>OX578139.1:136027036-136232036 GCA_951213105.1 Amaurobius ferox
TGATTTTGAATGTTCTTCAGAAGTTGGAAGTTTATTTTACATTGGTCTGGAGGTTGGTAAAGTTTTTTATAATAGTACTTGAAGTCCCTGCACATCTTAGATCGCCATTGATGGAATGCCATATCTGGCAGACTGTATTGAATGGAAAGTTTATAAATGAATTGATCAATGTCCTCTCGAAAAGCCTCAAACGGATCTCCGTGATACGGATTTCTATATTTAGTACCTAGTTTGAAAGCTTGAATTAATGTAGTATCTGTAAGAACTCTGCAATCACCTGTTACTATATGACCTAATATGGGATCTGAATAAGGATTGTTTCCGCAATTGCATTCTGTTAAATTTGGTAGATGTAGATTCTGACTTAAAATATTATAGTTGAATGCTTTTCTTCCTAAAGGAATGACATAACGATAAGAAGTCCTGATTTTCAAGTTGCTGATTGGAAGGGTATCTTGATGGTCTTTTAAAATATTTCGAAATGGAATACGATTAAAAGTTTTGTTCTGGAAAAGGAGATTTAAATAAGTTGAGTGTGTAACAATATCCTCTTCTTCATTCTGTAATTTGATATTAAGGAAGTTAAAACGTTTTTTAAGCCAATCGCTAGTAGTAGCCAAATTCAGTTTTTGAAACAAATTTGTTTCTTTCGTTTTCCAGACTGTTAATTGCTTTATCCAAGTTTTCCAAATGTTAAGCATGAATTTTTTGCGTATAGACAGAATATATGTACGTATAATATCAGGTTTATGATCAGCATATCCATATACATCCCGTATAAAACTCCGAAAAGATTCTATGCTAAAGTCCAAATTTTGTTTTTTCTTGTTTTTACTTCTGTACCATCTTTTGCGTATTTTTAAGGAACTATAATTGATACTGAAGTTTTGCATAGAATGGTAATAGTCATTATTATAAAGCTTATTAAATAAAACAGAGTTAAGCCCATAAGGGTAGATGGTATTTCTTTGCAGATTGTGGATATTCTCCCACCATAAACGATGTTGAGTTTTAATAACAAAGTCAATAATTGAAACTGTAATGTTATTGAAAGAGTGGTCCTGGAAATGGGTATATAGCAAATGGCATTCTTGATTGTTGCTGTGATTTTTCTTTATGTGATTACGATGCAGGTTTATACGGAGGTTTAAAGGATTTTTAGTCTGTCCAATATAGCACTTCGCACAAGAATTACATTTTATCAAATAGATGCATTGAAAAGCCTTGCAGAAAAGTAGATGTTTAGTAGATTGACTTATGATGTCTGGATCTGCACTAGGGCAGAGCATACATCGTTTGGATTTACATTTTTGAAATTTGTATGATTTCATATTACGAAAATTACTTCTATACTCTGAATCATTAATATGAGTCAAAAATTCATTATATTTATGAGGTTCAGCTGGTATATCGTAACAAGTACTGAGATCAATAGGTTTTACACTTTTTTGTTGTATATCACTCTTTGCTAACGGTCGAAAATAGTTTCTGATTGAAGTTTTGTTTAAATCTTTTGCAGGTAGCATGTTTTCGATCTCACGGATACCTGATACCGTAATACCGGGCAATTCAAGGATATAAAAAGATACCTTAAATGTTTGCCAGTCGCTATCTTATTATATTTTGTATCATCATAAATTTATTATAGTTTATACTCTTATATAGAGTGAATAGCATAAAGTTAGCATACTTAAAAATTGCCACTGTATAATTATACAGAATAATTTATACAGAAACAATTTTGCATATGGTGTAAGACTTAAGTATTATTTGAGTTCAATTAGAGACAAAATCATCGAACCCTCCATATGACAGGACCGCACTGTAATCACAGGACCGCGGCTGGAACTACATTTCATTTGAGTCGGCAATTCAGTTGGCTTTATTTGTGGTAATATGGCTCTCGTACACATCTCTATCCAGGTCTCGTGATGATTTCAAAGTCACTCCGGAGGTTGGCTTGGGCCAGGGCTGGCGACCAGGAGTGAAAATGCCGCGGCGATTTTGACGAGCTCGTTGAACTGGGGAGTAAGGTCACAACCCCTTACCGCCATAATGTAAGCTTTTTGCCGAGCCATCCTTCCTTTTTTACATGTTTTTTACATGTTTTTTTCACTTTTTATATTTCAATTTTTCTATATATAATATATATATATATATAATATATATATATATATATAATATATATATATATATATAATATATATATATATATGTAATATATATATATATATAATATATATATATATATATATATATAAAATATATATATATATAATATATATATATATATATATATATATATATATATATATATATATATATATATATATATATATATATATATATATATATGTTTATATACAGGGTGTCCCAAAAACATTGACCTCGGCTTTTATTCCTTAGATATTGATCTTAGACATATATAATAAATTACAAAGTTACGTAAAGAAAGGTACAGAATTTTATGAAATCGATTAAAACGTTCAAGGGAATTAAATTCTAAGAAATACGAAATTTAAATTTTTATACGACACCCGTACAAAAGCATTTCCAATGAGTAAAATGTGTCCCATACACTAATAAGGTGATGTACACAATTTCAGTATTTTATCATAAAAAAAGTCTTAGAGATGTGAAAAGACAAAAATGCTGACTCAAACCACTGTTCCATGCATCGACAAGGACTCTCAGAGGGGAAAAATCATGTCGGCAGATCGTGTTTCAGGGGTCATACACAAATTACAAAAGAAAACAATGATTACATAAATAAATAATAATTTTGCTATTTATTGGTACAAAAGTATCTACACTGTGTAGAATTAATAACTTTACACAAAGATTACAAAGCTTGTTCTAAATGTTTTCCATCCATGCCAAAGATCCATTAAAGATATTATTTGCCTATGATGTATTTCTGCGTTGCGTCATTTGCACTATTGCTGTAAACATTTACATTTTAATGTGTGATTAATCCCTCAACAATTTTGTTTAAACATATCTCTGGAACTTTTAAAGATAAAATGCTGAAATTTTGTCCATCATCTTATTAGTGTATAGGGCACATTTTACTCATTGGAAATGTTTCTGTACGGTTTTTGTATTTGTTTTTGTATTTGTTTTGTACGGTTTTTGTAAATGTTTTTGTATTTCTTCAAATTTTATCCCCTGAAAATTTTTATCGATTTCATAAAATTCTGTACCTTTTTTTACTCAACTTTGTAATTTATTATATATGTCTAAGATCAATATTTAAGGAATAAAAGCCGAAGTCAATGTTTTTGGGTCACTCTGTATATATACAATTGAAAGTCGTTTTGTTTATTTGTTTGTATGTTTGTTTAGTATACAAATTCATAGCTTTTGTAGTTTTTGACGGAATTTTTTTTTCAGATTTGGTATGCTTATTCTCTATTACACTGATTGTAACCCTATGTTTCAAGTTTATAAGCTCCTGGATTGTTGAGGAATTAATTAAAAAAAACGCTTCCATAGAAATTGCAACGTTCAGACGATTATTTTCTGCAACTTTCTTTGTTTAGCAACGTAATTTATTAAAATATGTTTATATGGCAGACGATTTTTATTCAATGTATCTAATTTAAATAATAAAGAAATGGATATAAAATATGATACTATTAAATATTGCACTAATGAAATATTGAATAAATTTTCTAATGAAATATTGGTTATTTTTTATTACGGTATATCTGCTGCGGTTTTGGGATATAAAATTATTCACTTCTTTCATTTAGGCGAGGCAATTTTCAAATTAATATATTTCCTATTACGTTTAGCCGGTTGCTATAATAGGATAAAAATGACACGGTTATAATTTTTACTACCGTTTTAACGTTTTCTTTGTCGTTTACTTTTAAAACTTCCTACTTTTAGTAATTTTATTTACAAACAGAACTAGGATACCTTATTCTTCAGATTTGCCAGTGCAAAAAATCTGATGTGGGCAGCATATGACTTTCCTTGCAGACTCAAATTCATTTTTTCTTTACTTCTTTAAGAACTCATTAAATTGAGTTTAATTGCACAAAATAACACTAAATTTGCATTTTTAATTCAATTTCTGCGTTTATTTGGTAATTGGACATTTTCCCAAAGGCGGCATAAGAAAAATGCTAAAAATCTGAAATATCTCGAGAACGGTTAGTTCTAGAGTAATAGAGTTGTTCTTATTCTTTCCTCGTCAAAAATTACGTATAAATCAAGCATTTAATTGATACATTTGAACATACGTAGTCTGATTTTAGATATTGGTGATCTTTGAGGGCCATTTCGTAAAAAAGGCAGATTGTTCTTTTCCGAATCGTACCAAAATCTAATCAGCACCAGAGTATCCCACAAGTGATTTATCTATCAAATTTTGTGAAATTTGGTCAATTAGTATTTCAGCTAGAGTGGATACATGAGATTTTTGTGGGCTATTTCGCAAAAAAAAGGCATGTTCTTTTTTTTCCGAATTGTACCAAAAACTAATCAGCACCAAGGTCATACCCACGGGTCTTATCTACCAAATTTTTTGAAATTCGGTCTATTAGTTTTTTAGTTAGAGTGGATACATACACTGCACAGACATACAGACAGACACACAGACACACACACAGACGTCACGCTAAAAATAGTTTTTTCGTATTCTAGAGGTCTCAGAACGTGTAGATCCGTCGAAAACTCGAGTTGTGATTTACGGCATGATTGCAATACTTTCCCTATACCATGTATTGCAAGGAAAGTAATAATTTTGTATAGCAACAACTGGGATTCCTATTCATCTGTACTAGAGGAATAAGGTAATTTAATAAAAAAATTGTTGAAGAACAATTACTTTTAAAATACTGTCAGAATTTGCACAATTTTAATCACGAGCAACGTCGAGTATATTTGCTCTAGCATCAGCATAAAAACGAAATTCAACGCGTTCAAAGCATCCTCTCAAAATATAACCAGTGCGGATACTTTAACACAAATTAGATTCGAAATATTACGATGTCATTAACTCTATGACATTATTTAATTTTCAAAAACCATAATATTTTTAATTTTTTGAATATTGCTAAAGCTATCACGTTCACCAGCATATTATATAGCTCTGTTCAGCTTTTTTATCATTATAGTATTACTGGCGGGTTTTCCGCATTGAAATGCCAATTAAGCATTTATACTTAAGCTCTAAAAAGAAAAGAATGAGGAAATTAGTCGCGGATATGAACACACGGTGAGCATACATAAGGAGCAAGGATAAAACATCATCACTTAAAAAGCGAGGATAAACTATCATCTTCGTATTGTAATTCTCATTGGAATGCAAACAAACGTGTTTCCAGATTCCGTGCACAGCATTGAATCTTTTTAATTAAAAAATAATCAAAACATATAAGGATAAAAATCGGGATGATCTTTGTTTCCGTAAACTCATTTTTTCCGAGGACAATTTTTTGGTGTGTTTAATTTATTTATTTGTTTTTAAGTAAAACTGCCAAATTATTATTTTTTTGCCAGAACTAGTGATCTAAATATTATGCATAGGGTATATTAATGTTCATATTTAAATTTGTCGTATTTAATTTGACGTAAACAGATACTTAAAAGCAATTGATGATTATCAATTATACATTTAAATTTTACAAATATTACAAACTATGAATTTTACAAATTAATTTTTCATAATTTAAATGGTATTTGTATTCTAACCATATGCTTGATATTAAGAATTAAATTTTTTCTCAATAATTTTTTTTTTTTTTAGTGGTGGGTAAAATGTTGCTTTTCAAATCAAACTCTTGATTTTTACTTTCCCTGCAATCATAATTTTTATTTTCCTTAAATCCGACTTGTGAAATTTGCTGGAATTGCATGTTTTGAGCATTCTTGAATATAAATAAACATTTTTTTAATGATGTGTGTGTGTTGTTGTTGTTGAGACCCAGACGGTCCGACCTACCAGAAAGGTGTAAGGTAACTGTTTGGACGGCCGGGAAGTGCCACCCAATTTAGACCGGAACCCAGTGGGGGAGGCATCCACAGGGACCGTACCCTCCTTCCCCTACCACCAACCTCTCGGAAGGACTTTCGGACCCACATGTTTAACGTGATCGTACTCCGCATGAACACGGCGGCAGTTTTGGCAGTGGCTGGAATCGAACTCGGGCCTACCGAGTGCAACTCCAGCGCGCTAACCAATGGGCTACCGCGCCCCTGATGTGTGTGTGTGTATCTGCTTGTGACCACGATATTTCACGAACAAGTCTATGAAATTTGGTACGATTTTTGTGATCGATAAATGCCAGATGCCTATTATTTTAATCTGTAAATGTCAGATGCCTATTGATAACGACACGCGATTAATACGATTTTAAGTGAACTCGGACTATGAGGACTCCTTCGATTTTTCGAACATTATTTTTTTAGAAAATAAAAGAAATATCAGAAAGTAATATGCTCAAATTTACCGCAAATATAGATACTTTGTATGCAATGTTGATTATAAAAATATATGAGTAACGACAATATGAGCCATTTTTTAGATATTGCACGATTCTAATCTAAAATAGAAAAAATTTCAATTAAATTAACTGACTAACCAGATAAACGAGTGATTTTCAACTACTCAAAATGGACGAATACAGTTGTTTAAATGACATAAAAAGCTGCACAAGATATTACAAATTTACTGTTTTTTAGAAAGATCTTAATATCTTATCACGCGATTCCTATCACAAGCAAAATGTCTTACTTGTTCAATGCCTTTAATTGTGCAAACACTAAAACAGATCACGATTCTCAAAGAAATTATCCGTTTCTAAATCAGCGACTGTCCACAATAGAGAACTTAAGCATATTGACCTTTGACTTAACATCCTATTCTTCACTTCTCCATTGCACATTCAAGGCCCACCCTTGCGCATTACAATGAATTAGCATACAACCGGTAATATTCAAACCTCCATAAATTATCCTATGATGGCTCGGTGCGTGCAATTCTTATTGACAATGCTCATTTCTGAAACAAAGAGCTCGTTTTTCCTCATGCACGCTTTCCTTTTCATCAGTAGGTGAGAGTGACGAATGGAACATTGTCCTCCAAGAGCAAGCAGTTAGAACAAAACGTTCGACCGTGCTACTTATTAGTAATTAAAATAATTTTCAATGATCAATAAAAAATTAACTGGAACTTCTCATATCAGAATTCATTTATAGTAGCTTTTATTTTATCAAATTTTACAAAAAAAAATTTGAATCATCAGTATTGTGAGTCCAAATGATTAATGAATTATAGCGTGTTACCTTTCACTTTAAAGGCCTTGAAAATGTTTTTCGATTGATACAATACTTGACAATGGGGGGCGAGTAACTTGCCCCCTGAGGGAGGCTAATGACGTCACAAACAAAAATATTGTATCGCGGCTATTTACCACAACAATGATTTAAATTATTGAGTCTCGTGATCATTAAGAGATAAATAAACCCTTTTATGCATGATTATGTCAATTGTGTTTCTATGCTGCCATGTTAAAAAATTTGATGTGGGCAGCACATGACTTTCCCTGCATACTTATATCCACGTTCTTTTTATTTTAATTAAATTTAATTCACTTTTAATTCAATTTTCGTTCTCATTTGGTAACTGAACTTATTTTCAAAGATGGCGTAGAGAAAATACGAAAACCTAAAATATCTCGAGAACGGCTAGTTCTAGTGTAATGAGGTTGGTCTTATTCTTTTCATCGTTAACAATTACGCATAAAGCAAGCATTTAATGGATATATTTGAGCATACGTAGTTTTTTATTTTAGATTTTGACGATTTTTGCGGGCCATTTTGCAAAAAAATGCAGGCTATTTTTTCCGAATCATACCAAATTCTAATCAGCACCAGGGTGACTCACAAGCGACTTATCTACTGAATTTTGTGAAATTCAGTCCATCAGTTTTTCAGCTAGAGTGGATGCAGGCTTTCGCGGGTCATTTTGCAAAAAAAGCGAGTCCTTTAATCCCGAATTGTACCCAAAACTAATCAGCACCAGATTCGCCCACAAGTGACTTACCTACCAAATTTTATGAAATTCGGTCCATTACTTTTTTAGTTAGAGTGGATATAAAATCTGCACAGATAGACACACAATCTAAAAATAGTTTTTTCGTATTCTAGAGGTCTTGAAACGCGTAGATCCGTCGAAAACTCGAGTTGCGATTTTCGGCATGATTCCAATACTTTCCCTATATATTACCATGTATTGCAGGGAAAGTAAAAAATATAAAATTCCAAATGCATCCAAATGCATAAAAAATATAAAATTCCAAATGCATCCAAATGCATAAAAAATATAAAATTCCAAATGCATCCAAATGCATAAAAAATATAAAATTCCAAATGCATCCAAATGCATAAAAAATATAAAATTCCAAATGCATCCAAATGCATAAAAAATATAAAATTCCAAATGCATCCAAATGCATAAAAAATATAAAATTCCAAATGCATTTCGAAATTTTAACTTGAATTTAAAAGAAAACGTGGCGGTCACGTGATCGCTTCATATAAAAGCCGTAATTATTATTTTAATTTTTATTTAAATAACTACTAAGTATATTTCGCTGAAATTTTTTTTATATATTTTATGGTATAATTTGAATATTTCCTAAAACTTTCGAAGCAATTTGTGAATTTTAAATCCGCTTTAAAAATGTTTGAAAAATTAGGTCCCATAGGGTTCAATGTATTTCATTATTTCAACCCGGGTTCAATCCAAAACTAATTGGGTGATATTATTCGTTTATATTCCCATAGCTTCCACAGACTGTCTGAAGAACATACTAAAATTTCATTTTGATAAAGTCATTTTTACGGAAGTTATCGTGCTAATGGACAGACAGACAAAATGAATAAGTCATAAACACTTTTCAACTTTGCTGTAAAGTGTTAAAAATAATTTGTGTTTGTAAGGGAAACGTCCTCTTCTGCCAAATCAGATTTTTTTTCTATATATTATTACTTGAAACATTAACATTCCACAAAAGAGTAACAAATCAGTTTTACATTATCTTAACTTCCTATTATTCACAACTGGATTCATTCAAGGTCCAAAAGCGTCCATTACAACGAATAGACACAAACATGCAAAATCGCGGACTGGAACGGGCTATTGCCAATGTTAGTTTCCAAAACAAAGAACTTTTTCTTCCCGTAGTTACGCTTTCCTTTTCGTCAGCAGATGAAAGACTGACGAATAGAACATTGTTTCAAAAGACTGTGAAGAAAAGAACTGGACAGTGAACGATTCGCAGGGTTTCAAGTCAAGGAATTTCTGGGACAACAGAATAATTAGAATTGTGTAGAGCTACTTCGTAATTAAGTTTGTTTGAGAACAAACACTAATTTGAAACAAATTTGTCTTAATAGGATTTTTTGCATGTTTGCTCGCGGTAATTTTTTTTTTTTTTTATAAAAGCTTAGTGTGTTTACTGCTGCATTTTCGAACGTTCAAATCAATACTATGCAAATTATTTTGGTTCATACAATTTATATATAATACAATTTACATATTTGCATATAATACAATTTACATATTTACATTTACATATATAAGTACAAATTATTTTGGTTTATGACTGTACTTCGAGCAAAGCTACCTTGAAAGTACTATAAAATCTGACTGCCAATTTACTTTATTTTAGTTTTCATGCGTAGTGACAGAATCTCCTTTAATATCAATTTAGAATACAGTTTTTATTGAAATATGGAAAAATATTATTGTTAGAATTTTGAATATTTATTTTTGAGCTCAATTGATTCGAACTCACATCATGAGTCTTATGTCTTATACATAAAATCTTATATTTCAATAATTTATAGCGGTTAATAAATATACTGTATAGTACACTCTTTTGCACACACACAAAAAAAAAACAAAAAAAAAAAACGAAACGAAATACCAGAAAAAAGTGACTGTTTTTATTGAAATTAAATATGCGTACAGCTCATACACAGCTGATGAAATGATTACAAAATCAAGGCCGCAGGATCCATCAATGGTTAGTAACTGTAAATTTACTTTTCAAATCAGTAATTGGTGAAACCCCCCTTGGCGGTAATACATGCTTGTATATGTCTAGGTAAGGAGTGATAAAGCTTCCTAATGTCATTCTGCCATACATTCTGCCATGCATTATTCAATTGGTTTTCCAGATCTGCTACATTTCGGGGTACCCGAATATGGCGGCGTAGCATGTCCCATACATGCTCGATTGGCCAGAGGTCTGGTGACCTTGCTAGCCAAGGAACAGTATCAACAGCACGGAGACAGTCCTCATATATGCCAGCCGTATGTGGCGGGGCATTATCTTGTTGGAAAAAGACCCCAGAATGACGTGCTGTGAAGGGTAACTCAAACGACCGCAGGATTTCATCAACATATCGTTGAGCTGTTAAAATTGTAAGCAGGATGACTAGGGGCGACCTGCTGTCGTAAGAGATAGCACCCCACACCATCACACCGGGATTAATGGCTGTGTGCCTGGGTAAAGCAAAGGCTGATTGAGATCACTGGCCCTGGCGTCTCCACACACGTACCCGATGATCATCTGTTGAAAGACTGAAGGGTGATTGATTCATCGTTAAACACTATGCGATGACAGTCTCCTGGCAGCCATGATGCTTGGCTACGACACCACTCCTAACGACTTTGTCGATGATGTGGGGTTATAGTCAAACGTTTTAAAGGCCGCTGTAAATGTAACCCCACCTCAGCCAAGCGCCGTGATATGATGGAAGGTACCATGGGTGGTATGGAAGAGGCTGTAAGTACGTTGGATGGCGGACAACGATGCCGTTGGGCCAATTCGGATATGCCGCACAATCATTCAATCTTGCCTAGCATTGGTGCACCTTGACCTTCCAGAACCTTCACTCCGCCGATGAGTTCCTTGCAGTAACTATTGCCACCTTTGTGCAGCAATGTCCGTTCTGTGCAAGTGGCGACCTATTCCTCGGTATGATCAGCCAGCTTCACGAATACAGACTATACGACCATATTCGAACTCGTCTAATTGCTTATAAGGTCTTCAGCAGCGTAGGCATTACTGGTTGTGTCTCCACGGAACTACAACGCCTATAACGAGCAAAGATAAACCGTCCACATTTTTAACCTGTTTCCTAGGATGCACTTATTGGCTTTGAAAATTTAATCATTTGTGTATTTGGTATAAAGGAACTTGCATGCGAAATTTCGAGATGATCGAATTATTTTTTAGGGGTGCTTCGTTTTATGTGCAAAAGAGTGTATGTCGGGGTCTTGCAATTTTTGTATACCTCTATACTGTCAAGTTTTGCTGAAAGTATGAATTGAAATCATATTTTGATGAATAATATCTTCAGCGATGTAATGATTCAGACATTTTCAAAGTGGCGTAAAATTTCACAAATGTAACGGAAATGAGGTTTACGTAATCATCTCTGCTATCCCTGCTACAATCTGCGTGCAAGATAATAGAGTTCCCCTTTCTATACGTGTAAGCTGTGTTACTCCTGTGTTAATTTTACCTAATACAGATTTCAAATAAGGTGAAGAAGCCTTTATAGTCATTTACCAGAAAAATGCAATCTGATGTGCCTTTCTTGAGGACGTTGTAAAATTAATCATACCCAATTGATTTGATCCTAATCTGATACCAATTGATCTGCATAAGAACTACATCTGCAGATCGCAGATCAATGATCTTGAAACACGTATCTGAGTCAAAATAGAAAATTATTTCTGAAAGCAAATTTTTTTTCGTACTATAGTTACAGCAATTCTAACTTTTTGCGGCCCAATCTTTTCTCCTTTTGTATGGACGAATTCCTTTTCGCGACCCAAAGAGGTTCCTCGTGAATCGTGAAGGACCATTTGTGATGCAAATCTGGGATAAGAGCCATAGTTGAGAGCCAATGTATACAAAAGTAAAAATAATGTACATAAAATGTTGTCAACCCCTGTTATAAACTGAAAACTCTTAGAATTCTAATCAATTATAACTTTATCTCTGAATTCAGACTCACCTGATTGTTAAGAGGAGAAGAGATGCTGCTTTCAGCCCATAGTGACAACGCCAATGCGATGGAGAGGATCCAGAGAGGAGAGAGGAGAGTCATTGGACCGAGGATTCGGTAAAGGGAGGAGCAAAAAGAGAGGGGAAGAGGGACAAGACTCGTTACTGCTGAAGGGATCCGTTCTGGAAGCTAGGAGTAGGACGCTGGTGGTCTAGAAAGGATAGGCAGTCCTCGGATGTAGCAGCCTGGAAGAGAATAATGTATACTATTAATTTTTAAAGCATAAGAACCTTAAGCAATTAGAAACTTTCAGTATTTTAAGATAGTTCTATTGATATTTATGATAATAATATAAAAATGTTGCAATACTGTAGATTTATAAAATGTCATTGCATACCTTTCATGTTTACATTTAATTTGAACATATATGTTATTGAAAGTCAAGTAACTCATGTTAAGTATTGGATTCTGGTCATGGCACCAAAATATATGATTTGGCGGAATTAGCCAGCATCTTTAAAATATTACTATTTTTATCCGAGTTAGAACTTTAGCGAGAACTTTATATGCTGTTTCCGTAAACAATGAGGGTATGAAATGAACACAAACCGTAAAATTTGCGAAATAAGTTTTAAATGTTATTACCATAATACCCAGTTTTCAGATGCTAGATGCGTATTGCAAGTTTTTAGTTACATAAAATAATCTGTATGTTTTTATTTAAAAATTTCAGGAAAGTATTAACATTTAAAAAAATATATCTTATAATACATAAGAAAATTAATTATCTTATTTAATTATGGGGGGGGGGGACTCTTCGAGTAAAAAACTATATAATCGTTAATGCATGTATCGAAACTTATATGATATGGAAATCTATGATATTGAACTAAGAAAATACTTTTATATTCCTAAAGAATTTCACCTGTCAGAATATAAAAAGAAAGATAATTCTAACAACACATCAACGTGTTGTCGCATAGAAATACCGATTCTTAGAACAAAGTGAGACATTTCTGTGGAATATCTTGAATTTAAAACAACTCATTTGGCGTTTTCTTATGAACCACAACGCAACTGCCATTCATCAGAGGCCTTTATGTTAAACCATCTGCATATGGAGAGCCTCATTCATTGCCAGAAGGAATTCTGTTTTTTCATTGAGGCTTTGAACGGTAAAGCGACAAGGTCGCCTTAACTGGTGTCACAAGGAACAGAATAATTATGATGTCATGGCGATGAAATGTCATCGTGAATATGAATACGGTGAAATTTAAATATGTTAAATGCCATAAAATGGTTTTAAGTAATAGATCGATGCAAGTCAAAGCATTGCGTAAGCAGTTAACAAGAAAGATCAATCATGCTTAAAGCATTGATTATGAAACACTTTCCAACTTCAATGCAATTTTATTTAAAAAAGTCGAAAATGCAATACATTCCTCGGTAATATTTTAAAACTTATCACAATACCACATTGATTTATTATATTTGAAAACTTAAACCTTCATTGAAAAAAATGAACTTCATTCAAATGACGGCATTGAAATATAAATTGCCTGGTTTAAATATCTCTGAAATGCAATACATTCCACGGTAATATTTTTAAAACTATCATAATACTACGATAATTTATTATATTTGAAAACTTCATCGAAAACAACTGAAATAAATTCAAATGACGTCATAGAAAAAATAACACGCCTGGATCTCTCTATAAAAGCAGGATTTCATTCATTTCATTCATCACAATTTATTTTATTTAAAAATTAAGACCATGGAGCTACAATTCATAAACTCTATGCTTAAAACTTCATCGAAAAAAATCGTCCTTCTGTTTATAAAATCAATTAATATTTCATTCATATCAGCCATGCAGACTCCATGGACTGAATTATTTTGTGTTAAAGAAATACAGTAATTCTAATACAACTCATTCTACATATTTTGCTGTTTACATTTCACATAGGTGAAAGATAGGCTTAGTTGTAGAAATAAGCAAATTTGAATCAGAATTTAAACTCAAATATATTGTCATTGTGTTGTTTTAGTACACAATGCACAGAATTTAAGCAAAAATAAAGTAGTTTTAGGACGGATACAGCACTCAATATGAATTAAAAAGAACTTAAAAAAATCACGATTTTGAAACAAGATGGATGCCATATATCATTTTGAAGTGGGTCATGTGATCGTTTCATATCATAGTCACGTGATCGTTTCATTTCGTTATTATTATTTTAATTTTTATTTAAAAAACTACTAAATATATTTCGCTGAATTTTTTTTATATATTTTATGGAACAATTTGACTATTACCTAAAATTTTCGAAGCAATTTGTGAATTTTAAATCCGCTTAAGAAATGTTTAAAAAATTAGGTCCCATAGGGCTCAATGTATTTCATTTTTTCAACCCGGGTTCAATCCAAAACTAATTGGGTGATATTATTCATTTATATGCCCATAGGTTCTACAGACCGTCTGAACAACATACTAAAATTTCATTTTGATTAAGTCATTTTTACGGCAGTTATCGTGCTAACGGACAGACAGAATGAACAAAGTCATAAACACTTTTCAACTTTGTTGTAAAGTGTTAAAAAGAGATGCTACAAGTGTTTCATCATGGATTTGAAACAGTTTTCTAGTAGTGAATTTAGAGTTAATTCAAATAATCAAAGACTAGTTCGATTGCTTCTTGCAAAGTTCTTATTTCTAAAAATATAACGGAATATAGGATTATTTTCTATATGTGCATTCTGTTTGCTTTGGTATATATTAGTAATATATTCTGTTCTACTGTTTTAATAATATATTCTGTTCTACTGTTGCTTTGTCATAATGCTTTTGGATGCAAAAAACATAAAATTAAAAGTATTTTCTTCCAAGGTTTTCGAATTTTGTATATTGAAGTATATACAATATTTTAATGTATATACGACATATTTCCAACATTTTTGATTTCCCCCCATAGCTTGAAATTATGCTCCTACTGCGAAAATGAGCATCAGTAAACTGGGTACGCTCTTACATGAACTCATCAAATATCAATTATTATGGAAAGAAAACTTGTTATGTGACAAAATGTTACTAACATATGTGGTATAGTATAACTTCATATCTCTGCGTCATACTAAATTCCGATCTTCTGTTGTAACAAACTGTAAACCTCGGCGGTAACTCTGTGGTAACAAAATGTAATTACCTGTGGTAATCATCTGTGGTAATCGTCCAGTGTGGTAACTAATAAATATATGTGGTTTTACTAAGATAACCGCAGAGGTTTCCAAAATTGTAGCAACCATTTCTTTTTATCACCACTGAAGTAATACTGACTCTTCTGTACAGGTGAGTATTAACAAAATCGAAACAGATTCATTGTTTACTGCTTGCTGCAATTATAGTCTTAGTATAATATATTCTGCTAACATATTAATAAGACTGATATTATCAAAATATCTGTCAATTTTTTTCAATTCCTTAACTTATATATATAAATAAAAAAAAGGTGGGAGGTATTTATTTTATACTAATTTATTACCTCATTTATTTATAATGTTTTATTTATTATCTTCTCTTTATCATCTTCACAAGCTTGTAGTATAGTCACTATCGATATCAAATAATCACTTCAGACCATCAATAAAAATTCTTCAATTATATATATATATATATATATATATATATATATATATATATATATATATATATATATATATATATATATATATATATATATATATATATATATATATAATATATATATATATATATATATATATAATATATATATATATATAATATATATATATATATATATATATATATATATATATATATATATAATATATATATATATATATATATATTATATATATATATATATATATAATATATATATATATATATATAATATATATATATATATATATATAATATATATATATATTAATATATATATATATATATATATATATATATATATATATATATATATATATATATATATATATATATATATATATGCTAAGCAATCATATTTGCAGCACATTTTGGTTCTTGAAAAGAAGGGGTTGAATATATATTTGTACTCATGTTTCTCTGTGTGTGTTCGTGAAGACACGACATTTCAGTCCGTGAATCTGTGGACACGACCTAATACAGTAATTCGGATGAAATTTGGTACAATTGTTGCAATCACTGATCACTGGAACCCTATGGATTAAAAAAGGGTTCGAACATTCGGATGATCCACAAATTGCTTTTGAAAGAAAAAAAAAAACATCAGAAAACTCAGAATAGTTAGTTTGGTTAAATAGCAATCATTTTATACGTAGTGTACAATTAAAAGCTAATAGCACTTCATTCTGAACGTTGCTATGAATTCTCAAGATATTGTATATTTTTTAAATACATTTATCATACAACTTTCATAAAAACAAAAATATTAAGTAGTGTTAAATAGGTTAAGTTTTTTACATCTTTCTCGCATTCGAGAATATTCCATTCAAGAGAAGAAACGTCTCGTAATAAGGAACACTTGATCTACGCATTTAAGCACAAATGAAATAATAATGCAGTATACAGCTGTTTTGGGGATACGCTGGATCCCCTTCGTTAGAGCAAGATAACCAACAAACACGTAGTCAAAAAGACGAAATAGGCGAAATAAATACAAGAATCAGAAAGTAGGGGGCGCGACAGCTCAGTGGTTAGCGCGGGACTTGCATTTGAACTACCTGAGTTCGAATCCCGCCTGTACCCAAACTGTCGCCGTGTTCACGCGGAGTACGATCACGTTAAAAATGTGAGTCCATAACAGTATCTTGGGTCCATAAGTCCTTCCGAGAGGTAGGTGGTAGGGAAAGGAGGGTAGGGTCCCTGTGGATGCCTTCCCCACTGGGTTCCCGTCTAAATTGAGTGGCACTTCCTGGCTGTCCAAACAGTTACCTCACAACTTCTGGTAGGCCAACGACCGTACCGTGCTGAAAACACCGGTTCTCGTTAGATCACCGAAGTCAGGCAGCATCGGGCGCGGTTAGTACTTGGGTGGGTGACCACCTGGGAACACCGCGTGTTGTTGGTTCTTTTCGGGCGCGGCAGCCCAGTGGTTAGCGCGCGATTCTCGCCGCTGCCAGAACTGCCGCCGTGTTCATGCGGAGTACGATCACGTTAAACATGTGGGTCCGTAAGTCCTTCCGAGAGGTTGGTGGTAGGGGAAGGAGGGTACGGTCCCTGTGGATGCCTCCCCCACTGGGTTCCGGTCTAAATTGGTTGGCACTTCCCGGCCGTCCAAACAGTTACCTTACACCTTTCTGGTAGGTCGGACGGTCTGGGTCTCAACAACAACAACTTCTGGTAGGTCTGACGGTCTGGGTCAAAGACGAAAAATCAGAGGGGTTTATATATCAAAGTCTTGGATTAAGAGTCTATCTGAGAGAGCCAATTAGAAAGAAGAATACGCAGGGGGGCGAAAAAGTTCCAGCTTATCCTCGAAACAGTTGTATGCTGCATCATTATTTTATTTGTGCCTAAATACGTTGTGTATGTTTTCCTTATCTTTTGCACAAAGTGTATTGTAATTATTGAGGTCTCGCAATAGTTTAACATTTTGACGGCAATAAACTCACCAAAGTTGATATATTTCACATGCTAATGTCAATGACATCTTGATGTGGATTTTATATTTGAGTACATGCAAATTTGAGTGGGCCAACAAAGCCACCAAAAGAGCCAATCTTGAATTTATGAGTTTTTCATTGAGTAACAGTAACATTGTTGTATGGCTTTACATACGCATTTTGTCTATTTATGCACATTTAGCAACGTTGCGAAATATAACTATATAGACAGTTGATTTTTTAACATATTGATCATTCGATAGGAATTTATTGAAATACGAAGAAATACACGCAGAATTTTGTATTTGAATTTTAGAATCAATTCATCGGGACTTAAGTTATCGATTTCATTTAGCAGGAGTTTAGCTTTTAACTATTAAAATCGTTTAGTAATTTTTTTGCGGTGTCCTTCGATTTTTCACATACTTCTCAAATGTCATAGAAGTTGTGCAAGGAACATAGGTAAATTTAAAAACTAACGTCAACAACAAAAATACCAAATTTCAATTTACCATCCAATGCCCAAAATATACTATGCTGGTGCGCTGTGAATTTTATACTATATGATTAATGGATATAAAATAAGTAAATTCATTGCAGTATTTAGTGTCTACTACAGCATATTTATCATTTTACATTTAGCTGACATATGAAAAAAAATCTGCAAATATAAATAACAAGGACTGTAAATACACTGTATTGCAAATATATATATATATGTATATATATACACTACGTGACAGTGAAAATGAGATACCAAGAAGGAGTGGGCAAAACAATATGCAAATTACAGGGTAGGCGCAGCTCACCGAGATGCGTAAATGATGCGAAATGCGCAGCTATCCTACGCACATTGAGTGAGATATAAGGGAAAGAAGCTGTAGAATCGGCAATAGTCGCGCCGATCTGTCTGCCAAGGAAATCGTTTTGCATTTTTTTTTTGTCTCAGAGGAAATTTCCAGCAGACAGACGATTTCACGAGAGATATGGTGATCGGACTCAGAAGGGCAGGTTGGTCCGTACGTCAAATCTCAGCGGACAGCAACCTACACGCGTCCACGGTGCACCGGCTGTGGCGAAGATGGTTGAAACAAAGGAATGTGGCACGATTGAGGGGTACCTGTACGGCCAGAGCGACGTCAGCACGCGCGGACCGACGCATCCGCCGGCAAGCGTTGGCGGCCCCGCAAGCCACTTCCGTCGCCCTTTTGCAGCATGTGCAGGAAATCTTTGATGCTCCCATATCGATCAGGACCATTATCCGCCGATTGGTCGCCGGCGACCTGCACTCATGGCGTCCGTTAAGAAGACTGCCATTGACCAACAGTACAGACGCCTCCATTTGCAACAATCTCGGGATATAGCCACGTGGACGGAGGAATGGCACAGGATCGTGTTTTCAGACGAGTCATGCTCCTGTTTTAGCAATGAGTGTCGCAGTGTGCAAGTCTGGCGTCGAAGTAGTGATAGATGCAATCCGCCCGCATCTGTGGAACGCAACACTGCGGGATATCGTGGTTTTCGGGCACCATCGCCTACGATAGCAGGTCACATCTGTTCCTTATTGAGGGTACTATGACGGCTGCGACGACGTGTTGTGGCCGGTGACACTACCCTTCCTTCAGGTGATGCCCAATGCCATTTACCAGCAGGATAACGCCCGACCACACATGGCACGCATCAGCCAACATACCCTGGAAGGTACCCAGCTACTTCCCTGGCCACCAGTCTCCTTTGATATCTCACCAATCGAATTCGTCGGGGACGTGATTGGACGTCGCTTGTTTGCGCTGCCACCGCCACGTTTAGAAGACGAACTCTGGCAAATGGTTGACAGGGAATGGACAACCATCCCTCAGGACACCATCCACACGCTTATTGACTCTGTACTTAGACGTATTGCTGCCTGTATCGCCGCCCGCGGTGGTCCTACAACCTACTGATCAGACAGTGTTGTCACTCAGTGTATAGGTGTATCATGTTGCAATAAACATCACTTATTGTTGTTTGCTGTCTCTCTCTGTTTGCTGACTTTCATCACTTTCTGCCCACTCCTTCTTGGTGCCTCATTTTCACAGTCACGTAATATATATATGTATATATATATATGAGTGTATATGTATATATATATATATATATATATAGTAAAACCTGTAAAGTTGGACACTTCTATATGTTGGACACCTGTCTATCTTGGAAGTTGGACGCTGTTTACATTACTAAGTTGGACAAGTTCCTTAAAATTGGCGTTTGCATAAAGGAAGTAACCTACCACTTTTGAACTTCGTTATCTATCCCCAGAGAATATCTTTTGTTGTTGATACCCAAAGGTTTTCCTTTGTTGTTGTTATCACTCTTAAGGTTGTTATTACTCACCAGGAAGCTCTTATCTGCCCACATTTCTTTCTTATGGTTGCTAAGGTGCTGTCCCTCCCCACCATTTCACAGCCCTCAATTATGTATCACAACCTTTTTGTTATCAGCTTGTTTACACACACACACAACAACACACTTAAAGAATGGACATTTGTAGCTTCCCTACCCCATCTTTGCATTGTCCAATTAGATTTCTGCATCTTCTGAATAAAAAGGTTTCTCTACGCTTAAAAGTCACATTTGTTTCTTAGTGTATTCTGGAAAGGTGACTGTGATTTTAGTGACGTGCACATTAGTTTTTAATAATGAGCAAACGTAAATTAGTTGAGCTAACTATTGAAAAGAAAAAAATAATTCTTGATCGCCTAGACCAGGAGTGGCCAACCCAAATGACCTTGCGGGCCACTTCAGAAAAACATTATAATCCCGCGGGCCGCACATATATATATATATATATATATATATATATATATTATTGCCTATGGCCAGGCACTTGACTCATCGTCATTCGGCCTTATATGTGATCCATTTAGCCGTCCTAGGGACGTTGCCCCAGGCGCACCAGAGGGGGGGCGGAACACACTGCGCCCACAACACAACAACATCCATGCCTTACGTGGGGCTCGAATCCACAACATGGCGGTCGAGCGATTGCTTTGGAAACGCATGCCTTGACCACTCGACCACCACGTCGGCCCGAGGGCCGCATATAAAAATATTCATCTTTATATTAGATTTGGACCCATTACAAACATTTATTGGAGTGAAAATTTAAAACAGAATGAATTATTATTATTGTTTTCATTATTTTTCATGTATACAAACATAGATAATATAATAATAATAATGCAATGATCGAATAATGTTTAATTTATTTAATTAGTGAGATATTTGTTTCTCAACTCTTTCACTTAGTTTTTGCAAGTCGATCTCGATAAATTTCATTTTCGAAAAAAAAACGATTCACAAGTGTAAGTTGATCCAAAAGCGCTCACAACTTTTTGTGCCAGATCTCTCAAATTGGAAAATTTTTCTTTTGTGACATAAGTGTTATAAAAATCTATTTTTGATTCTGATGTTTCAAAAATGTGTTTTAATTCATTATTGCATTGTAAGTCAATCAGTTCCATTTGGAGATATTCTGGGGGCCGACTCGACATCGACATGAAAGGGAGATGAATATATTTCAAATAATTTTTTGTATTTTTCTAAAATGCAATATTGCCCACTTCTAAGTATGTATAAAAACAGAAACAACGTGTAAAATAGAAACAGTTATGGAATTTATTTGTTACAAAACACTACACAAAAAACAAAAATATTGCACAAAATAATCGTATTTTGTAAAGTTGTAATGAATCTCGCGGGCCGCAAAATTATTCAAGGCGGGCCGCATGCGGCCCACGGGCCGCGGGTTGGCCACCCCTGGCCTAGACAAAGGTGACAGCTGCAGAAAGTTGGCAGAGGAATTTGGCATATCAAAATCTACTGTTTCCAATATAAACATCAAGAGATCTGATATCATACATGCATGGGAACTGAACTGCTCTGGAACAAGAAAAAGAATCTGTAGAACCCCACATGATGACCTAAATGAGAAAGTGCTTCAATTTTTTCTATGTTGTTGTGGCAAGAACATCCCCATAAGTGGCCCACTTCTTCAGAAAAAGGCTAAAGAAATCGCTTCAGGTTTGAAATTGGAGTCATTTTTTGCAAGTAACAGATGGTTAGACTCCTTTTGGAAACGAAATAATATCAGTTTTAAAGTTCTTTACGGTGAATCAACTGGTGCTAACATCTACGTTGCAGAAGACTGGAAAAGTAAACTTTCAAGTCTAACATTGGAGTATGGCGACGAAAACATTTTTAATGCTGATGAAACTGGCCTTTTTATCGGTTGTTGCCTACACATTCATTGGTGAAAAAAGGTGAAACATGCAAAGGCGGGCAAAAGTCCAAAGAAAGGATTACAGTCTTGTTGTGCTGCAGCGCTCGAGGAGAAAAGTTGAAGCTTTTGGTAATAGGAAAGGCAGCCTACCCTAGAGCATTTAAGAGCAGCAATGTGAAAATAAACAACCTTCCTGTAATATGGAAGCATAACAAGAAAGTCTGGATGACTACTGCAATATTTTCAGGTTGGTTGGTTGGTTGAGATCAACAAAAAAATGAAGCAGGCAAACAGAAAAATTCTGTTATTCATTAACAATGCAACAAGTCATGTCGACTTGAAGTTGTCAAATATTACAACACAATTTTTGCCTCCTAATTCAATGAGTGAAGTGCAGCCATTAGACAAAGGGATTATTCAAGCAGTAAAGTTATTGTATAGGAAACAACTAATGCGGAAACTTATCCAGGCTGCAGAAAATTGTGAGAATGTGTCAACATTTGCCAAAGATGTGACAGTCTTAGACGCAGTCCGATGGATTTATGAATCATGGGAAAATGTATCAGAAAACACTATTGTTAAGTGTTTCAAGCATGCAGGATTTATATGTGATCTCAGCTCTTCCGAGGGTCAAGTGACAGACTGGTTCGAATTGGAGTCACTGGATGAAGAACTAAAGTGCCTTTCTGAAACGTGCAGAAAAGAGTTATCCGATGCTTGTCAAAATGTTGCATTTGACGATATTCTTGAAACCATGATACCCCCAATCTCCATGTGTTGATACATCGAGCAAGAGTGATTACGACAGCTTTTCTTCGGAGGAAGAGGAAAAACCAGATGTAGAAGAATTTCCTACACACGAAAGTGCAATGTTGTGTGTCAAGAAATTAGAACTGTATGCTTTTATGCAAAATACGCCAGAACTCACTGAGACCGTGTTTAATCTGCACAGTAAAATAGAAAGACAATGTGCATCTGGAATCAGAAAAAAAAACTCTTCTGACAGAGTACTTTTCTGAACAATAGAAATGGATTACTGCATCAATCTGACAGTATGTGAATAGCCGTTACATATTACGTATAAAATTAGGTGTATGTATTTATATTTCTTACTTCACATTTTAAGTATGTACGCACATACTTGTAACAGTAATTACAATATTTAATTAAAACCATTGGCTTATTAGTATTTTCTATATGTAAAAATGAAGTATTTTGATGTGCTTTATTGAAGGGGAAAAATGAAATTTCATCACACTGTCTATGTTGGACACCTGTCTAAGTTGGACGCTTTTAGGGGGAACTGTGAGTGTCCACCTTAAACAGGTTTAACTGTATATATATATATATATATATATATATATATATATGGCCTATAAGATATTGAGATACAGCAGCCAAACTCGGTAGTGGTATTCAGAGAAGGCTGCAATTGTCGTCCCAGCATGTCCCAGACGTGTTCTATTGGTGATAGATCTGGTGTCTTGGATGGCCATGAGAGGGTATTAAATCCTCGAGAACATTGAGAAATCGTGAAGTTCGTAAACGAGCGTTGTCTTGTTGGTAGATGGAACCCGAATGGAGCATAGGCAAAACAATCGGCTGCAGAATATCGTCGACGTACAATCAAACCGTTAGATTAACTAGCAGCACATCTAGAGGAGATAGGCTGATCCATAAGATGGTTCCCCAGACTGTCACACCATGTTGTTGTTGTTGAAACCCAGACCGTCCGACCTACCAGAAAGGTGTAAGGTAACTGTTTGGACGGTCAGGAAGTGCCACCCAATTTAGACCGGAACCCAGTGGGAGAGGCATCCACAGGGACTGTACCCTCCTTCCCCTACCACCAACCTCTCGGAAGGACTTGACTGTCACACCATGTGTCATGGCCGTATGCCACCCGCTAATAGATGCAGTATCGGAATGCTGACCAGTCCTCCCCCAAACACGTATGCGGCGGTCATCAGCACTGAGAGAGAAGTTGGATTCGCCGCTTAAGGCAATATCCCTCCAATAGGACTCAGTCCAGGCTGACCGAGTTAGGTACCAATCCAGCCGACTCTGTCTGTAATGAGAAGTCAGTGGCAGGAGTTTTATTTGACGTCGGCACCTAATCCCACCTTTTGTCAGTCGTCTTTGAATAGTATATTTTGATACAGTATGCATGAAGGATGGCAAATGCCTTCGAAAAGCTGATAGCGACGCCATTGGTGTGGATGTGCCTCCTTTCCTGACTGCACGATCATCTCAAGCAGTTTTCTGTCTGGAGCGTCCTGAGCTTCTGCGACGGTTTCATGTCCCTTCTCTGATCCACTGTTGCTAACAACGAGCAACTACTATATCGCTCCGAACAAGATGGCGATTAATACGTCTACTGGGAAGCCGTACGCTCCCGGTAATCCCTCTTGTTGCTCCAGACCACAAACAGACGACCTGAGTTGTAAAAAAATTCCGAACGCATTACAAAATTTATAACTGAACCAATTTTTGATTAAAATCACTATTTCGGCTCTGAGCGCCCTTCATTATTAAATAAAATAAAATTTAACAAAAATATTTGCAACTTTAATTATTTAAGAGTGTTATTTTCCATGTTATTAATTGGCTTAAATAGTAGTAAAACTGAAACCGTCAGCTTCTTTTTTCCAGTATATAATATTTCGGAATAACTGCTATCTGAACTCCGCCCTGCCCAATCCGTTTAACATAACCGCGATATTGCAAATTCATGAGAGTGAAGAAACACAATAACTGACAGAATTTGTCTTGTAATGATGTCTGATATGCAGTGGAATAGAGACCATGCATAACGAGGTGAATCCGAGCTCGTTATACAAGTTTCCTATTCCACTGCATATCAAGCATCATTATGAGACAAATTCTGTTTGAAGTTTGAAACATCTGATTTCCCTTGACAATAAGAGCTCCTGAGCTCCTATTGTAAGACACTGAGTATGATCCATACATTAATTTCATTTTCGCAAGTATTTTGTCAATACCACTCATCTTAGTATTGTTACGAACTTATAAAATGCTTTGAAGTTTCTCCCCCCCCCCCTCTCTCTCGTCTAATTCGAAAACTAGACGGAAGGAAAACACACGTACAAGCAATCTTCCCTATGACGTGAGACTAAGGTTGCTAAGTGCTACAGTCGGGAAGAGGGTTACCAGATTTGGCGGTTTATCGCGAATTTTTGTCATATTTGGCGACTTTTTGAAGATTCGAGAAACACCTTAAAATAACCAATATTCTACGATATATGAGGGCTTTCCAGAAGTTTCTATCATAATCATCACGGTACTACAGCCCTTGTAGAGCCTTGACCACCTTTAAGATTTTTGACCATTCCTATCTATTGGCCGCTTTCCTCTTATAATTGCTAATACCAAGCAATTTCAAATCCGCCTCTACCTGCTCCTTGCATCTGACCCTACGTCTTCCTCGAGATCTTGACCCTCCTGGGTTCCCCTCCAAAAGCCTTCTAGTAACTCTCCTCTCCTCCATCCTCATCATATGTCCGAGCCATTGGATTATTTCTTTCCTTATAGTTGTAACAATATCTATCTCTTTATATCTCTCATAAATCTCTTTATTTGTTCTACTCCTCCCATATTCATCTTCACATATTGCTCCGAAAATTCTCCGCAGAATTTTTCTTTCCCATATTCCCAAAAGATCGGTATCTCTTTTAATTAAAGCAGAAGTCTCTGATCCGTATAGAACAATTGGTCTTATTATCACTTTATAGATGAGTATTTTGAGTTTAATATTTACATAGCTTGACCTCAATAGTCAGAAGTTTCTATAGAGAGTCTATAAAAGGAGTCATCACTCGGTTGTTGAGTAGTTGACGTGATACGAGCTGCACTGAACTGTGATTTTTGTCAATGTTTTGAGAATAGCAGCGGCTGTTTTGTAAAATGGAATACGTCAATGCTTTAAGAATAGTATCCGTGGCTTTGTGAAATTTGCGGATCATTTACGTGCTATTTTACTGCATATTGTTACTGCTTATGCTGCGTTTGTGAATAAACGTGGTGGTTATCCAGAAATTCGGACTCATTCCTGTATCCTCAGCGCACATCCACGATTTCAGAGGATACGTGGTAACAAATTGGCGTCAGAAGTGGGATTTCAGGAAACTTAACAAGTGCATATGGTAGTGATTAGAGAAGCAATGGAAGAAAATATTAAAGTCGGACAAGACGAGATTAACCTATATTGTACCAAACATTGAAAAAATTAATATTTTTTTTTATAAAATTTTAACTGTGTGTTTTTCTAAAAATAAAAAAAAAAACTTTCATTAGTTTGATCGGTCTGTCCTAAAAATAGGACAATAGTCCATCCTTTAGATATATACCCCATAGGAAAATCCTCTAGATAATGTTTTTGACAATCCTTTTTACTGGTATAAGAATATGGAATGTTACCTTAATAAATTTATATGTATGTTTTTTCTTGGAGCTCAAAATTTAAAGAACTTGTGTGTTGAAAATGTAAAAAAAAAAAAAAAAAAAAAATTACAAGAATCGCCATTTTAAAAAAATTAATAAAATGTATCCAACATTAATTTAAACTTGCGACAAAAGCAAATATATAGTTAATGATTCTTAAACAATATATTGGCTTCAAATTGAATTAAAATATGCAAAATAGTTTATATAAAGACCACTTATGTGTGCTGTCCTATTTTTAGAACGATGAGGAAATATGGGTTTTAAAGTCGTACAAGACGAGATGAAAGTCGGACAAGACGAGACGATTGATGGACAAGACGAGATGAAAAAAAAAGGCGAAAGTGAGGGGGGGGGGGAGAAACTTCAGGGCATTTTTCAAGTTCGTAACAGTATTACTTCTAAACATCTGTTTGTACCTTTCTACCATATAACATTTTACATTTCTTCTAACCTTTTTATGACACTGGGCAGAAGCGTGACGGTACAAGGAAGAAATAGAAAATCAATCATCCAGAAGACGAGAAAGTTTTTGCTATGCAAAAAATGTAATTTAAATAAATTAAAGCAGTTTGCAAAGAGGTTTTATTGGATTTACAAAAAAAAGTGATGTACCTTTAAAAACAATTATAATTGTGGAAAGTTTAATAATTTAATTTGTTCTTCGTTAAATATGAATATTTTAGTTATATTAATATAATGCATGATTTTAATTTTTGTCTTAGAAAATTGAAATAAATGACTTTGATTTTTGCCTTTAAAAATTGAAATGAATGGTTTTGAATCTCGCCTTAGAAAATCGAAATGAATGATTTTAAATTTTGCTTTAGAAAATTAAAATGAATAATTTTGAATTTTGACTTGGAAAATTGAAATAAATGATTTTAAATTTTGCCTTTGAAAATTGAAATACATGGTTTTATTTTTTGCCTTAGAAAATTGAAATGAATGATTTTAATTTTTGCCTTAGATAATTGAAATGAATGACTTATTAATATAGCTTTATATTAATAAATCACTCATTTCAATTACCGATCGATTTTCAATCAAACATTACAGTACTTTATAATAATATAACTTTACTTTTCTTCAATTTATGTAACTTACAAAACCCACCCCAAATAAAGATTTTTTTATGGGATATTCATTTTAGTACTAGGTACGCACACTTCGTGCAAGATTATTTTTTTATTTGCAAATGTTACTCAATTCTACGTATTGGGTTATGGATTGAGAGTTAGTTGAAAGGTTATACTTGGACTATAAGTTATACAGGGTTATACAGGAAAGTCTTTAAGTACCCCAATAACGAGGAAGAAAGGTCCACGAGTGTTCCCATTAAGTCTATATATAGTATAATGACCACGCTTGATCTAATAAAACGTATTGCAGTGCTCCTAGCGGTTGATTAAAAATCTTATTTAAGCATTTATATCCTTTGTATAGAGTAGTCTTTAAGCACCCCAATCAATCTTCATGTTCATGTGTGTGTTGCATATTTATCGTAATCGTATCATTATATCGCAATCGTGTCTTTTTAAATTACCCAGAGGCGATGCAATGGGCATTTTACTATATTGTCTCCACGTGTATACTTATGGACCTTTCATTACCAATTGATTGGGATGATTAAGGACCATTGTATACAATGGATACAAATTAAATATTCCTTGTAAATTAAAAATTTCCTTGACAATACAGCATATTACAAATAAGTAATGGTGTCAGACAGTTTTGGAGGTAAGAGACGTCATTTTTCAGAAAATACGACAAAGCAACCACACCAGCAAAAAGAGAAACGCTAATGCCTTTTCTTTTACTATTTGTTTTAATGAAGGAGGTTTTTGCCTCTGAAACCGATTGACAGTTACGGATTCGTTATACGATGTGCTGATAACGCAGATTTTGATTTACAGTTATTTTCACAGCAGCTGTTTGAGCCAATTAATTTAAAGAATCTCTGTACAGAGTTTTTCCGGATAGATATATAGTGACAAAAATTCACCCAAATTTGATAATAATGATTTCCAGAATATTTCACGAAAAGTAATTTCATTGAAAACATTTTTAATGGATGCAAATTTGGCGTTGAAGTTGGTAAAAAATGTGAACTATGCAGAAAAATAAATTTATAATGGGATAATTGATATAAGTAAGAAAATACGAGTCATGTTTTATGTCGTCTTGTTTGTAGAAAGCAGACGTAAGAGGCTTCCCGATTGATGAACGCGTTTCAACTTTAAGCTATCCGATGAAGTCAATTGGGACTTTGAGGCTAATAATCTCAGAAACACTAAAAATTACTTACTTTATAATACATTTTATATGCTTATAAAGTAATATTATTACTTACTTTATAATACATTTTATATGTTTATAAAGTAATATTATTACTTACTTTATAATACATTTTTTATGTTTATAAAGTAATATTATTACTTTATAATACATACATATATATATATATATATATATATATATATATATATATATATATATATATATATGTTTTTAAAGTAACATTATTACTTACTTTAAATACATTTTATATGTTTATAAAGTAATATTATTACTTACTTTATAATACATTTTATATGTTTATAAAGTAATATTATTACTTACTTTATAATATATACATTTCATATATTTATAAAGTAATATTATTATTTACTTTATAATACATTTCATATGTTTATAAAGTAATATTATTACTTACTTTATAATATACATTTTTTATGTTTATAAAGTAATATTACAACTTACTTTATAATATATTTTATATGTTTATAAAGTAATATTATTACTTACTTTATAATATATATATACATTTCATATGTTTATAAAGTAACATTATTATTTACTTTATAATATACATTTCATATGTTTATAAAGTAATATTATTACTTACTTTATAATACATTTTTTATGTTTATAAAGTGATATTACAACTTACTTTATAATACATTTCATATGTTTATAAAGTAATATTATTACTTACTTTATAATATACATTTTTTATGTTTATAAAGTAATATTACAACTTACTTTATAATACATTTTATATGTTTATAAAGTAACATTATTATTTACTTTATAATATACATTTCATATGTTTATAAAGTAATATTATTACTTACTTTATAATACATTTTTTATGTTTATAAAGTAATATTACTACTTACTTTATAATACATTTTATATGTTCATAAAGTAATATTATTACTTACTTTATAATACATTTTTCACATTCAAAAATTTCAGCGGGACCCCTAAAGTTCTAACAGCTCGGGTCTACCTTGGCCCAATGGGAAATCTGGCCCTGGGTGAGTGGAATGTCATGGCAGCTGACAATATTTGAAAATTAAAAGCAAAAACCTTTTTCAATGCTACTTAAAGTTAACGTGGCCCAGTCGGTTTCGAACAAGAACATTTCCGTAGCCATACTATGGTTAAGGTTTCAATGAACATGGCAGAAAATGAGGCCACCACACATGGAAACCTAAAACTTTCTAATTCGACCTCTACCAATGGGTCAAGGCGCAGCCATTTTCAGCGAGAGTGAACGCACTGGTTAATTGATTCTGGACATTCGGAAGGTAAAGGTCTTCAAGGCTTGAAGTGAAATCGAAACTTGCAAAACGTTCGTGTCTGGGTGTTCCCGAATACCTAGAATTAACGTGGGTTTGGCGTTAAGTCTGCTTCCGGTTTTTGAATAAGCAAGCGTCGTCTGTTATCACAAGTCCTACGCAAATGAGCAGTTTGCCGATGTTGTGAGCATTTTGTCGATGCTGTGCAATTATTGTAATAAATATCTAAAATGCGAGTTTCCAATCGACTTTCTCATATATTCATATTCCATGTTGTTCAGGTTTACTTCCATCTAATCGGCATCATAATACAAAAAAGTATTTTTTATTTGCTTTTTTTCTTAATTTATTCTTTTAAATTTTTTGTAAAAGTTTAAGTACGTATTTTTTGTAAAAGTTTAAGGACAACGTAAAAGAAAAATTATTTTTTTACGTTGTCAGCAAGCATATGAAGGAAATAATTTGGTTGATCTGTGTTAATATATGCTATTTTAATACCTTTGAATACTTTTGCCGTTTTAATACCTTTGAATACCTTTGCTATTTTAATACCTTTGAATATTTTTGCTGTATTAATGCCTTTAAATACCTTTGCTATTTTAATACCTTTGAATATTTTTGCTGTATTAATGCCTTTAAATACCTTTGCTATTTTAATACCTTTGAATACCTCTGCTATTTTAATATCTTTGAATACCTTTGCTATTTTAATACCTTTGAATACCTTTGCTATTTTAATACTTTTGAATATCTTTGCTATTTTAATACTTTTAATACCTTTGCTATTTTAATACTTTTGCTAATTTAATAGCTTTTTGAATACCTTTTCTATTTTGATACCTTTGAATACCTTTGCCATTACCTTTTGTCTTTGCTATTTTAATACCTTTGCTGTTTTAATACCTTTGAATACCTTTTCTATTTTAATACCTTTGAATTCCTTTGCTAAATAGCAAAGGTATTCAAAGATAATACCTTTGAATAACCTTCTCTATTTCAATACCTTTGCTATTGTAATACCTACGAATACCTTTGCTATTTTAATAACATGGAACAATTAGAACTATCGTTTTTATCATAAATTATATTCCCATTACTGTTCCAAAAATTATCCAATGGAAAATAATACTAGGAAAATCTTAAATGTCTAATAATTTGAGTTCTAATCATGGAAATTACTAGAAAACTCTATCATGACAGTGATTTTTTCTTATCTGCACATGAAATTTCATGAAGGTACGAACATTCGTTCTTGGGTTTTCGTTTCCACACCTTTCAGATATTCGCACAGATACACACACGTATATACAAACTCGCACACATGGACATCCTACTAAAAGTGTTCGAAATGTATTACCTTTTTGTTATTGGTGGGACAGCGTCCATTCCAAACGAAGAACCTCCCGAAAAGACAAGTATTTGATATACCCTATGGACGCCAATGTATGGACGCTAATGTCCATGGACGCCAATATTTGTAAAAGGGGATCGAGCTGTTTGGGATAGGGTATGTCAAATACCTGTTTTTTCGGGAGGTTCTTCGTTTAGGATGGACGCTGTCCCACCCGTAATCAAAAGGTTAAGGATGTCAACGAATTTAACCGTGAAAATTTCGGTTTAAAATTTTGCGGATAAAGGCTTTCTAAGAATTAAGAGTCTAAACGGAAAAACATATTTTACGAAAACACCTTTTCTCTGTTGGCGATTATCTCTTTTTGATGGCTAAACTTATTTTTTTCTATTGCCAACCACCTTTACTTTAATATTGTTCGTATTTTTTTTAGGGGGGGGGGGGGGAATCTTTTTCGTTGATCACCTTTTTGGGAGGCAGGCCACATTCTTAGGGGGCAGGACACATCTTCCATAACAAATTTCATCGAAATAAATCGATTCTTTCGAGAATTATGTCACTCAGTGATGAAAAGTAAAATTTAATCATGGCAAAATATAATTAGGAAAATATATGTAAAACGTCATATACATCCTTTAAATATACTGTATATACACGGTGTTTTGAAAAGTGCCAACGGTCGTACCGTGCTGAAAACACCGGTTCTCGTTAGATCACCGAAGTCAAGCAGCATCGGGCGCGGTTAGTACTTGGGTGGGTGACCACCTGGGAACACCACGTGCTGTTGGCATATTTCGGGCGTGGTAGCCCGGTGGTTTGCGCGCTGGATTTGCACGCTGCCACAACTGCCGCCGTGTTCATGCGGAGTTCGATCACATTAAACATGTGGGTCCATATGTCCTTCCGAGAGGTTGGTGGTAGGGGAAGGAGGGTACGGTCCCTGTGGATGCCTCCCCCACTGGTTTCCGGTCTAAATTTGGTGGCACTTCCCGGCCGTCCAAACAGTTACCTTACACCTTTCTGGTAGGTCGGACGGTCTGGGTCTCAACAACAACAACGGTGTTTTGAAAAGACTGATCATCATTATAACTTTTGAACCGTTAGTGCTAGACGCAAACTTCCAGTTGAAAAAATGTTTTAAATCGTTAAAATAACTGTAATAATATGACGTATCAAAATAAAAGTGAATAATGTTTTCTTTATCGAAGAAAGTTAGATTTTGACAAAAATTGTCTAAAATCTAGAGTCCATTAAAAACATTAATGGTTTTAAGTGAAAAACTCGTTATTATATTCATGAGAAAATTTTTTGGGGTCGTATATCAGTAGAATTGTAGTTTGCAGCAAACTCAAATACAAAAAGTACAAAGATGTGATTTATAGAAGGTCCCTAAATTCTTTCAAAAATTGCATGGTATAAACGTGGTTTTGTTGGTGTAAGTCAGAATTTTTTTAATTTCCCTGCAATACATGGTAATGTATAGGGGAAGTATTGGAATCATACCGAAAATCGCTACTCGAGTTTTCGAGGGATCTACACGTTTCGAGACCTCTAGAATACGAAAAAACTATTTTTAGCGTGACGTCTGTGTGTCTGTCTGTGCAGATTTTGTATTCCATCTAACTAAAAAAAATAAGGGACCGGATTTCACAAAATTTGGTAGGTAAGTCACTTGTAGGTGATTTTGGTGCTGATTAGTTTTGGGTACGATTCGGGATAAAAGAACCCTCCTTTTTTGGCGAAATGGTCCGCAAAAGCTTGTATCCAATGTAGCTAAAACACTAATGGACCGAATTTTACAAAATTCGGTAGATAAGTCACTTGTGGGTCACCTTGGTGTTGATTAGATTTTGGTAGGATTCGGAAAAAAAAATAATCTGCCTTTTATTGCAAAATGGCCAGCAAAAATCGCCAAAATCTAAAATAAAAAAACTACGTATGCTCAAATATATCCATTAAATGCTTGTTTAATAAGTAATTTTTAGCGAAGAAAAGAATAAGACAACCCCATTACACTAGGACTAACCGTTCTCGAGATATTTTTGTTTTTTCGTATTTTCTCCACGCCACATTTAAAATAAATCCAGTTATCAAATGAGAACGAAAATTGAATTAAAAGTGAATTAAATTTAATTAAAATACAGAGAACGTGGATATAAGTCTGCAAGGAAAGTGATGTGCTGCTCACATCAGATTTTTTATATTCCCACCACTTTGATTTTATAAGTATAGATGTCAAATTAACTAATTATTATATTAAATTTATAAACATTTTTCGAGTCATTGGATACTTTACCCTAAAGGGGCAGTATAAAAAAAAAATTAGATTTCTATTTTTATGCAAAATCTCACCCAGTTTTGAAAATATCTTAGACAAACTATACAAACTTTGTAAGTATTAATGCACAAGTATTAATGTTATGTGTAAGTATTAATGGTTCAAAAGTTATAAACGTGCTCAGACGTTTTGAAACACACAGTATAACTTAAACATATACATTTTATAGGTAAAATAATTAATTATTCATTGATTAGGTATATTCACCCTCTCATTAAACATTTGTTTCTTACATTTTAGATGGCCTGCTTAATATGCAATACTCTCAATCAATGAAGGATTTCAGTCTTAGGTAATAAATAATCTTTAACAACCGGTTGCAAAACATCAAGAGAATAACACGTTGTTCCAATAAATCGAAATAAAAGTTTTATGGGCCATAAATAACAAATAACAGGATATACTTGCAGTTTATTGTGCAGAACAATAAATATTTCTTTACAATCTTAGATTTATAGATAATAATTCAATGATTCTAAAAAATAGATTTAAGTGTCTACAATATAATTGATTTATCATGTACTAAAATATTTTATGCGATACTGTTATGTATAATATTATGTATAATATTTTATTCTATGCGATACTGTTATGTATAATATTTTTTAAAACAATGAAAACAGTTATTGAGAAAACATAATTAAAATATTTACTGAGTCTGAAATAAGATTAATATATAAATAAACATTCTATTAATAAATTGACTCTTTTTCAATAAAATCACTTGTGCATTAAATTGATGTGTATGGCTGCGTATTATGATTGCTTGTGTAAAGTATTCTTTTTGCGAATCGCAACTTGTTTTTATCATACATTCACATTCTATATTGCTTAGGTCTATCATGATCAGTATTAAAAATGCAAAATAAATTCAATCTCAAGTTTTCAATCTCAAGTTATTCTTTTAAAGTATTAAGTAAAACTTATTTAAAAATTTCTTTTCTCAGGTTGGCAATAGCTTAATAACACCGATGAAAGCATTTGGTTCATCTGTGTTAATATACACTATTTTGACACCCATAGAAGGAAATAAAATTCCAATGGGACGAAAATCTTTACAATATAACAATGAATTAAGAAATGTATTTCGATATCGCTAGAGTTAATAACATCCCATATGTTCTCATTTGGCATAATATTTGATATTTGTTTATTATGTGTATTTTAATTAATTTCTAATTACAGTTATATAATTATGATTAAAAGTAGCAAGTGTTTTGTTTCTAGTTGTTGAACGTAAAGTACATAATATATGGAAACAAAAGTAATTTGAGAAGGAAAATAATTTCGAGTATGCAGGAATGTTTATATTGTTTGAATTTTAATAAATAATTTTTAATTATATACAAGCCTTTCACCATAGAAATATATACAATGCTTAGGAACAGAAAACTGCGCCTAAATTCTTTTCTCAAACGATTTTGGCGTATTCTTTATATATGAAGTTTTAACTTGTTCCATTTACCATCATGCTGATACCAGTGAAACCCAAATCAGAATTCAAATTACCAAATATTTTTTATAAGGAATGATGGTACGAAAATATTAAATATAAAACTACCAAATATTTTTTATAAGGAATGATGGTACGAAAATATTAAATATAAAATAATACGAGTTTTAATCATTGGAAATAATTATTATATTATAAATAATTGAGAATTAAATATTATATCTAGTTCGTTCTTGAAATATCGTAACCAACACACACACAAATACACACATCTTTTCAACAGTCTTTGAAATATGTTCAAAAGGTCTTAAAACGTGCTTACCCATCAAAATCGCACATTTCGGAATTCTGAAATTTATTGCGGGATAACTTTCGGGAAAACAATATTTTCTCTATACAACGTTATATATATATATATATATATATATATATATAAATAAAAATTAAAGGATTTTAATCGAAAAAAATGCATAAACTACTGTATGTACAAAAAAACCCATCTCTAGCATATCTGTTACAAATGAGTAAATATAGGCCAAGACTAAGGATAAAGAGAGAAGGTAACATATCACTACAATGGAAAGGGGGATGAGAAGAATATTAGGATTCAAAAATCACAATTAAAAGTATATAAAAGTAAATAAAAATAAAACTCTGCAAAAATGAGAATAGGCAATAATAATCAGCTCAAGACAAGAGATCAAGAATAGAGAACAATCAATCGAAACCATACAAAAAATGGCGGTCAGTTCGAAATTGCATTCTCATCAGGACAGCCATACAATTCGAATTAAAACCGATAGAATAGCCAGTTTCTGACAATGGCGATAGTATTTAACTATAGACACCATTGGAACTGTCTACTGGCTAGTGGAAGGAGAAAAATAAAGCAAATGAATTATACAAATCTGAAAAACAATACCTCCTCGAACTGAAACACGATATCAAAAGCATAGCACCACGTGTAAGATAAACTAGTGACTGAGCATTTCACCTCACTTCGTCAATGCGAGTGGGCACCGGAATGAATACACTTGAACGACACATAATATGCATGGAGACCCTCAAAAATAGCAAACAGTATAGGACTCAGGACAAGTGGAAAATAGTCATTCGAAAATAGCAAACAGTATCAGACTCAGGCCTAGTGGAAAGTGAGGTGATAAGAATGGGTGAATTTTCAAAAATGAGTAAACCAGTCAAAGACAAATAATGCATGTGTAAAACCATTACGTGGTATATTTGAAATTATTAATAATATTATTTACAAATACTTCCGGGTAATGGTAATTTTGACAAATGCGTTTAAGTTTATTGATGTGAAGAAAGTGAAACTGAGGATCAGAAAGTCGATGTATTCGAAATAGCTGGTTTAAAATGATGTTTCTAAACAATTGAATAGAATTACAAGAATGATATGATAGCAGCTTTATGATAGTGAAGTTGTAAGAATCTTTTTTATCATATACATTGGTGATTACATGATTATTGAGGGTATCTAAATTTAGGTCTAAAAAATTAACAGTTTGACTAACGCAAGGCTCATTAGGAATTAATTCAAGGTTAGACGGGTAAAAATCAATATTAATGGGATAGGAATCATCAATGATAATACAAACTAAGTCGTCAACATATCTATATATAATATATGAATTAGAGTTAAAATGACATTCATAATAATAAAGATATAAGTTAGCAAGTATACTACTACTACAGCCACCTTGTGGTACACCAGATGTTTGTAAATAAATATTATCACCTTGGATAATATAATTGTTGTATAACACAAAGTGCAAGAGCATAGGAAAATTTTTGACATTAAAAGCAACATGATTGGAAGATATATAGTCATGATAAAGAGAGATAATAACTTTATGTAAATCTTTAATGACAATATTATTAAAAAGGTCTTTAAAATCAAAGGTTTGAAAACCAAGAATTTGTGGAAACTTGCTAAGATGATTAACTAAATCAAAACTATTGTTCAAAATGAAATATTCTGAATTCCTGAATTTAAGAGATTCATTAATTCGATTTAAACAGTTAAGCAAGTACTTACTATATATATATATATATATATATATATATATATATATATATATATATAATCAATTATATACATAATACTCTTTTCTAATTTGTATTTAATAACTGCTTAGTTTGGAATCGCAATTCTAGTGGAGCAATGAGTGTCTCAGGGTTTCGTTCTTATCAGGACTCATCATCGCCGAAAAGACGTTTCCTACATACATATTACGAAAACTTGCAGCGTTCTGGAAAATATATTTTTTTCATACCTCGGATCCATTTTCTTATTACATAGTACCCATGGTAAAGGAAATAAAAAATTTAAAGTGTAGGTGCTTCCAGATTCAATCGCGTCAAAGGTTGAATTCTCAAACAGGGGCAACCAGACGATTTGGAATGGTAATGGATGTTCAATGGGATGAAGGGTGGATTACTGTCTGTTCGATCAGGGTTAAGGAGCGGCTGAGTTGCAGGACCAGGAAATTGGATAAGTCTGAAATCGATTACGTAAATTGGGGTCAAAGTGAAAACGCCATGTGAAAGTTTAAGCGGTCGCCTGAATCTCTATTGGTGGAAATAATTTTGCCAATAAAATAGGTTTTTATTTTTATATTTTTAAATTGATGAAAATGGGTAAAATCGTGGTAGTGCTACATTCATAGGGTAGAGAATTAGACTCAATCTGAGTTCAAAACAATTCTTGGCCGAAACCACAAATGGAACACGAGATTTGATATGGTCATACGTGCTACCAGCTGCGTAAGTAGTTTCCTTGATTTATCTGAAGTTCTTTCTATTTGACGCAAGAGTCGAAGAACTGCCCACCCCATCCCCCTGGGAAACAAACCCACGATATTTTAACTTTAAAGTCAATGGTATCGTACATTTGATTTGAGATCATAACAACATTAATCAAGATTTGAGGGTTCGAACTTGAGTTGCACACAAGCTTTATACCAGCTGCACCATTCGTAAGGAATGTCCATTAATTGCCTAAAAATACTATTAGAATCGACATCATGTGACCTTTAAAACTGACTTTAGTTTCATATAAAGAGCTGTTCTTGTTTTGTTAGTCCATTTTTCTTTTCATTTCATAAAATAAAGAAGAAATTTGCAGATATAGACAGATATTTTCTGTAATAACACATAGTTCATTGTTTTCTACATATAAATGAAAATATTTGGAGTGTGAGTCACCACTGGGCTTTCTAATACACACATATTCTATAGTATTTAGTTCTACTTGTATCACAATCGTTATCAGAATGAAAACTAGATGATCGGGCAATTCAGGGTCTTTCACGATAAACAAGTGGATATTCTTTTCCAGATATTCAATCCTTGAGCTAAACATTATTTATTCTTTTTCTTTATCAAATTTCCAGGCACTTGACTTCCTTCATTCGCCTATATATCGGTCAGAAACGTGAACCATTTAGCCGTTCTGGGACGTTGCCCTAGGCGCACCAGAGGGGGCCGGAACACACTGCGCCCAACAATAACATCCATGCCGTACGTGGGACTAGAAACTCACAATGCGACGGCCGAACGGTCGCTTGGAAACGCTCGCCTTGACCGTTCGACCACCGCCTCGGCAGCTAAACATTATACATTTCCAAAAAAAAATATTTTGTGCATTCACATCTGCACAATATACGCATGGCCTTTCGTAATCTGTGAAACCGTTTCAGAAGTTTTAGAGATTAAGAAGGGCCAAGATTTTGACAAAATCCCATTTTATAGCTAAACTTTTTTCAATTTACAATTTTTTTTTGTTTTTGCTTTCACATCTACATAATATATTAAACTCGCCACCCAAATTTGCGCCAAATCATCTTAGTTTTCAAGATTATAAAGGACCAACTATTTGGCACACATGCACCGACCGGCAAAAATGATTTCTGGCATCTAGGGGATCCACCGATGCATTGAAAATTCAGCTTGTGATTAAATCACGATCGTCATATTTTTCTTAGACTAGATTAAAGTAAAAAGGTTGCTTAATAATCTACAGCTAGAATCATAGTCATCAAAAAATGTGGTAAAAGCCATAATTATTATCATTACACTTTTCTTTAGCTCAGCTCGAGGTAAGTAAAAAAAAAAAATGCTTTTCTATTTCTTTTTCAGATTTCATACCCAAGGCATTCTTTTAAAGTATTTCGTAGAATTTTCTTAAAATTTTTATTTTTTGTTGTCTTTAGCGACGCCGATAGATTTATTTGGACTGTGTCAGTTAATATATACCATTACAGATACAGCATAAATTTTCTTCATATACTACCACCGCTGTTCCGGAAATTATCATAATTTTCCGTAGGATATAATACTATGAAAATTTTGAACATCGAGTTATTCTAGAGTTGTAATCACGCTAATTACCAAAAGTTTAATCAATTTCCAGTATTTTGCATACTGTATCTACACGTAAACTTTGATACCGATAGCTGACTGCATTCATTCTTAAATGGCCATCTCCACACACTTCACATACATACACCCACCGATACGCACACGCAGACGAACATCCTTTGAAAATGTTAGAAATGGGTTCAAGCGGCCTTAAAACTTACTTATCGGTTAAAATCTGTATTTTTTAAATTTTCCAGAAAACAATATTTTCTCTATGAAATAATATAAAATAAATATGAACTATTATTTGTAATAGTTTACAGGAAAAGGGTCGAGATGCTAGTAATTTTACTTCTGAGATAACGGGGTTTGAAGCCATCATACTGACAACTGCGCCATTTTTCGTTTTCAGTGGATTTGGGTATAGCCGTATGCTAATCAGATAAGGGAAATGCTTAGCGTTATGCTCTGGGTGTTGCCGATTATGGGAAATCATATTTTTTCTATCAACCAGGGTTGGGGGAAGAAAACCGTGTGTTTTCTTTACGAAACGGAAAACCACGGTTTAAACCTTGAGTTAAACCATGATGTAAATAAAAAAGATAGTTTAAATAAATAATGGTTTAAATCCCCCCCCCCCCTAAAAATAGTTTAAACAAAAACAAATGGTTTAAACCAGCCAACTCTGATATTCTAAAACCTTCAAGCTGTTGTTTCTCTGTTTTATCTTGAATAATGATGCAAAATTTATAAGATGATTTGCACTTTTAATGATTTGCAATTACCATAATAACATATGGTTTTGTTTTTTGAATCATACTGAAAATCTATATTTAACAAGACCCCATACTCAATTTTAAAATTTCCAACAACTGGACTCTTTTTGCGTATTACATTAATTGTCCACATTACTTTCATTTCATTCAAACTTCGCTAGAATTGATTTTAGGAGGTAATCTGTTAAATCTCTCAAAAGTATCACCAGTCAACGATTGCTTCAAAATCAAGCCCATAGTCCAGTGATACAGCTAACATAAAGCATCCCTTTGCGAGAAATGACATGTTTTGAAATAGTGTGATGACAAAGTCAACAAATTTTCTAAATTTCACGTGATATTGATTAAATATCCATGACATTTTTAAGTGTAATTGACACGTCAATTTAAATATTCAAGTTATTTTTAGGCTTAAAAGCACTGATGTTCATCTCCGAGATTTTCATTTGATATCAATAACATTGTGGTATGGAATTATAACGTGATTATGAAATGAACGGATATAATATTTTTCTTCTAAATTTACAAGTTATATTTATTACAGTGTTTAGGAAGAATCCTGTGTTGTCCATAATATATTACTTTCCTTATATAGAATAATGTCTATAGTATTGTGACGGGGTCGAAAATTCGAATTCGAGTTTTCGACGGGAGAGCACGTTTCAAGCATCCCTGATCATGAATCGAACATTTTTGAGTTGATGTCTGTGTGTGTGTGTGTGTGTGTGTGTGTGTGTGTGTGTGTGTGTATGTCAGTGAGTCTGTGGAGAAGATAACTGACGAATGAATGGACCGATTCGAACGAAATTTGGTACAAAAATTACAATCCGTGAATACTGGAAGCCTATTGTTTTTATACGCAATCGAATGTTCAGAACCTCCCCTCCCTAAATTTTCGAGTGAAATTTTGAAAAAATCATCAAAAAATCAAAACCTCTAATAAAGTTACGCAAATAGACATACAATTCTCGAGATATTGCACATTTAAAAAAAATATCAAAAAATTATATAAAGTAAGAAAAAAAATATTTCCTATTGAGAAACATGTTCACTTTTCATATGTAATATCATGCGATAAATTTTGTAACATCATTCTACAGGATCTAGCTCGTTCCATTCATGAAAAAAGGTACTTTGAGCAATACTTTTGCATTTGAACGCCAATAGTCATTTATCTGCTATAAGAATAAATTATTTCTCCGTCCATAACGCTTGGTGAGATTTTGGCGACAAATTTGCGGAATGTCGCCAACTTGGCGACATTTTTAAATGTTACCAAATCAAAGAAAATCTCACCAAATGGACAAAAATGACGCTAAATCAATGAAAATAACGGCTCTTTGACGTTAATTCAATATCTTAGAAAAAATATAAGTATCTACTATAAGAATAACCTATTTTGTTTTTACTGTAAAAGTAGTAAATGCATTGCATTATATAAGGAAAGTCATGCACATCAGATTTTTTCTTCTTCATATCCGACTGCTGTGCATTTGAAAGTGATTATGCAAATTCAAATATTTTTATTTAATGACATTTCTCTAAATATAATATACACTAATCTCAATAGTTTTGTTTAATTGAATTTTGTATTAAATTAATTATACTAATTCGAACATATTTAATCTATGTTTCTACTAAATATAATATTTCTTCCTTATTTCATTGAGCAAGCCAGTTGTATCAAAATCTTACTCAATTTACAGACTGAACAAAAAATAGATGAATGTATACAGATCGTATAGTTATCAATTGAAATTGGTTCCAAGCTCAGTTGAATTCGTATGGATCATTTAACTCAACAATTTACTACAGCGTAATAGCGTTGAGTCACAGGGAAAAAGTTTTAACAGAGGAAAAGCTAGATATCAAATCGATATTTAATTCGATTTAACATTGAATGGAATTAATTTTGATCATTTTAAGCTTTATCGTTCCAAAAATAGAGTTACATCAGAGAATAAAAGGCATATTTTGTACTTTCTAGTAGGAAATTCAATTTTCTCCTTCGTGAGTTTAGGAAAATAAATGTTTTTTCTCCTGATACTATTGCGGAGAAGGTATTTTTTCCCCCCGAAAATTTTCGAATTAGAGACTTTGACGGGAAAGCTCGATTTGAGATCTACGAATTCATTTTGAACATTTTGGAAATGATTAGGACGTGTATGAGAGTTGTAGATGCGATATATTAAGAACGAATGCCATGCAATATATTAAGAACGAATGCCAGGGGTTATATTAAGAACGAATGCCATGCGATATACTAAGAACGAATGCCATGCGATATATTAAGAACGAATTCCATGCGATATATTAAGAGCGAATGCCATGCGATATATTAAGAACGAATGCCATGCGATATATTAAGAACGAATGCCATGCGATATATTAAGAACGAATGCCATGCGATTATATTAAGAACGAATGCCATGCGATATAGTAAGAACGAATGCCATGCGATAGTATTAAGAACGTACCGTCATGAAATTGTATGTGTAACTAGATGCATCTTTAATTTGAATTATTAGAATATAAATTATTTGAATTCTTTTTTATTTTCAAAGCATTTTTTCCTAAAGGAAACAATGATTACCGGAACAAATATGGTGATTATAGTCATTGGGATAAAATGTATAATTTCAACTTCTACGTGGATGCAAATAGTATTAAAATTCTATATATTAACATAAATCAGCTGGATAAAAATAAATCAGTTTGGTAAAAAAAAAATTGCACAAAGATTTCGTGAAAATTTGACGATCTTGGCAACGAAGTTGGTAACAAATTTGGCAAAATATTTTCAAATCTACGAAAATGACGCCAAATCATAAAACATGACTCCAAATTCAGCATTAAAAGAAATGAAACGATTGAGAATAAAGAGAGATTATAAAAATAAATAATTTTATGGCTTAAATTTTAACTTTGTTCAAAATTAAATTTAAAATTGAAATAATTAATGAATGTCTTTAAAACTGAAAAGTTGAAATAATAATAATAATAATAATAACAGCACTTGCTTTCAATACAATAGTATGAGAAGACAAGAGTAAATTATATATGTAGTAAAAATTGTTATAAACATAAATTCATATAATAAAACTGGTAAAAAAACATTCAAAATTCTTATTCTAGGGCTATATGTACAAAAGTTTCTTGAAAATTGCCCTGGATTCAAGACGTAAAAGCCAAAATTTATTATTATTATTATTATTATTATTATTATTTCACAAGCAGTGGGTCAATGGGAGATTTGGCGCTTGCAACAAGAAAATTTTAAGAGCTTTTTTTTATAAAACATATATTTCGTATTATATCCGTTAAGTAAGTCTAAAATCCTCAAATCAACATCATACTTTTACTATAGAACAGTTTGTATTTTATATTTATGTTTAAAGCCCAAATTACTAAATAAAATTTCATAATAGTAATTAAATTGAATTAAACCATAAAATTTTGAATTTGTATTAATGCATTTTAATCCTATTTTTATAGCCTTTATATTTCTAACATCTTCCTTCAAATTACTAAACATTAATCCGAGATTGATTTAGTTCTATCGTTTTAATAAACACAATTATATGTAACATTTTAGTTTGAGGAAGTTACATTTTTGACTTTATAGTTATGAAATTGTGTGACATTATAAAAGAAAGTTGATATAAAATCAAGGAAATTACAAAAATTCTATCCAATTTAGGCTTTTAATACAATATATCGAGATATGTATTGAGTCGTCCGTCCTAATATTATAGTTATTAAAACCTCGCATACACATACACACACATTACAACAGAGAGGGGTAGAAAAAGAAGATATCACAAATATAACTGATTAAACATGGTTCGGATTATTTAAAAAGCGCATTTTAGTTGAAATCTTCACATTAGAATTCTTTTTATGGAAGATAATATTTATTTGTATGTGGAAGTTTGACTTCCCCATGTATGTCTATAGTTTATCAAAATAGTATTGAACCATTAAAGAGGCGACACTTTCTGATTTGGCACCTGATACAATTACTCCGCCGCATTACGGTACGCCACTGGTGAAAATACATGTTAATAATTATTTTAATGCAGATTTTATACAGTCGACTTCAAATATAGAAGGAAGTAAAGAAAGTAGTTCCGTTCATTGGATAAAAACCATTGATTTCCGATTTTCGGAAATCAATGGTTCGACACCCAGCTTAAAAAGATTTCTTTGCAATGGCACCTGAACAGTTTAAAACAGTTTAATAGCCCTTCTGAATAGATGCTGTGGATGAGTGAAGGCTGAAAAATAATGCAATTGAAATTCTTCCATGACTCAAGACTTTGTGGCTGCACTTGCAAATCAAAGAGTTGCCATCCAGGCTGAAATGACAACTCGCAGAATATTATCCTGTATAAGAAAGTTGATGAATGAGGGAATTCGTACATACCTAAAGTTGTATCCATGGTGTCAGAAAGAAGGAGATGAAACTCCTATGGATGAAACGCTTAAAAATGCCATAATGCTTTGAGAATTATATGTATGTGTTGCTAGTGTTAATAAAGTAGTTACTGTTGTTAGTTAACACAACAGAAAGAGATAGTATTTAGTATATGGATTTTTGATAATTTTCAAATTAAGGGTTCCTAATTGAGTATAATTAACCAGTATTTTTCATAGTTGTAGAAAAGCATACAGGATATATAGATAAAAATAAATTGAAAGATAAAATAATTTTGAATACGTAGGAATATTCTTTATTGTTTCAGTTCTAATGTTCATTAAGCTAATAATTTATTTTTACAAAATTCACAATTTAAATAAATATTTTAGGCTTTTTGCTATAAAAATACGTTAAATGCAGGATTTCTTGCCTTACCATAGCGCCACCTAAATTATTGTCTCAAACAATATTAGCGTTTTCTTAATATGAAGTTTTAACTCATTACTTTTACTTCCATTGTTGTACTTAAAGTTTCGTGGAATTTTCAGAGTATGTAATATATTCTAGTCTCTAAAAATGAATTTTTCCATGCTTTCTAGTTACAAAAATATTTTTTAAAAGTTATGTATGCAGTTGACATTTTGAAAATTTTGTGAAAGTTGCACTGCATAAAATAGAACGTACTTTAAGCGAAATCTAATTTGGATTCAAAAATAATAAGCAATTGCTCCTGAAATAAATTAGATACCTTAAAGATTTTGTTTCGGATGCAAAATGTTCCGAAATATGTTGCACGAAATGTGTCATATCAATTTCCTATTCGACAAATGATTCTTAGTTTCAAATGTTCTTAAAAAACTTAATATAAATAAATGTTCTCTAAAACATTTGGATATATTACTAGCCGAATACCCGTTGAAAATCAACGGTCTCGCAATAAACAACCACTGAATATTGTCATTTTTTTAAAAATTCGCGTTTCACATTTATTCGGCAAATCGAATATTTTAGTGTGCGGAACCCCCCTAAAGAAGAAAATATTGTAAATTTTAAATTGCGTACGTCATCCTTTCAAACTATCTACCGGTACACCAAATTAAAGTCTCTATCTCATCCTGAAGCATACTATTTTATCATCTCCCCTTTCGAACCTTTTTTTATGGAGCACACCCATAAATGAGCATTTTTGAAAAACTCTGTTCGCCTTGGGTTTCTTTTCAGATGATTGGCCCATATACCAAATATCAAGCGTCTATCACATTTAAAAGGAAGCTTGTATCATTTATTTCGAAAATCGAACATATTAGTGTTCGGAACCCCCTAAAGTTGCAAATATTGGAAATCTGAAATTGCACTCTTTCTTCCATTCACACTATCTAATAGTACACCAAATTTGATGTTTCTATCCTATCGTGAAGCATGTTTTTCTATCACTTCATATTTCGAACGTTTTTTGTGTTGCACCCCCTTAAATGATCATTTTGGAAAACCGTAATAATCTTAGGGGTTTTTTATCAAGTGATTACCAAATATACTGAATTTTAAGCCTCTATTACATTGTAAAGGAGGCATTTTTCATTTGTTCGTCAAATCGAACATTTTAGTGTGTGCCCCCCCCCCCCTATAATAGCAAATGTTGGAAAACTGAAATTGCACACTTTCTTCCTTTCTAACTATCTACACGTATACCAAATTTGAAGTCTTTATCTCATCGCGAAGCATGCTTTTTCTATCATTTCACCTTTCGAATGTTTTTCTGTGGAGTACCCACCCCCCTTAAATATGCATTTCTGAAAAACTCCATTCTTCTTGGGTTTTCTATTAAATGATTCGCCCATATACCAAATATCAAGCCTCTATCACGTTCTAAAAGGGGTATTTCTACTTCAATCCGAAAATCGAACATTTTTGTGTGTGACACCCCCTAAAGTAGAAAATATTGGAAAACTGAAATTGTACACTTTCTTCCTTCCAAACTATATACCCGTACACCAAATTTTAAATCTCTATCTCATCCCCAAGTATGTTTTCTTATCATTTCACCCTTCGAACGTTTTCCTCTGGAGTACTCCCTTAAACGAACATTTTTTAAAAACTATATTCGTCTTGGGTGTTTTCATCAAATGATTAGTCCATATACCTAATTTCAAGCCTCTATCAAATTTTAAAGGAGCCGTTTCTCATTTATTCGGTAAATCGAGCATTTTGGTGTGCGGCATCCCCTTAAGTAGAAAATATTGGAAATCTGAAATTGCACACTTTCTTCCTTTCGAACGATTTACCCATACACCAAATTTAAAGTCTCTATCTTATGGCAAAGTATGCTTTCCTATCATTTCACTTTTCGAGCGTTTTGGTGTTGAAGACCCAGACCGTCCGACTCGTCAACAAGGACTTGAGCATCTATTTGGACGGCCGGGAAAGAGCGTTTTGGTGTGGAGCCCCCCCCCCCCCTCTACAGAACGTTTTCGAAAAATTCGATTTTTCCAGGGGTTTTTATCGAACGATCGAGCCGTGTACCAAATTGCAAGTCTCTATCTATTCGGGAAGTGCCTAAAAAAGGTGTGACAGACAGACAGACAGACGGACAGACAGACAGACAGACAGACAGATAGATTGACACTTGGCAATTAGTATATATAGATGTTTAAAAGCATAATATAAATAAATATTCTTTAAAAACATTTATTTATATTATGTTTTAAAGAAATTCCACGTTGAAAGAAAATATAGATTTATCACTAGATAGCAAAAGTATGATTTTAAAATGTATACTTCATATTTTATAAATTGTTGTATATAATGATTTTTTTCACTTTTTAAGAGAGTCCAATAACCCTTTAATTCATTCTGTACTAACATTTCATATAGATAATATCAAAATTACATTTACGTGGTTCTCAGTCGAAGATATCCAGTTCATTTTTAAAAATAGCTCATTAAAGTACCAAATTATTTACATAAAGTTAATTAAAATAAAAAAAAAACTGTTCTTCAGACAAAGAGGAAGAGGAAGAGACGAGTCTCACGACGAAAATAATGTAAAACAAGTTTAGTTGTTTAATAGTTCTGTCATGAATTATCTTCTTCACTAGAAGTTGTTAATTGATTAGCATACTTTCACCTTCCTTGTGGGATTAGCACGCTGATCACATTTGAGTCAGAATTAATCGAGCATATGCATGTCTGAAACTTAACAAATACAGATAACAATGACGGTCATTTTTTTTTTGTATACTATTAATTTCTGCAAGCATAAATGTATGTTTATAAATATGAAGATAGCTTGCAATAAATATAAGATCATATCATAATATTAGAAGGGAAAGCAAATGAAACTTATTTTTCCTAGATATCTTCTTGGACATTGTGTTCAGATGAAAGGTATCCAAAAATATAAGATTATATCTCAGAAAGTATTTATTATATAAACTTCTGGTTTGCGCCATTGTAGAGGAAATTCTTCAAACTTTTTTTTCTCATGTGTCTCTCATGTGCATATAAATGTTTTAATGAGTTTTAATGCCGGTATCCATTAAGGTTGTCCAAATGAAGGACATCTAAAAATATAATATTATATCTCAGAAAGTATTTACTGTATAAACTTCTGGTTTTCGCCATCGTAGAGGGAATCTTTCAAGTTTTTTTTTATGTGCCTCTCATGTGCATATAATTGTTTAATGAGTTTTAATATCGGTATCCACTAAGGTTGTCCAAGTGAAGGGCATCTAAAAATAAAAGATTATATCTCAAAAAGTATTTATTATATAAACTTCTGGTTTACGCCATGAAATCAACATGTTTTCTCATGTGCCTCTCATGTGCATATAATTGTTATAATGAGTTTTAATGCCGGTATCTACCAAGAGTGTCGATATTAAAATTTATTAAGAAAATCATAGTGAAAAAGTAAACTTTCAGAATTTTCTTTTATATTGGTGTAAACCAAAAATATCTATGATAAAAAATATTCCGAGATATAATTTAATTATTTTGGATGATTTTTAACAGGACACCCTGCATTTCAATAATCTTTTAATATTATTATCATTTAATTATTTCCCATAAAATAAATGCACATCATTGGGTGTACTAAAATACAAAGTAAATACAATTTTTACTTTCCTTATATACATAATGTATAAGGAAAGTATTGTGACGGGGTCGAAAATTTGAATTCGAGTTTTCGACTGGAGAGCACGTTTCAAGCATTCCTGATCATGAATCAAACATTTTTGAAGTGATGTCTGTGTGGGTGTGTGTGTGTGTGTGTGTGTCAGTGAGTCTGTGGAGACGATAACTGATGAACGAATGGACCGATTCGAACGAAATTGGTACAAAAATCACAATCCGTAAACACTGGAAGCCTATTGTTTTTAAACGTAATTGAATGTTTAGAACCCCCCCCCCCCCTAAATTTTCGAGTGAAATTTTAAAACAATCGTCAAAAAATCAATACCGCTAATAAAGTTAAGCAAAATAGACATTTCTTATGTAATTTTTCATTAGAAAACGATTAACATAAATTTTAGAACGCTAACATGAACCGTTCTCGAGATATTGCACATTTAAAAAAAATATCAAAAAGTCATATAAAATAAAAAAAATATATTTCCTATTGAGAAACATACTCACTTTTCATATGTAATATCATGCGATAAATTGGGTGACATCATTCTCGTGGATCTAGCTCGTTCCATTCATGAGAAAAGATACTTCGAGTAATACTTTTGTATTTGAACGCCAATAGTCATTTATCTGCTTTAAGAATAACTTATTTCTCCGTCAGTAAAGCTTGGCGAGATTTTGGAGGCGAATTTGGCGAAATGTCGCCAACTTGTCGACTTTTTGAAATGCTGTCAAATTAACGAAAATCTCGCTAAATGGATTAAAATGACGCGAAATCAATGAAAATGACGCTAATTGTCGAAAATTCTATATCTTGGAAAGAAGATAAGTATCTACTATAACAAAAACCTATTTTTAAAACTATCTACTATAACTAAAACGTATTTTTAATTGTAGTAAATTCATTGCATTATATAAGGAAAGTCATGTGTTGCCCACATCAGATTTTTAATATTGTGGAGCAGAGTTGCAATATCCACGGAGCAGATGATTTGATAAACATTTCCTAGGTTCCAGATATGCTTGACAAAAAGTTTTCCTAATCGGAAATCAATCTAAGGGTGTGCATTGTTTCAAATGATTTGCTTAAAATTAATTAAAACAAAGATGTTCACATTTTACAGCATACGCGGAAGTAAATTTTTGAAAACTATGGATAAAAAAGGATAAACGTTATGTTAAGTTTAAAAGGAGTGGCTGATTTAAGTTAATTCGGTGCTCCGAATAGAAAATGTTCCATTCAAATAAATTTTTTGGGTCGAGTTTTTGAACCACGAAACTATGTAGTTTTTGAATATGGTGCACTGTTCTGTATATCTCAAGTGTTATGCTTTCATTATAATTCACGCCTATTTACTTACTATTTTTGCAATTTTATTATCTTTCTATCTATATATATAGGTTTGTTTTTATATTCCTCTCCCAAATTTCTCCCCACTCCCTTATTTTTTGTTGATAATTTAAAGGTTTTAATATTTTTGTTTTTCTCAGTTTTATTTTAAATCTAATATCAATGCGGCCTTTCAATTCCATTTTTTCCCTTCGCTAGGCGTAAGGGTGGGGCTGCCGCTTTATCAGATCGAGTTGATATGTTTGAGGTTGGGGCCCCGATTTCAATATCTCTTACCCTCGATAGCGAATTCTCGTTTTGGATGTTCCAGATCTGTCTATTTGATTTTTTTTTTACCTTGCAGTTTCTTCTTATCGTTTATTAAGATTTCACACTGTTTCTGACCTGAGGAAGAGGACTCTAATCACTCTCGAAACAATTGTAGTTACCCTATTTACTTATGCTCGTTTTCTACAAGGAAGAACTAAAAAGTTATATACTCACAAGCAACTTCATTTATTGATTTAGATGAATAAATATATTTTACAAAGATTTCTGTTTATTCAGACGATTCTTGTGTACTTTTCAAGATGATTCAATTATGTTTTATATATAAATGCATAACGGAAGTGAGATAAAACTGAATCTATACTGATATAAGCATAATTTTTTAGTTAGTAATAGAAAAATTAAAGAGATAACTTTTATAATGAGATGGGTAATTATCGATGTATTTTTTTAAAATCAAAAGAAACTATGCAGGATATCTAAAATCCGTATTTTCGAGAACGACGATAGTAATCTTTATGTTTTGATGAGTTGTATTGGAAACTCCTATAAAGCTATACGACGAAACAACTTTCAGGGTCTCACTTTTTTATGGGGGTAGGATGCTATCTTGCTCTCTTTTAGAGATAAAGAAAAAGTCAATTACAAAGTTATTGAGCGTTGCTAAATTAGTATGAATATGTGTTTGTCTGAAACAAAGAGATGAAAAACCCTCTGAAAACCAGAGAATAGACTTTAAATACCCCAAATAGAACAACTTTAATGTCCCCAGACCATTGGGACGCCTTGCCTTGGGAAAGGTTATGTGTATAATCGTTCGGCTGCACTGGTACGTTTTCATCTATCTCTAAAAGGGAGCGAGATAGTCTCCGTCCCCCATAAAACGATGAGATAGTAATGGCCCCTCCCCCCTCCAAGTCTCATCGTGTAGTGTCATGACTGTTTTATATTCAGCTGTATTAAAAAAATAATGCTAACTTACTTTCTTCGTTCTCGAGAAATTTCCCTTAATACGGATTTTCCTAGACGCCCTGTATATGGTATTCATAAATTCGTCTCTGGTGAAGTGAATAATAAAAAAATGATTTGAACAATCTTAAGACTTACTTATGCTTAATGTTTATACAAAAACAATATATCATGTTTTTAAAGCAATTAATTATTTTTTTCATTAAGAGCTTATAATTAAATACATCTACAGGTTGGTTGGTGGGTTGGTTGGTTGGGGTTTTATGGCATAAGATACAAAAAGGATATGCTGCGTCAAACATATGGTATAGATCTAACAGTATATGTAAACTAGTCACAACATGTGTATAAGCAAAAAGGTGATAAAAGTGGAAATGAAACATGACAATGGAAAAAGTGTAACAGTTGAAGTAAGATGATCAATAGTCTATAAAAGGTGAAGTTAAATATAATGGGAAAAGTCGATATCCAGTAAGAGGCATACGTATTAAGGGAGCCAAAACATAATAAACATCATTTATTGTCAGTGTTACTTCGGAACAAGAATATAGCATAGAATTACACTCCCAGTGACAGCGGGCGCGGTAGCCCAGTGGTTAGCGCGAGGGAATTGCACTGGGTAGGCCCGGGTTCAATTCCAGCCACTACCAAAACTGCCACCGTGTTTATGCGGAGTACGATCACGTTAAACATGTGGGTCCGTAAGTCCTTCTGAGAGGTTGATGGTAGGGGAAGGAGGGCACGGTCCCTGTGGATGCCTCCCCCACTGGGTTCCGGTCTAAATTGGGTGGCTCTTCCCGGCCGTGCAAACAGTTACCTTCCACCTTTCTGGTAGGTCGGACGGTCTGGATCTTAACAACAACAACTCCCAGTGACCAAACATCTGCAGACTAGTTGCGCTCTTAATAGCAATCGTCAGCATAGAAAGCCGTTTACAGCACTGGCAGCACATAAATTTACCATATATCGATAATTTGAAAACTAATGTGACTGCCAACATTAACAAATCAGTTTGTAAGACTGCAATAAATAGCAAATGTACTTGCTGTTAATGACGTTAACGACAATTCGGAGCTGATGAGCCCTGGTGAGAGCGAAACCGTTTCAGTAATGCTAAGTTTTATACTGGAGGTATAAAGCTAATCTTTAGAACTCCAATTTAGTCAATATAACTGCCTCTCCATAGGGAAAGAGTTGGTATTTAGTCATCATTATCTTGATTTCAAACGATTAATCTCAATCAATTTATTTGCAATTAGTATTGAAGTAATTGTTGAATATTTATGGTATTGTAACTGATATTTGCTGCAACTTAAATAATTATAAAAATTCAAAATTCATCCCCGGAGCCTCCAATGTTGGAGGTTTTTTCATTTCACCTTATCGAATTTTTCCTCACGAACTTTTCAAATTCGAAATTTTAACAGAAAAGTCGTTCGAAAACAGGAGCAAAATTTGAACACTTTTGAAAGATTTCAGTCTGCGTGTATCTGTGGTAAATCAAAATTGCTATTACATTTTGTGTAGATTCATTTTATAAAAAGCATAACTCATAATTTTTGAAACACGTATTTTAGAATACGATACTTTTTGCATCTAATATTTTAAAAGCGTTATTCCCTAAGGACAACCATAATAATTTCTAAAACAATGACAGTAGTATTGTAATACAAGTAACTGACAAGTATGAAATGGGTTATTCATGTAAAAGACATTGAAATAGGATGCATCTGTACAAATCAGCTAAGGAAACATTTTTCACTCTGCTGTTATTGTGAGACAATTGGCGTAAAAATATAGAACCGCGTACCGCGTTCACAAATATAGAACCGTACTCACACCGCGAATATTTACTGACATTCAACTAAAAACAAATTTTATTTTTCGCCATTTGTCGTCGTCACAGATACACTATAACAATAATACTGACCTCTTCAAAAACGCGTAACAATATTTTATCGGTAAAATGACATTGAAAGTCAAAACAATAATGTTTCACGTCATATTTTATGGAAAGTTGTCTTTTGGCTGAATAACCCATTTATTACTTTGACCTACATCAAAGCAACAATGGCTGATATATATTTTGAAAGAAAAAAAAAAGAAAAAGTTACATCATAAGAAAAGAAATGTATCAGTAATGAACTGTCAGGTTTTTTTTTCCAAAGACATCTGTCACAATGATATCATAACGCATCAATCTAAAGTTGTAAGATGTTTTCAAAATGCGCTATAGAAATTTTTTGATGTGATGGTTGGATACGTCGTTTTATGGTCAGGGTATCAGATTGATATTGGAGCGTTACGAAAAATGAAAACACTTTCAAAGCTTATATCTTCGAATCTAATAGTTAAAAACATAAACAATTCATAATTTTTTTCTTTTAGAAATACAGTATAATTTAGAAATATACAAAACTAATTTCAACGTTTCAATATTTTGAACTTTTCTTGGAAAAATTAAAAGAATTTTGTCCAAATGAAATTCCATTTCACTTTGCTTATTTGAATCTATATATCTCTAAACTATAGAAGATAGATGGAAACAGAAAGCTACAAAAATGTTTAGCAAGAAATCCAGTTTCTAAATCAATAATTTGATTTTACAAAGCTCTTAAGGTTTTTAAGCAACCATCTTGTCAAGTTGAGGAAAATTGAAAAATTTCCGTTTAAAGTTTTAGCCTATATCTTGAAAACTAAAAGTGCTAGCTCTAAATAGTACAAAAGTAATTTGTAGCGTTTTAAAGTACTACAAAGACATAAGTGGATTGCAGATTGAGTTATCGGTTTACGGAAGATAGTAGTTAGAATATCCTGTAAAATCTACTACACGCGATCAAATTTGCACAGTATTTATATTCATTCGTCATATTAAGTTGTTTAAGTTATGTATTTCTCATTAGTTACCATAAGCTGATATTATCTATGGTAAACGAAAACAAGAAAGATCAATCATGCTTAAAGTATTGATTATGAAACACTTTCCAACTTCAATGCAATTTTATTTAAACATCTCTAAAATGCAATACATTCCTCGGTAATATTTTAAAACTTATCACATACATTAATTTATTATATTTGAAAACTTCATCGAAAACAACTGAAATTCATTCAAATGACGTCATAGAAAAACTAACACGCCTGGATCTCGCTATAAAAACAGCATTTCATTCATAACTTTTCCCATTCATTTCATTCATCACAAGACTATAATAATTCATTTTATTTAAAAATTAAGACCATGGAGCTACAAGTAATTAAACTCTATGCTTAAAACTTCATCGAAAAAAATCGTCTTTCTCTTTGTAAAATGAATGAATATTTCATTCATATCAGCTATGCAGACTCCATGGGCTAAATAATTTTGTGTTAAAGAAATACAGCAATTCTAATACAACTCATTCTACATATTTTGCTGTTTACATTTTACATAAGTGAAAAATAGGCTTCGTTGTAGAAATAATCAAATTTGGATGATCATTTGAACTCAAATATATTTTAATTGCGTTGTTTTAGTATGTAGATGCACATAATTTAAGCAAAAATAAAGTGGTTTTAGGACGGATACAACACTCACTATGAATTAAAAAGAACTTAAAAAATCATGATTTTGAGACAAGATGGATGCCATATATCATTTTGAATTGGGTCATGTGATCTTTTCATACCATGGTCACGTGATCGCTTATTATTTTAATTTTTATTTAAAAAACTACTGAATATATCTCGCTGAATTTTTTTTATATATTTTATGAAACAATGTGAATTCTACCTAAAATTTTCGAAGCAATTTGTGAATTTTAAATCCGCTTAAAAAATGTTTGAAAAATTAGGTCCCATAGGGTATGTATTTCATTTTTTCAACCAGGATTGAATCCAAAACTAATTGGGTGATATTATTCATTTATATTCCCATAGGTCCTATAGACCGTCTGAACAACATATTAAAATTTCATTTTGATTAAGTCATTTTTACGGCAGCTATCGTGCTAACGGACTGACAGACAGACAGACAGACAGATGAACAAAGTCATAAACACTTTTCAACTTTGTTGTAAAGTGGTAAAAAAATGAGAACTTTATTGGAGTTTTATTTCACAAGACGTTATTGACGCAAAACCGTTACGGCTCCATCAGACTAGAACCACTGTCGAATTTTTACACGAAGAATACAATTATAATACATATGAATTATTCTTATATGGAATAAGATGGGCAGAGTACGTTCGATAAAGCCCGATATTGTAAAAGGACTGAACTCTACTCGCAGATCTATCAATTCGAGTTTTTTTTCTTTTTGCCTGTCACCTTGCGGTTCTATTTTAGCGTTCTCGTAGAGGACAAACGCACTTGCTTCCGACCTGGGGAAATAGTATCAAACGCCCTAGAAATAATTGCAATCACTTTATTTGTTTATGCTTGAAAAGAACTAAAAAAGTTGTACTCTCACAAGAAGCAGTTTCATTGTTTTAGTATGGATATATTTAACGAACACTCCTCTTTTTTCAGATGATTTCTCTGTACTTTTCAACATGTTTGAATTGTGTTCCATAAATAAGTGAATAACGAAAGTGGGTTAAAACTAAATATATGTATTACTATAAACGTTATTTTTAAATATTAATAGAAAAATGTCCACGAAGAGAAAATCTGTATAATGAAATAGGCAATTATAGATATTTTTTTAATTAAAATAAACTCTATATACATTGTTTTATGCGCAAGAGAGCAAATTTGACTGTAGTCAACTGTTTAAAGTGAATGCTATAGCAGTATTAATTTCCAAATGCTCATAGAATTCTCTCAGCATAAACTGAAATTTGAACTCGCCACTTAAGGACTGATAGGTAAGAGAGCTAATCATTGAGTACTACACGAACAGGTGGACGTATCGAAAATGGCCTGCTCCAGCTATCAACCCTGCTAGTCGGGAAAACGGAGGGTACTTTCCATAACTTAAAAGGAATTCATAGAATTTCAATTTCGATTATTTGTGATCGAACGTTTAGAGATTTTGATACTTCGTCAACTATTTTCTTTTAGTCAATCTATTAACGGAAAAATTGCATAGATTTTGGATCAATATAAAGGACTTCCACTTCTCTCCTCCCCATATAAAGATCCTAACATGTTTGATTAACTGGGAAAAATATCCGATTACTGGCTTTTCTTTAAATATTTACAGGGTCGTAAAGAAAATTTGTGTTCATACAACGTTCTAAGCAAAGTTAACCTCTCCAGTATATTTAAATTACCTTAACCACGCTTTCCATTATAACTGGTGTAAGGGTACCATAACTGTGGCTAAGGTACAAAGTGATCTCTGTTCGATTAGGCGGAGCGGTACACAAAATTTTTCCCTTATGTGTATTTATGACTCTGTTCATTCTGTTTGTCTGTCCGTTAGCACGACAATTGCCGTAAAAATGACTTTATCAAAATGGAGTTTTAGTATGTTGTTCAGACGATCTGTGGGACCTACGGGAATATAAATTAATAATATCACCTAATTAGTTTTGGATTGAACCCGGATTGAAAAAATGAAATACATTGAACCCTATGGGACCTAATTTTCCAAATATTTTTTAAGCGAATTTAAAATTCACAAATTGCTTCGAAAGTTTTAGGAAATATTCAAATTATCCCATAAAAATCTATGACGTCATTTGAATAAAGTTCATTTGTTTTCGATGAAGTTTTCAAATATAATAAATTGTCGTAGTATTATGATAATTTAAAAAATATTACCGAGGAATGTATCGCATTTTAGAGATGTTTAAACCAGGCAATTTATATTTCAATGCCGTCATTTGAATGTTCATTTTTTCCGATGAAGTTTTAAGTTTTGAAATATAATAAATTAATGTAGTATTGTGATAATTTTAAAAATATTACCGAGGAATGTATCGCATTTTAGAGATGCTTAAATAAAATTGCATTCAAGTTTGAAAATGTTTCATAATCAATGCTTTAAGCATGATTGATCCTTCTTGTTATTTTTTTGTATTATCTCCTCTCACGTGTTCTTGCCCTCCCCTCCTCTTTAACAACCTCTGCCGGTTTCAGCCATCATAGACAGGTATACGCCTTCATCAAACTACATACTGATCGTACTATTGCACCCACAGGTGTGGAGGGACAAAGTGTATCAAAACATATTGCTATTCTATGATAAACAGACAATTGCTATTTTCGATGTGAGGTTAAGTGACTTCGCTCAAAGGCACCCATTAACGATGCGTCTTGGCTTTTATTTATACGAATTACGTAAACGAATAAGTTACGTATACGAATACGTATTTATGTTTTACATTAGCACCGAATATCACAAAGTAGTTTATATTCATACATCATAATTATATACAGCATAAAATAGTAGTTAAATTTATTTTCAATTTCCAAGCAGTGTTATACCTTTCACTTTATTATTCACAATCAAGATTTTGCCAATTGTAACAACATTTTATTAAATAGAACACATTCGTCGACTGATTTACACATGTTTACAATTATTACCTGCAATACCACATGTTTTCTATTTCTTTGAAAGCTGCATATAAGTGTGAGAAGACAGAGTTGAATCTATATACATATATTCCAATTAAAATAGAATAAAATTAAATAAGAAGTGCGTAAATATTTCGTAAACCTCTTATTTTGAAAATAAATCAACTTAGAAGCCATCCATTTTTCAGTGCGAAATCGGTCACACGTAGCCCTAAGGTATCACGTTTTATTGTTATTGTGAGCATCTACCAAGGCTTTTACCTCTGACGCAGATAGGAGTGATGTATGGAGAGCTAACAAATTGTTTCCGCATATTTTGCTGCCTCAAGTACTTAAAACAAAACAATATCCTACGTATCCAACACGCGTCTTTCATAATATATATTGGCAGATTTTTATTCTGTTATATGGAACATTTTCTGTAAACGAGAGTTTTACATGTCCCTGGTGTTTTAATAAAAGTTTGCATGACTTGGGACTAATTTTGGACATTGATCAGTTTTACTATATTGTAGTTCTTATTTGTCACACATAGCCTAGAAAAAAAATTTATATTTTCAATATTTAAAAATTCAGTTTTTCTTATTAAATGGCATTCCTCCGTGCGTCCCAACAGCCCAGTAATAAAATCATAACTTCATTTACAAGAATTCATTTTCTAGTTACTTTCCTTATATACAATAATGTGTAAGGAAAGTATTGTGACAGGGTCGAAAATTCGAATTCGAGTTTTCGACGGGAGAGCACATTTCAAGCATTCCTAATCACGAATCAAACATTTTTAAAGTGATGTGTGTGTGTGTGTGTGTGTGTGTGAGTGTGTGTGAGTGAGTCTGTGGAGACGATAACTGACGAACGAATGGAGCGATTCGAACGAAATTTTGTACAAAAATCACAATCTATAAACACTGGAAGCCTATTGTTTTTATATGTAATCGAATGTTCAGAACCCCCCTAAATTTTCGAGTAAAATTTTGAAAAAATGGTCAAAAAATCAAAACCTCTAATATAGTTACGCAAATAGACATTTCTTATGTAATTTTTCGTTAGAAAACGATTGACATAAATTTTAGAACGCTAACATGAACCGTTCTTGAGATATTGTACATTTTTCAAAAAAATTATCAAAAAGTCATATAAAATAAAAAAAATATTTCCTTTTGAGAAACATGTTCACTTTTCATATGTAATACGATGCGATAAATTGGGTGACATCATTCTCGTGGATCTAGATCGTTCCATTCATGAAAAAGATACTTTTAGTAATACTTTTGTATTTGAACGCAATTAGTCATTTATCTGCTGTAAGAATAACTTATTTCTTCGTCCATAACGCTTGGCGAGATTTGGGCGGCGAATTTGGTGGAATGCGACTTTTTTAAATGTTGCTAAATTAACGAAAAACTCGCCAAATGGATAAAAATGTCGCTAAATGAATGACGACTCATTGATGATGACGACATGGAAAATGACGACTCATTGAAGAAAATTCAATATCTTGGAAATAATATAAATAACTACTATAAAAATAATGTATTTTTTTTTACTGTAAAAGTAGTAAATTCATCGCATTATATAAGGAAAGTCATGTGCTGCCCACATCAGTTTTTTTCTTTTAATTTGATTTTTTTAATTAATTAGATAATTTAAAATGCAAACAGTGATAAAATATCCACTATGCATTAGAGCAATATTTTAAATTATTTTTTAAAACTGTCCCCTAGCTTTTTTGTCATTCACCTGTCTTTAAATTTCAACACCTCAATCTGTACAAAGATGACAACACAATATAATTGAAGTATTATTCTTTTTTACTGACGTCCATATTCACCATTTCAAGAGTTCGACTATGTTCGAGCTATCATTCTGTGCAGGAAAATATTATGAAATTGAACAATTTTGGTCGAGTATTTTTGTGCCTTGTCATTTACCTGTCTTTAATTATTCTCAGGATAAAAATGTAAATAATCTTTTTAACATATGTGTGTGCCTAGTTAGTGTAGTAAACTGAATATCAAGTTAGACTTAAATGCAAAGAAAACTCATATACTCAGAAAGTGAAATGCACATGATTTGTCATTCCTCTGTCGTCATTTACCTATTTTCTTGGTAGACGAGGAAGTGACATTAGAACAGGTGAATTACATGTAAACTAGAGTTCCTTTTTAGAAGATAAAACAAATAAGAAGTAAGTTACCATTTGTAAAAAATATTATATTATGTTTCTCTGTTACAGAACTACTTAAAAAATAATCAAATTTTTAAACCCATTAATAATCAGTCTATCAAAATCAAAACTAAAATGCTAAAATTATATACACAATTAAATATTAATTGTAAGTTTTTTAAATTTCCTTATGTTACTTTGGTTCCTAAATTCCATAAATCACCTCTCAATTTTAGAACAGTCACTTGTGGACATAATACCTTTACCACTACAGCTAGTAAGTACTTGATAACTGTTTAAATAGAATTAATGAATCTCTTAAATTTAGGAATTCAGGATATTTCATTTTGAACAATAGTTCTGATTTAGTAAATCACCTTAGCAAGCTTCCACAAATTCTTGGTTTCCATACCTTTGATTTTAAAGACCTATTTAATAATATTGTCATTAAAGATTTATATAAAGTTATTATCTCTCTTTATCATGACTATATATCTTCCAATAATGTTGCATTTAATGTCAAAAACTTTCCTATGCTCTTGAACTTTGTGTTATACAACAATTATATTATCCAAGGTGATAACATTTATTTACAAACATCTGGTGTACCACAAGGTGGCTGTAGTAGTAGTATACTCGCTAACTTATATCTTTATTATTATGAATGTCATTTTAACTCTAATTCATATATTATATATAGATATGTTGACGACTTAATTTGTATTATCATTGATGATTCCTATCCAATCAATATTGATTTTTACCCATCTAACCTAGAATTAATTCCTAATGAACCTAGTGTTAGTCAAACAGTAAATTTTTTAGACCTAAATTTAGATACCCTCAATAATCATGTAATCACCAATCTATATGATAAAAAAGATTCTTACAACTTCACTATCATAAAGCTGCTATCATATCAATCTTGCAATTCTATTCTATTGTTTAGAAACATCATTTTAAACCAGCCATTTCGAATACATCGACTTTCTGATCCTCGGTTTCACTTTCTCCACATCAATAATCTTAAACGCATTTGTCAAAATTACCAATATCGGGAAGTATTTGTAAATAATATTATTAATAATTTCAAATATACCACGTAATAATTTTACACATGCATTATTTATCTTTGATTGGATAACTCATTTTTGAGAATTCACCCATTCTTATCACCTAACTTACCACTTGGCCTGAGTCTAATATTGTTTACTATTTTCGAATGAATATTTTCCACTTGTCCTGAGTCTTATACTGATTACTATTTTTGAAAGTCTCCATACATATTATGTATCGTTCACATGTATTCATTCCGGTGCCCACTCGCATTGAGGAAGTGAGGTGAAATGCTCTGTCGCTTGTTCAACTTACACGTGGTAACAATGCTTGTGAGTTCATATTTCTGTTCGATGAGGTATTATCTTTCTGATTTGTAATTCAATTGATTTATTTTTCTCCTTCCACTAGCCAGTAGACAGTTCCAATGGTGTCTATAGTTAAATACTATTGCCATTGCCCGAAACTGGTTATTCTATCGGTTTTAATTCGAATTGTATGGCTGTCCTGATGAGAATGCAATTTCGAACTAACCGCCATTTTTTGTGTAGTTTCAATTGATTGTTCTCTATGTCTTAATCTTTTATCTTGAGCTAATTATTATTGCCTTTTCTCATTTTTGCCATGTTTTATTTTTATTTTTATTTATATTTATATACTTTTAATTGTGAATTTTGTATCCTAATATTCTTCTCATCCCCCTTTCCATTGTATTGATATGTTACCTTCTATCTTTATCCTTAGTCTTGGTCTATAGTTACTCATTTGTAACAGATATGCTCAAGATGGGTTTTTTTGCACATACAGTAGTTTATGCATAATTTTCGATTAAATTCTTTCAATTTATATATATATATATATATATATATATATATATATATATATATATATATATATATATATATATATATATATATATATATATATATATATATATATATATGTATATATATATATATATATAAAATTGTATATAAATTTGTATATATATATATTTGCATTTTCTATTTAATTCCCCCCAAATGATCTCTGCTACTGTTCTTTTCTTTTTCAGTTTAAGCCACCCTTCTTAAAATATGATGCAGAAAACAGGTTGAAAAAATATACATATATATATATTGTAACAAGAAAGATGAAAAAACCCGTTTAGAGAAAATGACCCATATATCAATGAAACAAGTTAATATGAAATGGTTATTTTATCACATAAATTTCCATATACTACTTAGCCATATGAAATTGCACCAAATTCGAAAGTGTACATTGGCACTAAATACGTTGTTTGAAATGACAGCAATCAGGACCGCATATGGGGTGGGGGCAGACTCCACTTGAAAAAGGGGCCCCACATTACAGGAGGCTGCCTCTTTATTTCTTTTCAGGGAGACAAAGACATGAAAGACTCACAAGTAGAGAAAAATCAAAAATGGAAGTGTGGGCGGTTTAAAAAAATCTGATGTGAACAGCGTATGACTTTCCCTACATAATGCACTAACTTTACATATTTCAATGCGAAATAAAGACGTACAAGATCCACGGCACAGTGTTTTTAATGTTAAAGAGTACACTAATATTTGGAGTTTTTTTAGATGAGAACATGCAAACATGTTTCGAAGTGACAAATTAACTTATGATTTGTGCAAATCAAACTCGATAGCTGAAAATATTATTAGCATCTGCTAAACAATATAGTCCATATATTAAAAGATGTTAATTATTAATTCATCAATTTAGAGCCATTTTTGACAATTTGCCGACATTTCCATCAATTTGGCATCATTTTCAAGAAGTGGACGAGTCGACGATATTTTATGAGATTAGTGGCGAATATCGCCAAAACTATCGCCCAAGTGCTACATATTTATCGATACTTACTATTTTTTAATTTTATGTAATGCTTTTGATAAATTTATTTGAAAAACATATAATATCTCGAGATTCATTTTAGTTTGTGTCATTCATTTTCAAATGATAAATTAAATAAGAAATGATTGGTTCTAATTTTTAAATGATTTTTCAAAATTTCATTCGAAAATTTAAGGTCTATTGAAAATTAGATTATGTTTAAAACCAATAAGGTTCTAATATTCTCTGATTGTAATATTTGTACCTAATTTAGTTCGAAACATTCCATACGTTCGCGAGATACTGCATCCACAGACTTACGAACACACATACAACTATACAGACACGCAGAAATTCATACAAAGTAGCATATATACATACCTGTACATACACATACGTACACACATACCTGCATATATAACTGTACATACACATACTTACACACACTAAATACATACACATAATTACACTAACATACATACACATACGCAAACTAACATACATACACATACGCAAACTAACATACATACACATACGCAAACTAACATACATACACATACGCAAACTAACATACATATACACGCACACAGCCATCACCTCAAAAACGTTCCATTTAAGTTCAAGGATGCTTGAAGAGTGCTCCCGTCGAAATCTCGAATTTGAAATTTTGACCCCGTTACAATACTTTCCCTATATATATTATACTTATGTATGTAGGAAAAGAAAAAATATGGAGAAGGGATCCGTAATATATATTTGTAGGAGATCTAGTATGCGTATCCGTAATATATATTTGTAGGATCCGTAATATATATTTGTAGGAGATCTAGTATACGTATCCGTAATATATATTTGTAGGATCCGTAATATATATTTGTAGGAGATCTAGTATACGTATCCATAATATATATTTGTAGGAGATCTAGTATACGCATCCGTAAGATATATTTGTAGGAGATCTAGTATACGTATCCGTAATATATATTTGTAGGATCCGTAATATATATTTGTAGGAGATCTAGTAACGTATCCGTAATATATATTTGTAGGAGATCTAGTATAAGTATCTGTAATATATATTTGTAGGAGATCTAGTGTACGTATCCGTATTATATATTTGTAGCATCCGTAATATATATTTGTAGTATCCGTAATATATATTTGTAGGAGATCTAGTATACGTATCTGTAATATATATTTGTAGGAGATCTAGTGTACGTATCCGTATTATATATTTGTAGTATCCGTAATATATATTTGTAGTATCCGTATTATATATTTGTAGTATCCGTAATATATATTTGTAGGAGATCTAGTATACGCATCCGTAATGTATATTTGTAGGATCCGTAATATATATTTGTAGGAGAGATTATAATTTGTATGGGTGGTCTTGAATCGATGAAAATCCTTTCTCTCAGCATGTTTTTCTATTTAACTGCCAGTCCAACTTGACGACACATTTAACGTGCGATTTTGATCGTGTGATTTTGCAGGTAATAATTGTAAACATGTTTAAATCAGTCAACGAATGTGTTCTATTTAATAAAATGTCGTTAAAATTGTCAAAATCTTGATTGCGAATAATAAAGTGAAATGTATAGCACTGCTTGTAAATGGAAAATAAATTTAACTACTATTTTATGCTGTATTTAATAATGATGTATGAATATAAACTACTTTGTGATACTCGGTGCTAATGTAAAACATAAATACGTATTCGTATACGTTGTTGTTGTTATCGTGTCCCTAACATTACAATTAAGGAAGAATGAGTGCACTGCTTCTGTTTAGTCTAATGACCCGGGGCACCCGAAGGTAGAAGTCTGACTTCTGCCCCGAATAAGACATTACAACATCCATGCCCGCAGGCGGGACTCGAACCCGCAATCTGGCAGCCGAGCCATCACGAGGAAACGCTTGCCTCTTTGACCGCTCGGCCACCACATCGGCATTCGTATACATAATTCGTATAAATAAAAACCAAGACGCGTTAATGGGTGCCTGTGAGCGAACCCACTTAACTTCACATCGAAAATAGCAATTGTCTGCTTATCATAGAATAGCAATATGTTTTGATACGTTTTGTCACTCCACTCCTGTGGATGCGATAGTACGATCAGCATGCTGTTTGATGAAGGCGTATACCTGTCTATGATGGCTGAAACCGACAGAGGCCGTTAAAGGGGAGGGGAGGGCAAGAACACGTAAGAGGAGATAATACAAAAAAAAAAAATAACAAGAAAGATCAATAATGCATAAAGCATTGATTATGAAACGCTTTCCAACTTCAATGCAATTTTATTTAAACATCTCTAAAATGCGATACATTCCTCGGTAATATTTTTTAAATTATCACAATACTACATTAATTTATTATTTTTGAGAACTTCAAATTTCATCGAAAAACTGAACTTCATTCAAATGACAGCATTGAAATATAAATTGCCTGGTGTAAACATCTCTAAAATGCGATACATTACTCGGTAATATTTTTAAAATTATCATAATACTACAATAATTTATGATATTTGAAAACTTCATCGAAAACAAATGAAATTTATTCAAATGACGTCATCGAAATATAAATCGCTTGACTCTCTCTATAAAAGCAGTATTTCATTCATAAACTTTTTCCATTCCTTTCATTCATCACAATACTATAATAATGATCGATCACAATACTATAATAATGATCGATCACAATACTATACACGATCGTGCACGATCTTGCAAAACACATTTAAGTTCTCAGTGGAAGTCAAATTTTGAAATTTCAATACAGAAAGGAAATTTTAGATTATGAGTTTTTTCAGGGATATTTTGTTGTTCATCGATTTAAAAAATGTTTGATACGCCAACAATGGCGTATCCTATAAGTTAAATAAATAAATATATTTATAGTGGAACACGAAAACTCAAATTAAAGCTTTCTTTCCATCTCGTTAGAAAACGAATGTTTTCCTCAATAAAATTAAGAACATCGAAATTCTCGAAAATTGCTTAATTCTAGAGAAATATATGGCACACCCCGTGAAAAATTTGAATTTCAAATGTCTCGATAATTGCTCTTGACAACTCTTAAACAATAGCACCCATTCATTTTTAGTTAATAGTATTATTCATTCATTTTAACACTCAACGCAATACAAATTTTAAAATGTCTTTTATAAAGAGAAACTTGCCACTTAGAAACAAACGTCTATAAGACGTTTTTCAAGATAAATATAATCGCAAAATAACTCATTAAATCGCACTAGCAACGTATGTGAAAATATTCGCAATCATCCCTAATACGGAACCAGGAAGGCATTATCTAGTGCTAAGTATTTAAACGAAGATATATATATTTAGTTCTGGTTTTTAAGTACTTACAGAGCATTCATTCATTTTAACGGTCAACGTAAAATTTAAGTTTGCTACTACTTCATAAGATAATTTTTAAGATAATTGTAAACATAAAATACCTTATTAAATCACACCAGCAACATAAGTGAAAATCTTTGCAATTATCTCTAATACGAAATAAGGAAGACGTTCTCTAGTGCTAAGTATTTAAACGATGATATATATATTTATTTCTGGTTTTTAAGTACTTACAGAGAGCATTCATTCATTTTAACTCTCAACGTAAAATTTAAGTTCACTACTTAGAAACGTTCATAAGATTATTTTTAAGATAATTGTAAACATAAAATACCTCATTAAATAGCATCATAACTGAACATGTTTGCAAACATCCCTACCACGGAACCAGGAAGATGTTCTATTTTTATTCCAGATGCGCTAATAATTATTTTTCAAAAACATTTCTCTAGTTGCATGCCTGTCATTAAAACGAAAGCCAAATAAAACATCGTTTGTGATATATAAGGAAAAACGAACGTAACCAACGACGTGGGCACGGAAACTTCAAGTTTCTGCCATGAATAATTTATGACGCGTAACTAGGACTGGAATTATACCAGAGATATTTCGGAAATGTGTGTCACTCACTCCGATCAAGTTGTAGGAGTCTCAAAAGTAATCACTAAATATCACGCAAAGCGCTAACGGGTGTTTTTTTTAACCTCTAAGTTCATGAATTAAAACTTTCAATTACTAAATGCAATTACTTGAAATGAAAAGTGTGTTTTGTAACTCTTGAAGAATTCTGAGTAATTACTGTGATATATCTAATGTTATGTGAGCTACCTAGCCTGATAAGTCTGCTCGGGATTGCCAACATTTTGATGAATTTTATGTTTAGAATCAGAGCAAATATGGCTAGTTTTCATGGATAGCCATTAATAGGTAGTGACAAACCTAGCCATCATTGCTAGATTTAACTATTTTTGTGTGCTAAATGTTCCGTAAAATGGCTAAATCTGGTTATAAAATGGTGAAATTGGCAACTTTGTTAGTGGTAGTCTCAACCGGGATTGATGTCAGGAAGTTCGAGCGACTCTATATTGCAAGAAAAAATATGCACCCAGCTACCCTGTAGAATAAAAAAATGCTGCTGCCCTGTAGAATGAAGAATGCTTCTGCCCTGTAGAATGGAAAAAGTGCTGCTGCCCTGTAGAACGGTAAAAGTGCTGCTGCCCTATAGTGAACAGGAAATTTTCTTATGTAATAAAGAATTTTACAAAAAAAAATATTTTCTTAATATTTTTACCTGTTGAATTCGATTTTTTTGGCACTACTTTTCTTTTTTTTCACATAAAAGCTATTTGTCCGATTTGTTTCTAGTACAAGCATACATGCATCTATAGATCTTTCCACCAGCACATGGGATTCAAACCAGCTCCCATATAATGTATTATAAGAATAAGAACCGTTCTGTCCCAGGTTGGCTTTACAGCTCGTGAAAAGTATTTTATGGATGGAATGTCAGTAAAAAGGGAGGTGTTTATGCGTACGTGGAAATAAAAGAAGTAAATTTTTTGAATGGTTTCTTTAAGAACTCATCTCATGGGCATTATTATGATTTATACTGTTGTCTAATACTAAAGTTAAGAATTACTGTAAAATTCGGATAATAATCTCTTCCTTTCAAAGAGAAACCGGAAAAATATTAGAGGAATGTTTTTCAAAACAAAGGAAATAGTGTGTCTGTAGGACTTGTAAGGAATTACAACTGTGATTTTAGAACATAAGTAAGAGGATGGTTACAACTTCGAATTTTCAGATAAAAAACTGATTTTCGGAGTCTATTAAAAGATTTAATATAATTTACATTTTATAAACTATTAAAGAAAATAAAAAAATTAAGTAACGCCATTATTTTATGTGAAATTGCTCTGGATAAAAGAGAAGAAAATTATATCGTGAGTCGCTCTAGCGAACAACTTTTACTTGAAACTGATTTGAATAAAATAAAAGGAATACTGCTGTATCTGGCAGCAATTAGTGAATTTTACTTACTTAAAAGCATATTAACATAAGAGAGTTTATTTAAAGTAAGACAAAATTTTTCATATAACAATGCGTTTTGTTTAAATAACTAGAATCTCCTCCCGTATTCGCTGCGCTCGTCAATCCCGATGTGCAAAACACTTCACACTGCGATAATATTGCTTTCGCTTTGGCATTTTATAATAATGTAGGGAACTGAATCTCAGATGTATTAATAAACAGATAAATATTTAATTCGAGACTTAACTAATTGTATAACGCTCACGGTTTCATATGTAAACAAATTAGATGGTTATCGGTTAAACTTTATAAGAACTAACAATAAAGGATATAATTCTTTGTATAATTCTTTATTATTCTTTATTATCTTTGTATTGATATAATTCTTTTTTTACTTAAATCAATGATTCATTTTTACTTTCCCTACAATACATGGTAATGTATAGGGAAAGTATTTGAATCATGTCGAAAATCGCAACTCGAGTTTTCGACGGATTTACACGTTTCAAGACCTCTAGAATACGAAAAAACCATTTTTAGCGTGACGTCTGTGTGTGTGTCTGCGTGTCTGTGCGTCTGTCTGTCTGTGTGTCTGTGTGTCTGTCTGTCTGTGCAGATATTGTATTCACTCTAACTAAAAAACTAATGGACCGAATTTCACAAAATTTGGTAGGTAAGTCACGTCACTTGTAAGCGAGTCTGGTGCTGATTAATTTTCGATACGATTCGGAATAAAAGAACCCACCTTTTTTTACGAAATGGTCCGCAAAAGCTTGTATCCACTCTAACTGAAAAACTACTGGACCGAATTTCACAAAATTCGGTAGATGAGTCACTTGTGAGTTACCCTGGTGCTGATTAGATTTTAGTATGATTCGGAAAAAAAAACCTGCCTTTTTTTGCAAAATGGCCCGCAAAAATCATCAAAATCTAAACTAAAGAATTAGGTATACTCAAATATATCCATTAAATGCTCATTTAATATGTAATGTTTAACGACGAAAATAATAAGACCAACCCCATTACACTAGCACTAGCCGTTCTCGAGATATTTCAGTTTTCCGTATTTTCTCTACGCCACCTTTGAAAATAAGTCCGGTTACCGAATGAGAACGAAAATTGAATTAAAAGTGAAATAAATTTAATTAAAATAAAGAGAACGTTAATATAAGTCTGCAGGAAAAGTCATGTGCTGCCCACATCAGATTTTTTCATTTATAACACTTTAAATATTAATTAACAGCCCTTAACACGAGAAAAATAAATTAATTTAAGAAAAATGAGAATTGAATTGTATCCAATTATGTTCTTACTCCATTTATTTTTTCTACCGAATTATTTATTTTTTGCTAAATCTCTTTCCTGGTGCATTATCTGAAATTGAGTAAATCAACTACTCCTTCGGAGTGCTTTGTACGCTGTTCTCATCCACACTTACGGCTGTACTCAGCAAAATGGTGTTAAGGAAACTGTTGGATACATTTCTTATGGATTTCTGACTTGAAACATCTTTATCCTCAACCTTCTAAATTTCGATACGTGGAAAACTTATTCATGTGGAAACTCGCAGCATGAAAGTAAAAAATCTGATGTGGGCAGCACATGACTTTCCCTGCAGACGTTCTATTTATTCATTCACGTTCTATTTATTTAAATTAAATTTAATTCACTTTTAATTCAATTTTCGCTCTCATTTGAAAAGTGGACTTATTTTCAAAAATGGTGTAGGAAAAATACGAAAAACTAAAATATCTCGAGAACGGCTAGACTTAGTGTAATGGGGTTGGTCTTATTCTTTTCTTCGCTAAAAATTGCGTATTAAACAAGCATTTAATGACTATATTTGAGCATACGTAGTTCTTAAGTTTAGATTTTGATGATTTTTGCGGGCCATTTTGCAAAAAAAGGCAGGTTATTTTTTTTCAAATTATACCAAAATCTAATCAGCACCAGGGTGACCTACAAGCGACTTATCTACCAAATTTTGTGAAATTAGGTCCATTAGTTTTTTAGTTAGAGTGGATACAAGCTTTTGCGGGCCATTTCGCAAAAAAGGCAGGTTCTTTTAACCCGAGTCATACCCAAAACCAATCAGCCCCAGATTCGTGCACAAGTGACTTATCTACCAAATTTTATGAAATTCGGTCAATTAGTTTTTTAGTTAGAGTGGATACAAAATCTGCACAGACAGACAGACAGACACACAGACAGACACACAGACACACAGACACACACACAAACGTCACGCTAAAAATAGTTTTTTGTATTCTAGAGGTCTCGAAACGTGTAAATCCGCCGAAAACTCGAGTTGCGATTTTCGACATGATTCCAATACTTTCCCTGTACATTAACATGTATTGCAGGGAAAGTAAAATACATTCTATAACGCCAGTTACGGAAATAAAACATCTTTTTTTACTGTTGTTGAAATTGCGTGGTCATGACTGCCCCTATACTGTACTAATGCATTTCTCCAAAGGACTGATTTGAGCATGGCCTGTTAACATGGGCGCCAATAGAAGATTCTGCAGGCGAAATAAAGATGACCGAAGCGAACTGAGGTGGGATGGGGGATAGAAATGTAATATTTTGCATGAAGAACAGCTGGAAAAAGTGACTTCGACAAAGATATTTCATATACAACGTAGTTCACGCATGCTTAATACTGATTTTTTTTTATACCTGTCAGAACACAAACTTCAATGAGATTTGTAACTGTCAATGCCCTTGAACTATTCCTCCAGGCGCAGGTGTCTGTTGTGGATAATACCTGTATACCTCAAACGGGCCTCTTGTCATCTAAATTTAGGGGAAAGAAATAAATGAAATACGGTTTCATCATCCAACATTTTGACCTTCTGGCTTTTTTCAAGTGATGTAGACTTTACTTTTCCAGAAAGTTCCTTCAAAGTTTGGGGGACTCTGAGGATATTGAACGTTTTTCTTTATTTGACAGACTAAGGTACACATATGTTATTTGAAGAACGATTTACGATATAAAAGTGCAAAAGCAAAACTTTCATAGATCACAGCTGCATGGACGCTATTACATTAAACACGTTCATGCCATTTTTTACTTTCCTTATATAAATAATGTATAAGGAAAGTATTGTGACGGAGTCGAAAATTCGAATTCGAGTTTTCGAGGGGAGAGCAAGTTTCAAGCATTCCTGATCACGAATTAAACATTTTTGAAGTGATGTGTGTGTGTGTGAAAGTATGTGTGTGTGTGTGAAAGTATGTGTGTGTGTGAAAGTATGTGTGTGTGTGTGAAAGTATGTGTGTGTGTGTGTGTGTCAGTGAATCTGTGGAGACGATAACTAACGAACGAATGGACCGATTCGAACGAAATTTACTACAAAAATCACAATCCGTAAACACTGGAAGCCTATTGTTTTTCTACGTAATCAAATGTTCAGAACCCCCCTAAATTTTCGAGTAAAATTTTGAAAAAATCGTCAGAAAATCAAAACCTCTAATATAGTTACGCAAATTGACATTTCTTATGTAATTTTTCATTAGAAAACGATTGACATAAATTTTAGAACGCTAACATGAACCGTTATCGAGATATTGCACATTTTTTTAAAAAATTATCAAAAAGTTATATATAATAAAAAAAAAAATATTTCCTTTTGAGAAACATGTTCACTTTTCATATGTAATACCTTGCGATAAATTAGGTGACATCATTCTCGTTGATCTAGCTTGTTCCATTCATGAAAAAAGATACTTTGAGTAATACTTTTGTATTTGAACGCCAATAGTCTTTTATCTGCTGTAAGAATAACTTATTTCTTCGTCCATAACGCTTGGCGAAATTTTGGCGACAAATTTGGTGGAATGTCGCCAACTTGGTGACATTTTTAATCGTTGCCAAATTTACAAAAATCTTGCCAAATTGATAAAAATGACGCTATATCAATGAAAATGACGAGTAATTGAAGAAAATTCAATATCTTGGAAAGAATATAAGTACTATAAGAATAACATTTTTTTTAACTGTAAAAGCAGTAAATTCATTGCATTATATAAGGAAATTCATGTGTTGCCCACATCAGATTTTTTTTTTCAGTTTTAAACTTACATCGCATGGACACGTTCAGTCAAAACAGGATTTTATTGTATGGTTTAGTGTTGATGTTATTTAATTGCCAATGTTTTTCCCTTCCTGAAAGATTTTTCGAAGGGCTTTAACTGCCATCTCTTATTGAATAAAATAGTTAGCAAAAATTGTAAAATTCATTTAATGCAAAAACAGATATTACGGATTACAGAAGTAAAGGGGGATTCAAAGATGATATTTTGAATCTAATTCTTCCTATCGTCTTGTTGTTTAACAGGTTGGTTGATCGATATGTACTACAGCATGCTTGTACATATAGAAGATTCATAGGAAACTTCCTAAGCACCTTAATAACCTTATCAGGAAAGGTTGATGGGTGTGCTTGTTGGATCCATCTAAAGTTATCGAATAAAAGTGATTGTTGCACCCCGAGAAGAGAATTTAGAAAGTTGGGATAACTCGGCAATAAAGCGAGATAAAAGAAAAATGTAAACTACAAAGTTATAGAGGATTATCTAATGAGCAGAATCAACATCAGAAGCACACGAAATGAGTATATGGAAAGCAATCAATACTTTTCAAAAAGTCCTATCATCAAGCACTGTAATGCCGTGAGACTTGCACTGCCTGTCAAAGTATGGGGTTATATTCCTTCTTGAATTCAAATATGAATTATTGCTGACGGAGGATAATTTGAACATGCTGTACGCTAAATTTCTGTTCATGCAAGTATTGCTTATTGTATCATTCCTGAAGATGTCTGTGAATCACGAATATTATGTGTCAAAATAGTATAGTATTTAAATTAGTCAAATAGTATTGTGTCAAATAAATGTCTTCTGTAACAGTCTTACTGTCGATTTCTACTCATTAGAGAATGCTCTATTAATTTTTTATTGTCTGATTTTCTTGTCTATCTCGCTTTGTTGTCGAGTTTGTTGTCCTAGCTTTTTACATTTTCAGTTCGAAGCTCTTCAAACAATTTTATTCGATCAGATATGATCACTTTACTACAGATAGACTTAATGTGTACATTCATGGGGAACCTTTCCTTACAAAGTTATAAGGGTACTTATGGACTTGCGTTAGAACAATGTGTATCTTTCATGTATCGTTCCGTTGTATTACATAAAGATTTATGAGATTGCTTATATACATACCACATACACACAGAGAAAGATGGAAAACAGACAACTTTCTGACAATGATGAATCTGAAATACATGCAAGGCATTCAAAAATTGAATAACCTTCAGCAGCATGGAACTGTACTCTAATATTATTCAAATATTATCTTTGTATCCTTTCCCTGCACTTATTTAAACATCTTGCAGAAAAAGTAATTCACCACCTTGCACACATGACTGGCATTTTATATTTCTTTTCTGAAACAATGATTTTTTTGCTTCGTGATCAAGAAAGTGATGCCAGTGCAGGATATCTCGCCCTTGGGGAAAATAGGTTAACTCCGCATTTATCTTTTGGAAGTTTAATTTAGTGAGCATAAAGACTTTCGGAAGGTTACACATTGAAATAATATGTCATTGTTCTTCTAATACAATAAAACAAATGGAAGCAGATATTTAAAGAAAAAATGATAAGAGGTTTTCTAGGCGAAAGTGCATTAATGGTTGTGATCAATCAAAGCAGGTTTTGTTAGTCGGAGATTTGCTTTTGTTTGAGTTCATCTATATAATTACCGTATTTATCTAGCAAATGTGTTGATACATAAAATAACCTGTAATTTTGATGATGGAAATAAAAAAAGTTGCATGTGTGTTAAATAGAAGACGTATTTTATTAGCCAACAGCATGTCGCTGTAAGGCCCGCATAGAATTGAAGACATCAAAGTGAAGACGCTTTGTGCAAAGGATACGGGAAACTTAAGTGACATAATTAAGTGTAAATTAATATATAATACAGCATCATACCCAATGGAGCACCTTATTCAGTGCTAGACAGAACAACAATAAACCTGAAGTCAAAAATAAGCAGTGGGAATTGAAGTTCGAGGCCTATTTTAGTCAGAGATTTGCTTTTGTTTAAGTTCATCTATATAATTACCGTATTTATCTAGCAAATGTGTTGATACATAAAATAACATGTAATTTTGATAATAGAAATAAGGAAAGTTGCATGTGTGATAAATAGAATGCGTATCTTATTAGCGAACTTCGTGCCACTGTAAGACCCGTATAGAATTTAAGATTTCAAAAGTGAAGACGCTTTGCGCAAAAGATACGGGAAACTTAAGTGACATGATTAAGTGTATATTAATATACAATACAGCATCATCTCCAATGGAGCCCTTTATTCAGTGCTAGATAGAACAACAATAAAGCTGAAGTCAAAAATAAGCAGTGGAAATTGAGGTTCGAGGTCCATTTGTTGGTCTGTCTAGCAACGAGGAAGGGAATCCAACGTATCACAGAAGCAGTTGTATGCTGCATTGTATATTCATTTGCATCTGGAATCATACTTTAGAGTGGGAAATATAGTAGCAGTAAACATTTGGGTCGACCATTGCATGTGATAGTGTTACGTTATGTTTGAGTAATCCTTCAAGTCACTATCATAAGCGGGATCACTTACGGAGCAATCAATATATCCAGAACCGATTTTGCTCGTTTTCGAACTTGCAAATTGCGAAAAGTGAAGACGCTTTGCACTAGTAACAAAAAACATTTCTACTAGTAGCTAGACGCTTTGTACTAGTAACAAGAAATATTTCTATGTGAGTTTGTACATTGCAAGTGTTTAGCTGTCATTGAAGTTAATTGCATTTTGATAACGTCTCTAATAAATGCGAGATCAGTTCACAGATGTTAGTTTCTGAATTGGAAAATAATACAAAGCTGAGACGCTTTTATTTAGCGAATTTTCAATGTGTGATTTATATGCATATTGATGGCTTTCGTCTGATATCACATTAAAGTAATCCTAGACGATTTTTTTCAATATTTTGCAGAAGTTCGTAACCAATTAACTCTCTCTACACTACATGGTTATGTCTACAATACATGGTAATCTTAAATATTAAAATTTGATTGCGTATATTTGTTTATGTCTACGTATATCAGTCTTCCCCTATTCCGGAGCCTCAACTTGACGTAGAAGGTTGTGGTATTTTATTTATTTTTTTTATGTAGCAAGCAATCCGGGAACGTGCACAAAATTTTCAAACATTCGAAAAATTCAATAAATTTTAAAATATTTTCAAAAAACATCTTTTAGGAGGAAGCACGGGGTGCTAGCCAAAATTATGTCTTTTAATTCAAAATAAAGTTATGCTCTCGATTGCTTCTTTTAATAGCAGTCAGATAAATTTGAAGTAGACGCTTTCGTTTGGCTATAAACCTGAATTTTTAAAAAGGCGATATTTTTATTTACAAAGATTTTTAATTTCAAAAGACTATAAAAAAAATACCAAGAATTCGACCCTCTTTTAGTTAATTTATGCTTCTTCAAAGCTGTTTTACTGAAGTGAAATATATTGCTGTTCATTTCCAAAAAGTCTTTCCCGAAAAGACGTTGGTTTCTTATTCAATGTTTTAATAAAGAACAAGAAAGATCAATGATGCTTAAAGCATTGATTATGAAACACTTTCCAACTTCAATGCAATTTTATTTAAACATGTCTAAAATGCAATACATTCCTCAGTAATATTTTAAAACTTATCACAATACTACATTAATTTATTATATTTGAAAACTTAAACCTTCATCGAAAAAAATTAACTTCATTCAAATGACGGCATTGAAATATAAAATGCCTGGTTTAAACATCTCTAAAATGTGATACATTCCTCGGTAATAATTTTAGAATTATCAAAATACTACGATAATTAATTATATTTGAAAACTTCATCGAAAACAACTGAAATTCATTCAAATGACGTCATAGAAAAAATAACACGCCTGGCTCTCTCTATAAAAGCAGCATTTCATTCATAAACTTTTTTCCATTCATTTCATTCATAACAATACTATAATAATTTATTTTATTTAAAAACTTAAGACCATGGAGGTACAAGTAATTAAACTCTATGCTTAAAATTTCATCGAAAAAATCATCCTTCTCTGTGTAAAATCAATGAATATTTCATTCATATCAGCTATATTGCAAACTCCCTGAGCTAAATAATTTTGTGTGGAAATGCAGCAATTAAATGAAAAAAAATGCAGCAATTTTTATACAACTCATTCTAATAATTTCCCATTCATGTCATTCATCACAATACTATAATAATTTATTTTATTTAAAAATTAAGACCATGGAGCTACAAGTAATTAAACTCTATGCGTAAAACTTCATCGAAAAAAATCGTCCTTCTCTTTGTAAAATTAATGTATATTTCATTCATATCAGCTACGCAGACTCCATGAACTAAATGATTTTGTGTTAAAGAAATACAGCAACTCTAATACAACTCATTCTACATATTTTGCTGTTTAAATTTTACATAGGTGAAAAATAGGCTTCGTTGTAGAAATAATCAAATTTGGATGAGCATTTAAACTCGAATATATTGTAATTGCGTTGTTTCAGTATGTAGATGCACAGAATTTAAGCAAAAATAAAGTAGTTTTAGGACGGATACAACACTCAATATGAATTAAAAAGAACTTTAAAAATCACGATTTTGAGACAAGATAGATACCACATATCATTTTGAAGTGGGTCACGTGATATTTTCATATCATGGTCACTTGATCGCTTCATGTAAGAGGTGTTATTATTATTTTAATTTTTATTTAAAAAGTACTGAATATATTTTTCTGAAATTTTTTTTATATATTTTATGGAACAATTTGAATATTACCTAAAATTTTCAAAGCAATTTGTGAATTTGAAATCCGCTTAAAAAATGTTTGAGAAATTAGGTCCCATAGGGCTCAATGTATTTCATTTTTTCGACCCGGGTTCAATCCAAAACTAATTGGGTGATATTATTCATTTATATTCCCATAGGTCCTACAGACCGTCTGAACAACATACTAAAATTTCATTTTGATTAAGTCATTTTTACGGCAGTTATCGTGCTAACGGACAGATAGACAGACAGACAGACAGACAGACAGAATGAACAAAATCATAAACACTTTTCAACTTTGTTGTAAAGTGTTAAAATGGATTATTTCAAATCATCCAAGAATTTCCCATATTATTCATATTCAATTTAAAAATTCCTTATACTTCTCGAGATACTGTCTTCAAAGTTGTCACAAGCAACCTACAATCCTTATCATTCCAAATAAGCAAAAAATTGCGTTTTGGTCATATTTTACAGTTCTTTTAAAGCTGTCGTAGCGTCAAATTTCGCTCTCTCTCATTTTCCTAGCTTCTTCAGAAGTCAGACCTTGATTGTTTGTTCTCCCTGACCTTCGTTATCGACTAATGGTAAGGGGTGGTAGGGTTTCAAAATATCATCTTTGAGTGACTTCTGTCCTATTATCACTGAAGGGGAGAAGTTTAATTGCAGGTGCAAAATTTTCTTGTTCGATTTTGATACAATTTTTACGTCTATCCTGCAGCGGAACCACTCGGCTTGCTCACGCTGAACTTGGATCCACATTTGGAGGCCACCGTAGTGAACTAGGGAGGCGTATTTTTCTTTTAAATCTGCGTTTTTATCTATCTTGGTGATTCTTGCTGCGATTTTGGTGCCATTTCCAGAGTTGTATTTTGTACTCTGCAATGGATTCACTCGACATGCTCATGCTGAACTTCCACCCACTTTCTTTGCTTTGCAAATTCTGTGCGGATACAGAAAAGACTGAAAAGCTTATTATTATAAAACCGATTGCTATATTTAGTGACCTCTAGCTGCGGGTTCCACAGCTACTGTAAAATATTAAAATGAGGGTATGTAATATTATAGGGCCCCAAAATTTTATTTTTATACTTTTTGAACAAATTGAACAAGTCAAATGAAATATGGTGCGATTATTCTAACATATGAATTTTCAGAGAAGTCGAGATGGTGGGGGGAGGGGGGGAGGAACTCAATTTTTCGAAGATTATTTAAATATCTTAAATGTATTATAATATATAAAATTATAAAAAAATAATTATATTGAAAGGGAATGTTAAGTAAAATGATGGCCTTTAAATTTTTAGCACATTTTTCATCCAAAAATAAAATGGAAACAAAAATAATTTTATTAGAAATCTGTCTATATTTACGAAAGTAGCTGACGTCGAAGCCGTCCCTGCTGTTTAATGAATTTCTGTTCCCTCGAGGTTCTCTGTTTCGTACCGAAAAGCTATGGTATATAGAAATATGAAATGTGGTACATTTGCAGAGATATGTTAGAGGAATACGCTGAATGAAACATTTTTTCAATTTAAACTTTAGTTTTAGATCTATTTAATGTTAAATTTAAAAGAAAGGTTTTTGAACTGCTAGTTTACTTCCTGGTCAAACTAAGACCACGAATTACCGCAGTCATATACTTACATAGTTGAATTTTTGCAAGATGCAACCCTTTTTTCAAATTTCGATTTAGTTTATGAGTTATTCTATTTTCTATGCACTTCTGAAGTGAAAATTTCTCTTCACAATGGGCAAAGATTTAATTGGTCGAGCCGATAGGGGGCACAAGAACGATCGTGTGAGACAACTGGGTTGAAAGAGCTTCCAAAGTGAGCTGCAGGGGTTATTGAGTGCCCGCGAACAAGGGGCGGACCTAAAACTTATACGTAACAGACAGCATGAAAAACCTAGCTAAGCGAGCTCATCGAGCGCTAGCGTGTAGGTGTCAAAGACCCGCCCGTTCCGACTCGCGAAGCGTGTTATGGGAATTTGTGAGCGTATTGAGCAGGGATCAAAATCCCTTAGTTATCTAAAACAGAAAAGCTATGTTATATTTATTTTTCATTTAAAAGCGAATTGCATCATTTTAAGGTTATCAGAACGCTCCGTTCTTGAGACAATATGTGTTTCTAATCTAAGATGAGAAAATATGCATTAAAAATTAAATACGATAATGCATTATTATCAAATGAGTGAGTTTTTAGTACGTATTTTAAGTCAGAAATGAATTGAAATTAGTTTTAAGGGTTATAACTTCCCGTGCTCGAAAAACTGGCGATTTTGCTTTCTCACAGAAAGTTTGAATTTTAGAAAAAAAAAAAATCAAAGGATTTCCATGACATTGGTTATTATTAATACTATTAATTTTCAGAAAGACTTTCTTTATATAAGTAATTATTCAGAATAAATAGTTACAATAACTAATTTCTAAAAAAATTCTGATATGAGAATGTACTCCGTGAACTTCCTGTAAAAAAGTATTTCTTTAAACGGCGTAATAACATTTTCTAAATATCAAAGGAAAAAACCTGAAACAGATAATTTAAAATAGCTTTCTGCTTCATATTTTTTTTTTCAGTTTTACTTTACATGTATTACTTTGTCAATGAATATCCTGGAATTTTGGAAATTTGTTGGGAACTCGAGTTTTTATTTAGGAAAATTGTTAGTAATTTAATAGTTTAAATTATTAATACTTTCTTATTGAAATTAGAATTTATTTTTTTAATTCTTAGATAGAAAAATATTTATTCACATTTAATTGATATTTCATCATTATATTTATGTACTTCATATATTCATGGATGAGATTTTGCATCCATACTGTTATAGATTTCATTTTTAGAGAAAATTCTCACTTTGATTAATTCCCGTTAATTTGCTTAAAATTTAAGCAAAAATTTTCTTTTTGCTTATCTTAATTATTATACATTCTTCCTCATATTATAATATCGAGAAAGTATTATTTTTCAAGAAATATTTGAATTCTAAATTTTAAAAAATATAAAAAGGACGCAAAAACATTTTAAACATTTTTGTCATGATTTTGCAATGGAATGATTTGAAATTATAATTTTGCAATACAATGGTTAAGTTTACGATGTATAGAGGGAACAAGATAACTCAAGTGTAGATGCCCTTATACAAATGAAATTTTATATTAAGAAAAATTGTGAAAATACTAAAATCAGATACAGATTTTTTGTAAATTTAATTATTAGAAAAAATGTGATTATAAATGTAAGATTTTTTATAACCTTATTCTCTAGAGACATAATGGAAAATTTTGAAAAATTGTATGCTAGCACTCCACTATCACTTTTTGTTAACTATTATTTATTTTGAAAAATTATTATTCACACTATAATTTACAATCTTAAAAAAATTATATACTTTTAAGGTGGAAAAAAATTATAAGGATATATATATATATTTTTTTCCTTTTTTGTAAAAATGTTATCACTCAAAATAAATATAAAACATTCTTCATATTAATGTGCATTTAAAAAAGTTTTGTCAACAGTTTTAATTCGCCACTTTCAATATAATTTTCAGATTTTAAAAGTAATTCATGGTCATGCATATTTATTAACTCGGTAAAAATTAGCAGCAAATTTCTAATCTATTTTCTGCCTCCTTATGTTGGTATACAGTGTTATGTTAAGAAATGTAACCTTTATTTAAGCTTTTTGGGTATCGTCGATAAATATGTTAAGCAAAAACATATTTTACTGAGGCAAAAAATCTCTAACGCAAGTTCCTATAAATATGTTATATTTTCATTCTGATGCTTCATTATATACACCTGGGATCAAAATAATAGGGAATATGAATATAGGGTAAGGATGAGTGAGGCATCTCACTTTGAAATCGAATTTAATTAATTTTGGATATAGTAGAGGGGGGGGGGGGGTATGACTAACTGGAGATTTTTAGTTCAATTACTTGCTGAGATAAAGGACCTATAACGAAAGTTTTTATAAATATGTTATATTTTCATTCTGATACTTAATTATATGCACCTGGACCTGAACAGTTTGGAATATGAATGTATGATGGGGCTGAAAGCAATCTCTCACTTTGAAATCGAAATACATTTTAGATATATCATTCCTTGGAGAGATAAAATCACTGTTTCAATTCCTCACACATTGATGGTTCATTTATTCGCTCAGACAAAAAGTCTTGATCGAAAGTTCCTATACATATGTTATTTTCATTCTGATACTTAATTAAGATATACCTGGACATGAGCAATATGGAATATGAATGCATGATAAAGTCGGATAAAAACCCTCACTTCAGATAATTTTAAATATAACATATAATTATTTATATCAATTAAAATTGTATAAATAATAATCAACAGTTAAAATGTTGAATTACCCACTTACATTTCTAGACTAAAGGATGTAAGATGGTATCATTTTATATTGCCTAAGACTTTAATGACAAAAAACTAAAGTTTAAATAATTATCAACAATTAAATGTTGAATTACCCACTTACATTTCTAGACTAAAGGATGCAATATAGTATCATTTTATATTGCCTTTAAGACTTTAATGACAAAAAAACTAAAGTTTAAATAATTAACAACAGTTAAAATGTTGAATTACCCACTTACATTTCTAGACTAAAGGATGTAAGATGGTATCATTTTATATTGCCTTTAAGATTTTAATGACAAAAAACTAACAACTAAAATATTGAATTACCCACTTAAATTTCTAGACTAAAGGATGTAAGATGGCATCATTTTATATTGCCTTTAAGAGTTTAATGACAAAAAACTAAAGTTTAAATAATTATCAACAATTAAATGTTGAATTACCCACTTAAATTTCTAGACTAAAGGATGCAAGATGGTATCATTTTATATTGCCTTTAAGACTTTAATGACAAAAAAACTAAAGTTTAAATAATTAACAACAGTTAAAATGTTGAATTACCCACTTACATTTCTAGACTAAAGGATGTAAGATGGTATCATTTTATATTGCCTTTAAGATTTTAATGACAAAAAACTAACAACTAAAATATTGAATTACCCACTTAAATTTCTAGACTAAAGGATGTAAGATGGCATCATTTTATATTGCCTTTAAGACTTTAATGACAAAAAACTAAAGTTTAAATGATTATCAACAATTAAAATGTTGAATTACCCACTTAAATTGCTAGACTAAAGGATGTAAGATGGTATCATTTTATATTGCCTTTAAGGACAAAAAACTAAAGTTGAAATAATTACCAACAATTAAAATGTTGAATTGCCCACTTAAATTTCTAAACTAAAGGATGTAAGATGGTTTCATTCTATATTGCCTTTAAGAAGTTAATGACAAAAAAAACTAAAGTTATATATATAAAATTGTTATATATATTTACTGGTACTTACCGCAATAGAAATTCAAAGACTGGAAATAGAATCAATCCCTCGAACATCTATGCCACATCTTCAAACACCACAAGCTGCTACACCGAAAAGCACTCCAGCACGATAAGTATCCAAAGAAAGCAAAAGTGAAACGATTTTCGCTTAGGGGGTTATTCGGGAACTGGGACTGTCCGTTAACTGTTCCACACTGACGAGTCAGGATACTGACTGAATCGCTTTCGCACGTTACCTGCTTTCTTACGTGTATCCCGATCTGACCCACATCGGGGGAACTGCAAGTGGAACACGGGGAATGGAAAGTGGTTTTCTCAGGTGAAAAGGAAAGGATAGGTTTTTCTTCCGAAGCTGTGGGTTTTATTTTTAGAAAAACCTGTTGCCCGTTGCGGAGGTTGGTTCTGGCTCCGGATTTGGTCGAATATTAAAGGCAATTTGTTTAATCGGTGTGAAGAAACAGAAAGTGCACGAATTTCATAAATGTTGTTTAATAAACTATTAATTTCTAATTGCCATTGAAAAATAAAATTTACTATGCTAATTTTATATTTAAAGTGCTAACCTTTTAGAAATGTGTGGCAGGAAATCCACGAATATGACAAACTCAGCTTGTCGATGCCTTCTGAACCGAGGCTCATTTTCAGGATTTTGGATGAATAATATATCAGATATGAAGGAGTTTGGAAAACTTGATTTTACAAAAGTATAAACTTCATTTGTAGTTTGAAATATATTTTGAAACATCTATTATATTGGGAGAAAGTCTTGAAATAATTCGAAGGTTATAGATATTATTATTACTATTATTCTTATTGAAATATTTTTATAAAATACATACCTCTTTTTAATTGCATTATTAGCCAAGTGTTCCCATTACAAATATTACCGGATTCGCGAGTATAGTAATTTTCAATAGTCTAATACTTGAAGTATTGGTGGGAATATCGATAGATGACTTTACGATAAATATATATATATATATATATATAATTGTTACATACAATTACGATAAATATATATATAATTGTTACATACAATTACGATAAATATATATATAATTGTTACATACAATTACGATAAATATATATATAATTGTTACATACAATTACGATAAATATATATATAATTGTTACATACAATTACGATAAATATATATATAATTGTTACATACAATTACGATAAATATATATATAATTGTTACATACAATTGCGATAAATATATATATAATTGTTACATACAATTACGATAAATATATATATAATTGTTACATACAATTACGATAAATATATATATAATTGTTACATACAATTATGATAAATATATATATAATTGTTACATACAATTACGATAAATATATATATAATTGTTACATACAATTACGATAAATATATATATAATTGTTACATACAATTACGATAAATATATATATAATTGTTACATACAATTACGATAAATATATATATAATTGTTACATACAATTACGATAAATATATATATAATTGTTACATACAATTACGATAAATATATATATAATTGTTACATACAATTACGATAAATATATATATAATTGTTACATACAATTACGATAAATATATATATAATTGTTACATACAATTGCGATAAATATATATATAATTGTTACATACAATTGCGATAAATATATATATAATTGTTACATACAATTACGATAAATATATATATAATTGTTACATACAATTACGATAAATATATATATAATTGTTACATACAATTGCGATAAATATATATATAATTGTTACAATGCTTAGTTTTTGATAAGTATTGTAAACTTCACCCTGGCAATTTTGTTCGAAAACAGATTTTGTTTAGTTTTAGCCTTCATTGGTACATTTCAGATTTTTGTTATCATAATCCAGCCTAAAAAGCGAGTACTGTATTGATATTTTTCTACATAATTGTGTTACGTTTCGTATCGCTGCGGTGTAATAAAGATACTCGTACTTATAAACATGCACACAATCACGACATTTTACAAACTACAAAAATTCAGATCGTCTGGCATAGAATCACATCGTCTTTTTTAACTAACACACTCTACTAGAGTGCAGAGGTTGGGACTTGGCTTCATCTTTTTAGCCGAAATAAACCTTCCATAGTTGCGGGTAACGTTAAACAGTTTATAGTTAAGAGCAGAGATAGAAACTGCTCACACGTCCTGCTCATTCAGCAGTGGAAAGTCAGTTCACACTTAGTTAAATAGTTTTAGCATGTAAATAGTTGAACCAGAACAGGAAGTAAGTTGAACTTTTTTAGAAAGTCCAGGTTCCTTAACAGGTGCTTTTGGAACCACTTCAATGATTCGGTTGGAGTTGCTATCATCCTTGATATCCATATTATTTGGTACTGCTCGTTGAATACGTCTCATTTGATTTTGTTTAAAGATTTTAGATCAGATTTTAGTGAACATTCAACAACTGTAGTAGATGATTCCGCCAGGGGTGTGTCATTTGCAGTTCACATGACAACTACATGTGTTATGTTATGTTCATTCTTATATAGCCGTGGAACGTCTGGATCACGTAGGATAACTATTATATACGTTAATTGCAATACCCTCCTACTTCATATCAGTGGTCTATACTTTGCGTTACAATTTAAGCTCCAGTAAATCAAATGTTCAGAGTTTTACTGCGTATTATTGCCTTTGCTTCTTTTTCTCGGTTTTTTCGAACTCTTTTAGAGCTCTAGAGCAACCTAATTATTAGAATTATTAGGAGTGCAGTTGCTACTGATAGATGAGATCCTATATGTCTCCTAAAAAGAAGTTAAGTAGGAGAAAGATTATTGCTAAGAGGTATTAGACATGCAACTCAGGAGTGCTCTGTAACTCTGTCATCAGATATTTTAAGATTGCGTCTGATGATCTTCATTACCGCTTCGATAAAGTCATTGCTTTAGGCATATCTCGGGCTTAAACTGCGTGTTTAAAATGCCGTTCTATAGATAATTTGGATAATTCAAAAGTAAAGTTTTGCAAAAATCACGAACCATTATCAATAACAAGTTCATGGATGTCATGCCTTGCGAAGATATGTTGCGTTATCGTAATGCGTTATCGTAATGCGTTATCATATGCGTTATAATAACTCTAGTTATTCTATTTCTATCCAATGATTCTACTTCTGGATACCTGGAGTAGTAATAAGTAAACTAGAAGATACCATTTTTTGTAGAGGTAAAACAAATCCATGGCAACCCTTTGCCAAGGTATTTCAGGAAACTTAGAAGGTTTCAGTAGTTTCTTCGGTGTTTCATAGTTTCTTGAATGCATAGATTGCATGACAGTGACACAACTAGATTTTTATCTTTCTCGACAAATTTGAGCCACGACCAAAGCTAAGCCTTCATTACGTATTTGCTAATGCTACAATGGCTTTCATGAACACGGTTTAAAATGTTCGATCTCATAGATTCTGGTATAACAATTTGATTGTCTCTGACAAAGATATCGTTAATTTTGGACAAGGTGGTTGTATTCTGCCAGTAAGGACGTACTTCAACTGGAAGAAGGCTTTTCGTTGGTCAACTATTTTTTCACAGTCGACGAAATGGCTTGCGAAATAGCGTGTAGACTGTTATTAAGGGTTTTTCTGGAATATGAAAATGTGATAGGGACATCTAATATTTTCATATGTAAACAAGCTATGACAGAATCTAGCATTTTTGACTTAAATACTACTATTAATAGTTTATTATCAGACGAAATATTAGACTAGTTATATAATCCCTAAATATCTTGCAGGCCCATACAAGACTCGGTCCTTCCTTTTCAATCTGAATGCATCGTTTTTCAGCAGGATTCAGACTTCTAGATGCGAAGCCAATAGATCTGATACTTCCGTCTTCCTGAGAGAATACCAGGAAGCATCTGCTGATACGGTAGTATTTTAGGTCGAATTTAGCTAAAATTGGAACTGATGATAGTTTATTTTTCACTTCATCAAATACCAACGTTTAACGTTGTTGATTAATATCCCAAGTTCAAGAGGTTGAATATTTTAGTAAATCATTGAGAAGATCTATGGCGAAGCGTCTGGAGAGACTCGCTAGACAGTGTCTATCCAAATAGTTTACGATTAAGTACGTTTTTTACTTTCCTTATATACATAATGTATAAGGAAAGTATTGTGACGGGGTCGAAAATTCGAATTCGAGTTTTTGACGGGATAGCACGTTTCAAGCATCCCTGATCACGAATCAAACATTTTTGAAGTGATGTCTGTGTGTGTGTGTGTGTGTGTGAAAGTATGTGTGTGTGTGTGTGTGTGTGTGTGTCAGTGGATCTGTGGAGACGATAACTGACGAACGAATGGACCGATTCAAACCAAATTTGGTACAAAAATCACAATCTGTAAACACTGGAAGCCTATTGTTTTTATACGCAATCGAATGTTCAGAACCTCCCTAAATTTTCGAATGAAATTTTGAAAAAATCGTCAAAAAATCAAAACTAATATTAAAGTTACGCAAATAGACATTTCTTATGTAATTTTTCATTAGAAAATGATTGACATAAATTTTAGAACGCTAACATGAACCGTTCTCGAGATATTGAACATTTTTTAAAAAAAATTATCAAAAAGTCATATAAAATAGAAAAAAAAATATTTCCTATTGAGAAACATGTTCACTTTTCATATATAATATCATGCGATAAATTGGGTGGCATCATTCTCGTGGATCTAGCTCGTTTCATTCATGAAAAAAGATACTTTGAGTAATACTTTTGCATTTGAATGCCAATTTATCTGCTGTAAGAACAACTTATTTCTTCGTCCATAACGCTTGGCGAGATTTTGGCGACGAAATTGGCGGAATGTCGCCAACTTGGCCACTTTTTGAAATGTTGCCAAATTAACGAAAATCTCGCCAAATGGATAAAAATGACGCTAAATCAATGAAAATGACGACTAATTGTCGAAAATTCAATATCTTGGAAAGGATATTAGTATCTACTAGAAGAAAAACCTATTTATTTACTTTAAAAGTAGTAAATTCATTTCATTATATAAGGAAAGTCATGTGTTGCCCACATCAGATTTTTAATTATATAATATTCTAAATAAATATGTAAAATATTTTTTGCGAAATAAACGAATGCATGTCGTTATATACCGAACACCAAGCGGCGTCAGACTTCCGAAAGCGGAGATATATTTGTGCTCAGACTGGCTCTTGACCTTCGTACGCGTTAGCGGATTGGTCAAGGGATATATGTTACAGATATATCTCTCCGGTTGAGATCTTGGAAGTCATCTCAAAGAAAATTATGGGAAATAGAACTCAAAGGAAATGCACGTGCCCTTTCTATCATTTAACTGCCGAAGTAACCATGCCTAAGCTGCGGAATTTCTTAAAGGAGTTCGCCGTTTATCTTAAATATTTCACTTACGCAAATGTAGTGTTTAATGTCTGAAGACTCAGGAGAGCAATTTTAAAAGTTAATAGCAAATTTGATTTAGAGAATCGCTAAATTATAGTAGATTTGACATGCTTGACACTTTTAGAATTTTTCTATGCGTATGATAAATTAATATTTTAACAATGGAAAAACTAAAGACTATTTAGTAGTATATTTGTTGGCACTTTTCCCTTTGATTTTCATACACTGAGGGTTTTAAGATAAAGTTTCCCGCATATAACGTTTCTGAATCGGTTCCACAAAGAAACGCCTAATACGGGATTTCAATAAAATATGCAACTGCAGTTCAAATATTTCATGCAATTGCAATTCAGATATTCATTTTATTTGTAACCATCTTCGTTCGTTACTAATTCTCCCGTGGTGAAGGAGTGCCTACGTACCACGTCCACAAGACACCCCAGGGTATCCCATGGCGAAGGGGAGGAGAATTGCAGCTTCACTGTTTTTATAGAGGCTCCCCGAAGGGCGGAAGTCTGACTTGGCCTCGACATGACAACATCCATGCCCGCTGACGGGATTCGAACCCGCAACCCGGCAATCCAGGGATCAGACGGAAACGCATGCCCCTGACAGCTCGACCACTGGATCGGCGTAACCATCTTAAACTATACAACAGGAAAAATGTTCTGCTAATTTTGGTCCCTGATTTTATGTCTTCCAAATTATTTTATCACACTTCACCACTGGAATAGATAGGCAACAGTTGCAATATCTGGTATAAACTTTGCATGGTAATAAGTCATACCAAAGAAGCTTTTCTAATTCAAAAACATTTATAGGGGGTGTTATATCGATTATTGCCTTTATTTATCAGGATTTGGACAAATGCTGTGTCATTTTTCACATGTCCTAGAAACTTTACTGGTGTTACTCCAGATTAGGTTTTCTCTTTATTTAAAGTATGACCATAAATAGATATTTATTTCATAATTGCATATAATTCTTTATCATGTATTTCCATAAAATTACTCAAAATGAAAATATTGTGAATATCACAGTTTACGCTCTCTAAGTTCATTAAAAATTGTGCCAGCTTCGGTAAAACTTTTGTAAAACCCGAGGTTAGATTTTAAGTATGCCTTTTAAAGAATTGTCTAACTACTAGTTTCCCATAAAATATGTATTTAGAGTTTCGTTTTTCTTCTTTCTTTTGCATTCTACAGTGGTAAATATATGTGAAAAGTAGTAAGCTTGAATCAGTTTAGAAATTAAGCTTGAATCATTCATGATAAGATAAAAATCAATTTTAATTTATATTTAAAAAAAAAAGTTACGTATATTTTGGAAAAATTAGACAGTTTTCAAATTTTCAGCCTATTTTACGTAACTGAGTTCATTTTACATAAATATGTTTGTTATTTAAATATCCTCGAATGTGATTTTTATTGGTTACGTTAAATAGAAAATATTGTTATAAAGTTATGAAATAAATTTAGAAATCCAAAAACTCTTAAGAAATATACGGAAACAAATTATATATATATATATATATATATATATATATATATATATATATATATATATATATATATATATATATATATATATATATATATATTGCTCTTTTTCTTTGCGAGTTCGCGTTTTTTAATGTGAGTTAAGTAGAAATATAAAAACAATGTTACTGAAAAGCTGTTAATCAAATTTATATACAATGTAATTTTAAAAGCTATTCATGTCACGCATTGTGCGATATAAACCTCACTTCAATAAATGTAAATAATGAAACAGAAACACATTGTTAGGGAAAGTCACCTACTATCCACATTCGATTTTTGTTTTTTATAAAACATTAAAAAAAACCTTCATTTGACAATAAATATTGTTTAAAAACATGCAAATCTTTGTCAAACAACCATGAGGAAGTGATTCTTTTCCATGACTCCCACTGCATACCAAGGCTACAAAAACAACAGTACGCCCATTTTTACTTTCTACCAGAAATACTCAGATTTTCCTCAATTCTCTCCATTTTCCACAATGTCATTAGGTTCGTCTCATTTCTCAAAAATTCCGAAAAAAGAACATTTCCGGAGATTTGAACAACTAACCCTTTATTCATTAACATTCCCATTGTTGAAGGCGACTATACAAATGATAGAGGTCGGAAATAACGAAATCATTCCAGCAGTGCCCTAAAACGCTTCAGAAGGCTCGAACTATAGTTTCAATGATAAAATAGAACCAATTGCATTCCATTCGTATAGAATTCGCATCTAACACAAGTTGTTCTTTTTTTGGGAAGGCTATTGTCCCCGCTACAAAGTTTTTTAACGTTTTCATAAAGAGGTGACAGAATTGGAAAGAAAGTAATTTGCACGCTTTCTACACTTTCTTTAGAAAGTATCCACCTGCTGTGTGACACATTTTCTTCTTAAAAATTGCGCCAAATTTTGTAGCCATTTCCTTGCAAATAAATGCATTTCAAATTTCGACATTTTGATTGCTTAAGGTGATGGTTTTACTCTCGAAGTTGCTTTTAAGATTTCGTGACTCTTCGTCTTTGACTTATGAGCATGCGGAAATATGGATTCTAAATTAATTTACCCCCCCCCCCTCCCTCCTCCTTTTCAAAACTTAACTTTATTTTTTCTCTGTTACAGAGCAATGTTTTTCAAATTGTGAAACGCATACCCCAGACAGTACCGAGAGTACAGCCAAATTTATGCTTTCTCTCTACTATGATTATTGATTTGTAAAGATTTGTATGGCGGCTGGTTAGAAAACTGAATATGAAACCTTTAATCAGGGCTGCTTTAACCCTTGAGGAGGCATCTAGACAAAAGTAAATTCTAGTCCCCCTCCCTCCATAGCCCCCCCTTCTGCATTCCTCCTAGTAAAAATGTACATTGAGCACGGAAGATGGCCCTCAAAACTTCCCGGGACCAAAGCATTTTCCAACTTTGCCTATGATCGAAAACAACCCGGCTTTTGGTATATGTTTTTCAATTTTAAAACAAAATTGTAAGACAAGACAATTAATAACTAATGTGGCAAATAATTTTTACTCATGTACTGAGCAAGTTTAAACTTTTAAGATATTATTAGTTTTATCTATCAAGTATTTTTCAAAACAGTACTAATACAATGCATACATATTGACTGTCCATTATTTATTCGCCAATTCAGCTATAAAAAGCTATTATTTATATTTGTAATAATTGTTTCCATATATGAATTTCTATATTGTACAAGTGGCAGCAAGAATAAAGGCAACAATAAAACTTCTTGCTGCCATTGCAGTTAGAGGTGTACGGATACTGTTACCTGTAATGGTCTCTTCCTATATCTATTTTTGCTTTGTCATACTATGTAACATAGTATACAGAAAGTATTGCTTTCACGAAAATTTTCGAATTATAGGTTTTGATGCCAATATGTGTTTTAAGGTCTCCTGAACACGTTTTGGCTGTTTTTGGAGTGATGTCTGTCTATATATCTGTGGTCGATTTCTAGTGTACACTATAGCAGCCATAAATATTAATGGAATTTTACGAAACTTTATATCCGGCATTGTGATTAAAAAATCTAGAACTAGATTGATTTTTTTTTAATTCAAGCGGAAACTTTGAAATTTATTCGAAATTTTATATTTTGGCAGCACAGGACAAAATCTGGGAAAATGATGCATAAAAGTATGTATTTATGGCTCAGTGATCATGAGACTTCCATAATTTAGTTCCATCATTTTTGTGAAAAATAGCCGCGATACAATTTATTTTGTTTGTGACGTCATGCACCCCCCTCGGGGGCAAGTTACCCCTCCCGGGGGGTATATCGTGAAGTAGGGTATCAATCGAAAGAAATCCTTTAAATTGAAGAGTAACACTTTCTAATGGTAGTCCTTTGAACTCACGACACCAATTTTTCAAAAAAATTTCTTGTGAAATTTAAAAAAAAAAAAACGTGCTACTAAAAGTGGATTCTGGTATGAGAAAGTCAAGATGCGACACATTATAATTAATTTAATAGGCTGCAGAAATCGAAAAAAAAAAAAGAATAAATAAGTTTTAATTTATTTATCTGTGCCATCTATCACCAATAGTCACTTCATTTCGGGAATAATTTTTGGAATGTTATACAAATTTTATAAAATTATACGAATTGCTTTTTTTACTTTCCTTATATACATAATGTATAAGGAAAGTATTGTGACGGGGTCGAAAATTCGAATTCGAGTTTTCGACGGGAGACCACGTTTCAAGCATCCCTGATCACGAATCAAACATTTTTGAGGTGATGTCTGTATGTGTGTGTGTGTGTGTGTGTGTGTGAACGTGTGTGTGTGTGTGTGAGTGTGAAAGTGTGTGTGTGAGTGTGGAAGTGTGTGTGTGTGTGTGTGTGTGTGTGTGTGTGTGAGTCTGTGGAGACGATATCTCACGTACGAATGGAGCGATTCAAATAAAATTTGGCACAAAAATCACAATCCGTGAATACTGGAAGCCTATTGTTTTTAAACGTAATCGAATGTTCAGAACCCCCTAAATTTTCGAGTGAAATTTTGAAAAAATCATCAAAAAATGAAAACCTTTAATAAAGTTACGCAAATAGACATTTCTTATGTAATTTATCCTTAGAAAACGATTGGCATAAACTTTAGAACGCTAGCATGAACCGTTCTTGAGATATTGCACATTTTTCAAATTAATTTATCGAAATATCCCATAAATTAAAAAAATATTAACTGTTGAGAAACATGTTCACTTTTCATATGTAATATCATGCGATAAATTGGGTGACATCATTATCGTGGATCTAGCTAGTTCCATTTATGAGAAAAGATACTTTGAGTAATACTTTTGTATTTGAACGCCAGTAGTCATTTATCTGCTATAAGAATAACTTATTTCTCCGTTCATAACGTTAGGCGATATTTTGGCGACGAATTTGGCAGAATGTCGCCAACTTGGCGACTTTTTGAAATGTTGCCAAATTAAAGAAAATCTCGTCAAATGAATAAAAATGACGCTAAATCAATGAAAATGATGACTAATTGCCGAAAATTCAATATCTTGGAAAGAATATAAGTATCAACTATAAGAAAAACATATTTTTTTTCTGTAAAAGTAGTAAATTCATTGCATTATATAAGGAAAGTCATGTGTTGCCCACATCAGATTTTTTTAAAATACGGTCCAGAAAATTAAATATATTTTTTGTTTTAAAAGTTTTACTTATCTTAGCATGCGATTACTTTGAGTAACGCGTTCAATTTCTTTGTCTTTAAAGATCATGACCTACGTTACTACGTCATGGAATGTTAAATGATAGAGTTACCAAATGCATCTATTTATCTTAAATTGCTTCGATAAATTTTTGATGCTTTCACAATGTGTTTATTCTATTTCAAAACAAACTACTTTTTTTACTTATAATTATTAAGTTCCTGACTTTGGGGATTTTTTTTTTATTTCCTGCAATGAGGAAGTACATATCTAGGGGAAGTATTGGAATGGTTTAGAGAAGTTGATGACAGCTTTGAACGCGAATAAACTATTTTAGCACGTTATGCGTTACCTTGGCGCTGATTTTGGCCTAATTGGTGAAATAAAACTGACCTTTTTCTCAGACAGCAAATATTGTCAGCTGAAATAAAAGGATAAATACGTTTTATCTAAAAAGTAAAATCGTAGTTAAAACACAGTATGAAGCAAACCAATTTCGGTATCAACCTATTTTGCAGGCAAAAATCAATCCCCTTCTTCCGAAAATAAAGGCAGAGCAACCATACAAATACAAATGAAACAGGAATCTGACAAATAGTTGCATTATTATGTGATCCAGGAATGAAAATTAGAAAAGTTGGGAAAAAACCTGAAAGGAAACAAAAAGAACAGCAGACGGATTAAAGGCACTTTCTCAGTAAATAAGACAATGTAGGCAAATGACCAACTTCAGATGCTACATGGGCAACAACATCAATTAACTTCAAAAAGCATATGCAGCAAATTATTGTTAGATACTTGGGAAGAAAATACTACAGAATTGTGTAGTATATAACAAAATGAAGGAAGGTTGTTTAGGATGCTAAATGAGCTATCTTCATCCAAAAACATAAAGACAAACTATTTGCTACTATATAAAATATGAATGTGTAAAAAATAAATACATAAAAGAAATAAAGAAGCAACCAGATTTGAAAATCTATAAGGTATTCCATTAATTAAATTTAAATAACATCAAATAAACTACTTTTAAAATCCTACTGTTTAAAAGACTACGGAATTAAAAAGAATATAACAAAATATGAAGGAAACAACTGATTTCGAAAGTTATATAATCTACTTCAACTAAATTAAAAAAACGAAACGAACCAGTATGAAAAAATATCAGTAAATAAAAGATTGTGAAATTAAGAATAATATAAGAAAAATTGAAGGAAACACTGGTTTCAGTAGTACGACATACTTTCATCAACTAATAACTCATATAGATTTATTAGTTTTGATACCTTTATTAATATGTTTTGATTTGTGTTTTTGATGAAGATTATATATTTTAGCTATTTTTGCAAATATTTAAGCCATTTATTTTAAACACGTTTTGCATCAATCAAATGCTTGTTTTGGACGTAATTGAAAAAAAAATATACATATCATTATTCGAGGATAAACCGTTCTCGAAATATTTCTCAGGCTTCGAATTTTGGTGAAAAGGCAATTTCAAAGTGAGACAAGTTGGAAAAAATAATTAATTTAAAATCTGTAAATTTATTTGTTGTTTTATTTTGAGTGATTGGATATGATTAGTTTGATTGTCTACGGTCGCTTTATGGACACCAAGTAGTACCTTTCACCCGATCTACATTCACACATGAATAGTACATTCACACATGAATTTGAAGGTCAAAACACTAATATGTGTACCTTGAAGTTCATAGCAATAAGTAAAATTTATGTTAGTTGCAATTTTTGTACTTTAAAATATGTGTTTCCCATTATAAAACTTGATCAAAACGAAAACTTTTCCTTTGCAGTATTGAAATCTTATAAAAAATTGCTTAGAAAGTACTTAAAAATATGATTTTCCTGAATAATTTGATACATTAAGGGATTCAAGTAGAAGAGTTTTTTAAGGTATATAAAACAATAGTGCTTATATTGATCCCAAAATGCTGCATAGCTCAAATTGTAACGATCGTTAAATGATACTTGGGATTGCATTGTATATGACAATTTTAGTTTAAAGAAAAACAATCAATACTATACATTTTTTACAAATTTTACACTCATTAGTAACAATGTTAACACCCTTTCTAAGAAACAATTGCAAGCAATCAAAAGCGCAAGTTTTAAAAAAATCTATTTGGTTTACAAAGTTTTCAGAAAACACACAGTTTCTTCCTGAGTTTACGAACTTTATGAACCTAGCACGTCTGTACAAGTTGATATAACATGTAAAATATTATTTCAACTCTTACAGTCGTTACTCATGAAAAATGGTGAGTTTTCCAACAGACTCAAATTAATTATTTACCTATTTCGTTACTTACAGCCTTAAAATGGGGTTTTGTCGAAGATATTACATGACGCAAAAATTACATGAAATTTGCAGTTTTAAAATACAGGGTGATCGTACACTTTTCCAACAAATAAAGATGGGAGATAGTACACATCAAGACGAACAGTATTTGCAATTGAACTTAGAGCAGTATTACACTCATAGTGTAAGGAAAGAGTAAAGTTACAAATCCCCATTGATCCTTCAACAGTCTGATCGGCGCAACGTACCGTGTGTTCCTGGAGCAAGTGCTTCCGGATTTGTTGCAGGGTGTTTCGCTCACCACATAGAAAGGGACATGTGGTTTATGCATGATGGGGCCCCAGCATAATTCCAAATGTGACATATAAATGTCACATTTGGAAGTGTGCTGAGGCATATATAACTTCCTGCATATATAACTTTCTAGATATGATACATCCCAGGTGGTGGATTGGGCTTAGTGGACCTGCGGTTTGGCCTTCACACTCCCCGGACCTTAATTCACTGGACTTCTAGGGGCACATGAAAACATTGGTGTTCGAGACATCTGTTGACTCCCTGGAAAATCTCGTCGCGAGAATCGTGTTGCTACGGACAAGATCAACGTACACCATGAATTTGCAAGTGGGTGCGATAGTCTTTCATTCGCCGGTGTCGGCTGAGCAATGACGCCCTCGAACGCCACTTTGAGCAGCTACTTTGAGCCTTTTCCTGATGCGAATGGAAATATGAAATTCCTAAATTGGTTAGGGCTCTTTTTTTTCCACTGTTGAAGAATTAACATGGATATGTAATGTTTCTCTTTTCTGACACGGCACTATGAGCGGAATGAGGTCCTAGGTTGCATTGCAAATATTGTTAGCCCTGTTGTGTAAGATCACTCCTTTTTTATTTGTTGAAAAAGTTTGCGATCATCCTTTATAAATGGTGATATGACACCAATTCTCCGAAATTCCATAATGAAAAATATCTTAAGAACAGATTATCCTGAAAAATTTAATCCTGAGCACATTATCCTGAACAATTTATCCTGACCTTGTAAAATGAGCATTTATTTTTAGGTAAACATATTTACTGTTGATGTCAACTTTTTACACTTTACAACATAGTTGAAAAATGTTTATGATTTTGTTCATTCTGTCTGTCTGTCCGTTAGCACAATAACTGCCTTGAAAATGACTTTATCAAAATGAAATTTTAATATGTTGTTCAGACGGTCTGTGTAATCTATGGGAATATGAATGAATAATATCACCCAATTAGTTTTGGATTGAACCCGGGCGCCTAACCCCTATGGAGCCTAATTTTTCAAACATTTTTTAAGCAAATTTAAAATTCACCAATTGCTTCGAAAGTTTTAAACAATATTCAAATTATCCTATAAGATATATAAAGAAAATTTCAACAAAATATATTCAGTAGTTTTTTAAATAAAAATTAAAATAATAATTACACCCTTTATATGAATAGATCACTTGATCATTATATGAAGAGATCACGTGATCATTATATGAAGAGATCACGTGACCCACTTCAAAATAAAATATGACATCCATCTTGTGTCAAAATCGTGATTTTTAAGGTTCTTTTTAATTCATATTGAGTGTTGTATCCGTCCTAAAACCGCTTTATTTTTGCTTAAATTATGTGCATCTACATACTGAAATAAAGCAATTGCAATATATTTGATTTTAAATGATCATCAAACTTTGATTATTCCTACAACGAAGCCTAATTTTGACTTATGGAGAATGTAAACAGCAAAATATGTAGAATGAGTTATATAAGAATTACTGCATTTCTTTAACGCAAAATTATTTAGCTCATGAAGTCTGCAATATAGCTGATATGAATGAAACATTCATTGATTTTACACAGAGGACCAGGCGATTTTTTCGATGAAATTTTAAGCATAGAGTTAAATTACTTGTACCTGCATGGTTTTAAATTTTTAAGTAAAATAAATTATTATAGTATTATGATGAATGAAAGGAATGGAAAAACGTTTATGAATGAAATTCTGCTCTGAGAGAGCCAGGCGTGTTATATTTCTATGACGCCATTTGAATAAAGTTCATTTATTTTCGATGAAGTTTTCAAATATAATACATTATTATAGTATTATGATAATTTTAAAAATATTACTGAGGAATGTATCGCATTTTAGAGATGTGTAAACCAGACAATTTATATTTCAATGCCGTCATTTGAGCGAAGTTCATTTTTTTCGATGAAGTTTAAGTTTTCAAATATAATAAATGAATGTAGTATTGTGATAATTTTAAAACTATTACCGAGGAATGTGTCGTATTTTAGTGATGTTTATATAAAATTGCATTGACGTTGGAAAGTGTTTCATAATCAAAGTTTTATGCATGATTGATCTTTCTTGTTTTATTTTTGCGGCGCCATTTCGAAAAAAAAAAGAGTAATTATTTTTTTTTTCAATTCAGACGGGTTTTGTGATTATGAACGTAAATCTCCAGACTTCTAAATTTCACAAAATTCGGGCTGATAGCTTCTAAGGTAGAGTGAAAACTCAAGAAGGAATTAGTACATATAACTGCCCAATTTTACATTATTTAAATACATTATAGAAAACAAAGAAATGGCTAGAACTTTATATCAATTTGCAAGAATAGAAAAATGTTTTTTCAAATTCAATATTTTGATAGAAGTTATTGATGATCCAGGAATTGGGCAGGAATATAGGGTTTGTTAGCGCCAATCTGCCTATATACAAACATATATATAATAAGCTTGTAGCGACTGGCAGATTTCAATTATTTACTTTCATGTTTTCCAAAGTCAATATCTGTCTTGCTTGCTTGGCGACAAATTTGACGAACTTGACAGAAAATTCAGAGCAATATCGCCAGCTTTACGATATTTGAGAAATGTGGTCAAGTTATCAAATATTCAATATTTCTGAAATTGAAATTAAATTTCCTACATAATCTCTGTCGCTTTGTGGGAATGGTCAATTTAATATTCCTGAATCCACATAATGAATTCCACTGTTTGTGGCACAGAAACGTTTTTTCAATGAGGTCTATGGGTACAAAATAATCGCGTTTTGCTAAAAGGACAGCTAGTAATTCTGCTTTTTTAAGGGGCTTTACAGTATTAAAAAAAAAGTAATGCATCCCATTATATAACGAGTGTAAGACTTAGTAATTCCTATTGGGCAAATTGGAGTCCTTTAATTCCAAATAAATAAAAACTACATTAAACAACTTCGCAGAATTTTGTATAGAGCGTCGTCCAGTAATTCTGCTTTGTTAAGGAGTCGTACAGTATTAAAACAATTATGAACCCCATTATATAACGGGCGTAAGACCTAGTAATTCTTATTGAACAAATTGGAGCCTTTAAATTTCAAAATAATAAAAACTACATAAAACACCTTTTGGATAGAAGGACGTAATAGAAATTATGTTCTGTTAAGGGGTTGTACAGTATGAAAAAAAATTATGCACCCCCATTATATAAAGGACGTAAGACCAAGTAATTCCTATTGGAGAATTGGAGCTTTCAAAGTTCAAATACACAAGAACTACATTAAACAACCTTGCAGAATTTTGAAACCTCGTAACGTATTCATATCCAGCCTCAGTTGAGCGTACTTGACGTAATCCGTTTAATGTATCTTTTCATTGGAACAAAACCCAAAACAGGAAATCTATAAATAGTCTCCAAATTAATTACCCCCAAATTAGCTATAAATTGTCTTCCTTCGAAATGCCGATACCGCTCGATTCATCGAGGAAAGCTCGGAAAGTTTTCTTTCCGTCAAAAACAAGAAATAATGTTGTCAGCGAGACCAAAAGTTCCTCCGGGTTTTCGCTTTTTTTTCCCTCCGTTCCGCTCCAGAGTGCTGGATCCAGTCACGTGACCGCCTGGTTCCAAGCCTGGAGGAAGAGGTCGGAATTGTTTAAAATTTCGTAAGAGTTAATTTGGATGATCAGCTGCGACATGCTGTTTGTTTTGGTGAAAATATCTTGTATAATACATCATCAGAACGTAAAAGGAATTATTCCAGTTATGAATTAATGCCTGATGAATAATTTGAATTCCTGATTTTTGGATCTTGAGAACAAAACTCTACTACCCGAACTAACCGGTTACGAGAGGGAAATTTGCATTCTCCTCACGCTAATATGAGACCAAGTCTCTCTACTCTAAACGAATCCTTTTTCCTTTACTCTCTGTTAAAAGTCTTGTCACTTCTTTTCGTAAACATATCATCCTTATTTTGTACTCGGGAATTTAGGTCAATGTTCTGGGCCAGTATAAATTATGACCCAAAGATAGAATCGAATCCCCAACTTTTGGATCGCGAGACCAACGTTTTACTGACTGAACTAACAAGGCATGAGTTAACAAAGCATGCTGACTCAGCTAACGAAGCATGAATTAACAAAGCATTCTAACTAAGCTAACAAGATGGAATCGAATCCCCAACTTTTGGATCTCCAACTGACTAAGAATCCCCAACTAACCAAGGTGGAAACGAATCCTCAACTTTTGGATCGCGAGACCACAGTTTTACTGACTGAGCTAACAAGGCATTAGTAAGCAAAGCATGGTGGCTGAATTAACAAGGCATGAGTTAACATGCATGCTGACTAAGCTAACAAGATGGAACCAAATCCCCAACTTTTTGATAGCGAGACTGTTTTATTGGCTGAGCTAACAAGGCATGAGTTAACAAAGCATGCTGTCTAAGCTAACAAGATAGAATCGAATCCCCAACTTTTGGATCTCCAACTAACTAAAAATCTTCAACTAACTAATCGAATCTCCAACTGACTAAGCTAACAAGATGGAACCGAATCCCCAACTTTTGGATCGCGAGACCAACGTTTTACTGACTGAGCTAACAAGGCATGAGTTAACAAAGCATGCTGACTAATCTAACAAAGCATGGGCTATCAAAGCACACTGACTTCATACCATACACAATGAAATAGCAATTAGCTTTGTTAGCTCATACTTTATTAGCTCAGGAGATACAAATCCTTTTCTAGGTTATACTCTATAGAGGTTTGTGTAGTGTTTCCCAGAAAAGGACTCCTTTACATCACGAATCTACCTTTACATCTCGAACCTCTTCTCTTCCTATTTTCAAGTTCAAGGATTTTTTGCCCTCGACGATTTTATTACACAAATTGCTTTATTTCGTTGTTATTTTAATCAGACAATCTTCATCCAATGGGATCAATAACACTGCTCGGATACTAGTGAAGTCTTTCCGGAAAATGACATATTCTTCCATCTCGAGAAAAGCACTCTACCGAATGACAGCGTAATTGGGAAGAAGCGAGTTGTCGGTCGACTGCAACATTTCTGAATCCAGGACCTGCACGATAATTGTATGTTATATGTTGCAAAAGCAGTGAGACGCTAACAACTTCAAACACGATATATTCGTTTTCAATGTATGATGTTTGTTCCAGGTAAGTACTCCAGATTTCGACTTCTGAATCTCTAAATAAGCTCTCAATTGACTGGGCTGTCCAGGTACAAAAGGAAACTCATACTTATTACTAGCAAAAACCCGTTCATCGAACGGAATATATAATATAAAGAAAAGTAAAATTCACGATTATGTTTAAATGCTTATAGCATTTTAATGACATTGTTATTCAAAGCATTTTATTAAAATATTTAATTTTTAATTCTCCTAAAGAGAAGTAATATAAGAATCTCTGTGCTTTCTATACGAAATTATCTTCACATGCAGGTCTCAAGAATAAAACATCCTGGTTCCTCTTGTAAACAAATTTACAAAAAAATGTAAACTTGTTTAATATATGCCAAAATGAAAGCTTTAAAATACAATTAGAAGATATACCCGTACTACTTTTATTCTGTTTCAACAATTGGCTAAACGCAATGTATAAATTTTTTAGCCAAAACACAATATATGAGTTTGAAAAATATTTGCCAAAATAAAGCAGATATCTTAAGAAATTGAAAATATTTTTTTTATCAAATGGCCAGGCACTTGACTTCCATCATTCGCCTATACATTGGCCAGAAACGTGAACCATTTAACCGTCCTGGGATATTGCCCCCAGGCGCACCAGAGGGGGGGGGGGCGGAACATACTGCGCCCAACAACACAACAACCATGCCTTACGTGGAACTCGAACCCACGCCCATAATCTTCCCATAAGTCCAACGGGTGTAACTGATATAATCCAGTCGAAACTGCAATACGATTCATATATGAAATATATTTGATGTCCATTTATTAACAACACTTTCCAACATAGTTGAAAAGTGATTAAGACTTTGCTCATTCTGCCTGTCTGTGCTTTCACACGATAACTGCCGTAAAAATAACTTTATCCAAAAGAAATATTAGTATATTGTTGAGACGGTCTGTGGGATCTCTCGGTATGAAAATGAATAATATCACCCAATTAGTTCCGGATTTAACTCGGGTTGAAAAAATGAAATACACTGAACCCTATAGGATTTAATTTTTCAAATATATTTTAAGCGAAGTTAAAATTCACAAATTGCTTCGAAAATTTTAGGAAAATTCAAATCATCACATAAAATGTTTTAAAAAATTTCAACAAAATATGTTGGATAGATTTTTAAATAAAAATTGAAATAATAATTACACCCATAATATATGAAGAGATCACGTGATCATGGCAAAATAAAATATGGCCTCCTTTAACCGCTGTTATCGTAAATGTTTAAAGATCGTTTAAATTTATATTTAGTATTGCAACCGTCATAAAACCGCTTTATTTTTGCATATTATCTGTGCATTTGAATTATGTACCAACGCAATTACAATATAAATGATCACTAAACTTCGATTATTTCTACAACAAAGCCTAATATTAACGTATGCAGAATTTAAACAAATCAAATGATTATAAGGTGAGCTATATAAGAACTGCTGAATGTATTTCGCGTAAAATTATTTAGCTCTGGAGTCTGGAATATAAGTCATATGGATGAAATATTCATTGATTTTACATAGAGAGGCGGCAGATGATTTATTGCATTGTTTTTTTTTTGATGAAGTTTTAAGTTTCCAAGTACAATAAATTATTGTATTCCTGTGATATATTAAAAAGTGTCAGCGCTGAATGTATCACATTTTAGAGATGTTTAAATAAAATTGCATTGAAGTTGGAAAGTGTTTCATAATCAATGCTTTATGCATAATTGATCTTTCTTAATTATTAAATATTTTTGAGTGTTGCTGTTAGGGTTTAGTGGACATATATTTTACATTCAGATTAAATTTCTTTATTCTAATGTCATTTCTATCGGCATTTTTATGCGGCACTATTTTGCTGGGATTCATACAAATGTCATAAGTCAGATTCATACTTATTCTCATACTGAAGGTGATCTGCCTAGCAGTCCGCGCATCACCCGATCCATCTCTTCGCATGCGCTGTAATGCGTTTCCGAGTGTTACATTCATCTTATGTGATCACCGATTTGTAGTATAGAAATAAAAGACACGACATAAGATAAAACATGAATTTTTATTAAGAAAATAATCTAAGTAATAGTTGATTTCAATTCGAGAAATTTCTTGATATCTGGAAAATGTTCTAGTTTTTTCCCTCTTCTTTAAGGTGAGGTTTTCTAGTTTATTTCCTAAGGCGCCCTGGCACGCTCTCTGTGTCCGCCACTGACATGTTTTGTCATATTTGTGATAAAATTAATTTGAATAAAGTTTATTTTGTGTAACTAGCATTGTCTTTTTCGGTGAAGTTTCAAATTTTCATAATAAATTACTGTAGCACTGTGATAATTTAAAAATATTAACGCTGAATGTGACACATTTTAGAGCTTTTTAAATAAAATTGCATTTTATTTGGAAAGTGTTTCATAATCAATGTTTTATGCATGAGGGATCTTTCTTGTTTTATTTAAATCGGAAAAAATTAATGAAAATCGTCTGCCATGCAGACACATTTAATTCAATTGCGTTGCTGAGTAACTTAATATATTGCTCTTCAAATAAATGTGGGGAAAATATATAGTCTGCATAATGCTATCTATGTGAAAGGTTCGTTTTTTACTTTTCCTATAAACATAGTGTAATGTATAAAAGAAGTATTATGATGTGGGCAAAAATTCGAATGTGAGTTTTCGACGGAGGAACACGTATCAAGATTCATATTTTTTTTGCTAAAATTATTAAAAAATTAGGACCATCACACTGTGAAATAAATAATCATCCCACACGTAAGATTTCATTGGAAAATGAAAGACACGGACTTTATAATACTAACATGAACCACTCTCAAGATATTGTACGTTTTTCAAAAAATTGTTTCACAAAAATTACATAAAATTAAAAAAGTAGTAAATATCTTTAAATAAGTTAATTTTCCATATGTAATATTATGTGGCAAATCTACTAATCTCATTCTAGTGAATCTAGCTCATTCCATTCACGAGAGAAGTTACATTTCATAATAATTTTGTAGCCGACGCGGTGGTTGAGCGGTCAAGGCAAGCATTTCCGCGTGATCGCTCGTCTGCCGGGTTGGGAGGGGGTTGAGTCCCACCTGCGGGCATGGATGTTGTGTTGTTGGGCACAGTGTACTCCGTCCCCACTGGTGCGCCAGGACAAAGTTGTGTGACGGCTAAATGGTTCACGTTGCTGGCCGATGTATAGGAGAATGATATGTATCAAGTGCCTGGCTATTTGTAACAAATAATACATAATAATAATTTTGTATTTAGACGTCAAAGTATTCGTCACTAGTTATTTATTTAAAGGTATATTAAGGTCTATTGCCATTTAATAAAAATCTTGCCCATGAGTATGAATCAGTCATTCTTTTTAGATTAATAATTTGCCAAAGGCGCCAATGCTGAAAACATTGTACCGTGGATTTCTTATACACCATTATTTCGTTTTGAAAAAAAAACAAGTTATTGCATTATGTAGGAAAAGTCATGTGCTGCCCACATCATTTTTTTCTAAAGACATGAAAGTGATTGCAATTTTATTTATTTTAACGTAAAGCCGATATGTTTATAGTACTGAAAGTACTACAAAAAGTAAGTGAAAAAATTGGGAAGTAAGTACTGAAAATTTTAGATTTTGTTTTGTGATCAACTGTTCACGTTTGTACTAAACTTCTAAAGTCCATTTGATCAAATTGGAGGCTTAAAATTCGGTAAGATAAATGTAATGTAATTAAACCGATATTTCAAACCGAAAAGTTTTTTTATATTGGAATACATAGAACAACTTTTCAAGTTTGATTAGCTTTACAAAAGATTTGCATCTGAATCATTCTTTTATACAGGACAGTTTTTGCAAAGTTACCAAAAGAGCTTATTCATTTCAAATTTGCTTTCTTACGAAACTATATTTTACATGTTTTAATTTGCCACTTTGAATTAAATTCTTACTCATATTTTTCGACCCTTCTACAGGCAGAATGTAAATATTTAAATGACCATAGCATAAAATGAAAATTTCTGCTGGATGTTTCGCATCATTTAAAAATAACTGCAACATAAAAATAACTGCAACATTCAAAAACCATCCACCGTCTTCCACTTAAATAAAAATTCGCATAAAAATTCTGAAAGCAAACCAAGAACCACTTTCAATTCTTCAGAACAGGTACAGTTCTCAAAATAGAATTTGCAAAAATTATTTTTCTCATTGACATATATTGTTCCATGGTACAAAAGGACGTTGTCCCTTGCATTTTTTCTTTTTTCTCTCCCTCTCTTTTAACACTTTTCTTTTCTTCTCTGCCATCTTACAAGGAAGACTCTCGTTTATAGAATTTTTTTTCTATTGTGTGGCTGCGTCTGTTATTGTGCTAACGGATTATGACTTCTAAACAAAAGCGCATTGGAATTATAGATTGTAGATAATGCCTTTTTTTAGACAGGAAGATTGCTTCCCAAGTGGATGTTTTAAGTTCTTGAGCAAATTCTGTCTGGGAGAAAGTTTCGTTGCAACGCTTCACATCAAACGTCAACAGTGACATCTGATGATATTTTATTTATGCAGTATTTACGTTTAGACTAGATGTTACAGTAGCCATATAACGAGTTGTATAAAGTTGTATAAAATATTCCCTCCCATCCATCAGTCTGTGTCACTTGCGTTCCTAATATCTCTGTATACATGCGAAATAAGCAACACTTATATATATATATATATATATATATATATATATATATATATATATATATATATATATATATATATATATATATATATATATATATATATATATATATATATATATATATATATATTTATTATATATATATATATATATATATATATATATATATATATATATATTTATTATATATATATATATATATATATATATATTATATATATATATATATATATATATATATATATATAATAATAGAAGTTTGAAAATCCAATGAACGAAAAGTAAGAAGATGTAACACGATAACCTAACTTTTAAAACACCCACAGAATAAAATATAATACAGCAAATCATCAATCAAATGGATAAAAAATACAAAACACAAGCTATCAAGTTACAGAAAATCAACCAAATTCAAAGGTATGGAAACAAAAAAAGAAAAACTTAAACTAAATTCAACTATCTAACTGGCTTACAAAACAAAAGAAAAATCAACTAATCCTCAATCAAATGGAAAAAAATAAATAAAATAAATATCGAATCAACAAATCAATGAAAAATATATAATACAAAGGTATGGAATCGAAATAAGTATAACAAACGAAATCAAGCACAAACGCGATACACGTGGACGAGGCTCTAAGCCTAAATCATGAATTGTTAACCTCTACAAAAATCTAATCATGTCCAAGTTTTTTGTAGAAGCAAACACAAAAATGTATGTTTCTGAAGAAATAGATAGATTAAATCTATAAACTATTTCTACTTGGACGACATACATAAAGAAGGAATAAAAAATAAAAAATGAATACCTGGAAAAAGCACAGCGTATGTACAATCGATTCAATACAGGGAACACTGATAGAAGAGACCAGTGTTGCCATTCGTAAAGAAAAAATAAAAAACCATTTACTGTTGCCATTCATAACAATTGAAAAACTGTGAAGCGAAATGTTAAGAAAAAGTATTAATATACAAAAAGAGCTACTAAAAAGAGGGGCAAATAATAATAATGCTGAAGTGGGAAGTGAATGTAAAAAAAAAAAAAAAAAAAAAAAAAAACAAGAGAATGGAGATGTCTGGCTAATATAAGATACTATGAAAAGATTTATAAAAATCCAGCCATTTTAAATTTTTTAACAATACCATTTACTAAATAAGAGGGATATTTATATAAATTACTAGTAATTTTGAGATTATTGATATGCATAGCATGAAATTTTTTATCAGATAATCTATACATATATATATATATACCGGGTGGTCAGAGTTAAAACACCCGTACTCTGAGCTCTCTATACATCGAACTACTCAGTGTAAAGGCTCCAAAATTGTTGAACCTACTATTCAAGACATGGGGGAAAGGGATTACGCGAAAAAAAAATTAGTTCCAGAAACACCGATAGGTGGCGCTGTACAACAGAAAATATGCTGAAAAGACACAAAATATGCATTTGTAACACATTTTATTCGAACGTACCAAACATATCACAAGGACCTTATCGACGCAGGGAATGCTGCTCAATATGGTTCCCTTCTTCAAGATGTAAAATCTGCAGTCTGTGGACAGCTTGTTCAACTGCGAATCGTAATTGGTCGATTGAGATACTTCTCACATGCAGAGTGATACTGTCTTTCAAATCTGTCAAGGTTACCAGACGTCCTCGATAAACAAGACTTCTTAAGTATTTCCACAGCCAAAAATCACAGGGATTAAGATCTGGAGAACGAGATGGCCAGGTTGTCTGAAACGGACGACTAATTACTCTACCATTAGTAAATGTTGCCGAAGAAACTGCTGTACACAGAGCCCAATGTGTGGAGGCGCTCCATCCTGCATAAAAGTAGTTGAATCAAGACATTGGTGCTGTTGCAGTTGGGGTACAACAAAATTTTGAGCATATTTTTGTACCTCCTGGCCGTCACGGTGCATGTCACAGGACCATTGGGAGTAGCCTCTTTGAAAAAGAAATGTCCAAGAAGGAATGTGGCTGTGAATCCACACCAAACTGTAACTTTCGGTGAGTGAAGTGGAATCTCTTGGAGGGTACGAGGGTTTTCCGTGTCCCAAATGCGACAGTTATGGGTGTTGACTGTTCCACTTAGATGGAAATGCGTTTCATCGCTCCATAGAATCTGCCATAGCCACGATGCATCCACTTCAACTCTATCCAGAAATGTCAATACAAAGGTCAGTCGCTTCTCCCTGTCGATGGTCAGCAAGTGGTGATTGTGACTAATTTTGTACGGGAAAAAATGCACTATGTTTCTCATTACGTTCCGCACTGTGCTGTAGGGAACACCCAAGTGTGGTGACACTCCACGTGCACTACTACAGCCTATAACGTTATCCATTGATTGTTCAACAATAGCGGTGGCAACATCGTCAACGACATCTGAACGAGTCGATTTGCGTCCTCGACCCGGCTGATCTCTAAGATGTCCAGTTTTCTCGAATCGAGCGATCATTCTCCTGAGAGCTTGTGGAAGTAATGGTCCTTTGCGCAAATTCTTAAGTCGACGAAACTCTCGAAGTGCAGCTGCAGCATGTCCTTTGTTTTCATTAAACAGCTTCACAAGCAAAGCGCGTTCTGGCAGTGTGACAGCCATCACTGATAAGAATGAAAATTTCCCTGTTTTATCCCCTTTTATGCCCAGAACATAGTAGCTGCAAACCAAGGGTTTATGCATATTTTTGTGCTTACAGGGCGAAATTGCAGTTATAATGACAGTTTAAGTTTCTTCAGTGTTTTATCTTCTTTTTTTTCATATCAGCAAAAGAAATTAAAAAGGAAAAATTCCATATCGCATGCGTGTTTTTTTTTTTTTTGTGATTATTTTGTGTCTTTTCAGCATATTTTCTGTTGTACAGCTCCACCTATCGGTGTTTCTGGAACTAATTTTTTTTCGCGTAATCCCTTTCCCCATGTCTTGAATAGTAGGTTCAATAATTTTGGAGTCTTTACACTGAGTAGTTCGATGTATAGAGAGATCAGAGTAGGGGTGTTTTAATTCTGACCACCCGGTATATATATATATATATATATATATATATATAATATATTAATCATTATATGACACCTTAATGATAAACTACGTTACTATATTATATCCTAATAAAATGAAATACATTTACGACACCATAGAAACTTTAACAAAACATCAAAACATACCTACCCCACGAACAGTGAAGTACACTATATTTTGTTTCAAGGACATTAAAATACACTCTTGTCGCAAAAAAATATATATGCACCCATAGGAAATTGAACTACAGCCGCGAAACTCGGTATATATGTATCGTTTGAAAATATATGCAAATGATTAGAATTTGGGGAAGAAAAAACGTTTTACCAAGAAATGGTATCAAAAAGATGACATTTCAGTAAGTGGTAAATCATCCCATGGCAGCTATACAAGCCGATTTTCGGTGCAGCACAGAATCCATTAAGTTGCTTATGATTCTCTGCAGAAGATTCTGCCACAAATGTTGCAACTAGTCAGCTAATTCAGTGATATTCTGAGATGGCTGCAAGTGCTCTCCCATTATGTCCCAGACGTGTTCTATTAGTGATGGGTCTGGGGATCTGGATGACCATGGGAAGGAATTAAAACCTCAAAGACGTTGTTGATAAAGTCGTGCAGTATGTGGTCGAGTGTTGTTTTGTTGGTAAACTGAACCTGGGTGGCTTGACAGCGTAAGCAGAACAATCGGTTGCAGAATATTGCTGACGTGCAAGCGAGCCGTCAGATTGGCTTGGATCACAATTAGTGGAGACCGGCAGTCCCATGCGATGGCTCCCCAGACTGCCATACCATGTGTGATGGCCGTGTACCGCTCGACAACAAATGCGGAAATGGAACGCTGGCCAGTCCTCTTACACACATCTACGCAGTGGGCATGAGCACAGAGAGAAGCGGGATTCGTTGGCAACATGCCTTCAATCTGACATTGTCCAGGCTAATCGAGCCTGAAACCAATTTAAACAGTTCTGCCTATGTTGAGAGGTCAGTGACAGGCGCCTTAATGGACGTCAACTCCTAATCCCACCTTCTGCCAGTCGTCTCCGAATAGCATCTCTTGATACAGGGTGTATGGTGGATGGAAATAATCTTCGAATTGCTGTTTGCGACTCTATCGGTGTGGACGTGGCTCCTCTTCTGACCTCACGATCCTCTCGTGCAGTTGTCTATCTGAGGCACCTGGGTGCTCAAATGTGTCTTCTCTGATCTACTATTGCCATTACCGAGCAGCTACCATATCGCTCCGATTAAGATAGCGACTGATACATACGTCTGTTGGACCAATTACCCTTAGACCTATGATGCGACCTCTCTCTAAATCCGATAATTGTTCATAGAGCCGTCAAGTACGCCTCAAAAGCATCTTTATACACACCTTGCAGTATCATAATAGAAAATCCAGTTTTAATTGCCGGTGAGTGAGAACACCAGTCGTTTTAAATGCTGCACGGTACGTCGTTCTCATGCACATTACACAAGCCGGTCGCGGTAGCCCATTGGTTAGCGCGCTGGAGTTGCACTCGGTAGGCCCGGGTTCGATTCCAGCCACTGCCAAAAACTGCCGCCGTGTTCACGAGGAGTACGATCACGTTAAACATGTGGGTCCGTAAGTCCTTTCGAGAGGTTGGTGGTAGGGGAAGGAGGGTACGGTCCCTGTGGATGCCTCCCCCACTGGGTTCCGGTCTAAATTGGGTGGCCCTTCCCGGCCGTCCAAACTGTTACCTTACACCTTTCTGGTAGGTCGAACGGTCTGGGTCTCAACAACAACATTACACAAGCCGTATAACATCATGCGCTGAGAGTTTGATCATTTGCATTACTCTTGAAATGACATTGGCTTGTTGAGTTTCGCGGCTGTAACTCACGGCTGTATCCATTTCACGGCTGTATCCATGGACAAATTTCGTTCTTTTCATGTACTTTGCAGCATGGAATAACTGGTAGAGGTTGGATAGAGGCAAAATTGTGACATGTCGATTTTCTTGCTTCAATTGCAGACACCGATAATTCCATGCATATGAGTCCATAAAAAGTGCAGAACCGGTCCATGGATGCTGTCATCTGCAATGTATGTGCTATCAGAACGTATCACCTGTTGTTGTGAGAATCTCCCAGAAAATTATTCTGTCGTTCTCCTTTATTTTATTTTGACTCCATATATATAAATAATTGACATCATTTGCTATAGGAAACAGCTTTTTATTTAGATTTCACCAGATTAGAGCAATTTTACAAGATTCCATCATTTTACAAGTTTTTTTAGTTCTATAATAACACATCACTGTTTCCACTCACTTCATTACAGAATAATAAAATTAAAAACAAACGATAATATGCAACCATAGATATAAACATTTTGGACTCTGTTTTCAAACTATAAGTGGAGGGAAAAAACAATGAGGAAAAATCGTAGCAGACGATCATAATGCTGCTTTTGACACCTGTATTAATATGGAAATCAACAACCACCTGCATGTAGGTACAAAGTCCGCATTGTCTCTCATGGTTGTTTTCGCCGCCGTCATTCTACGATTGAATAAGATTACATCATATCGAAATTGACCAGGAGGTGCGTGTTAAATATTTCACACAGTTGGCAACCACGGAAGTAGAATGAATATTTTACAGAGCTGAAATGAGAGTCAAATAACACACTTCTGAATGTTCACAACGCCTGTCTATATATAATACTGCGTGACTTCTTAAGCAATTTATATCAACATTCAATTGGATTTCTTAGAAACTGGAAATCAAATCCTAGCCGCAAAGCCAACCTTATTGAAATAAATTACAAGGATCACGCAATTCCGAGCTGTATCTCATGCACCAACATTTGATTTTCTCTATTGTATATGAACAGTATTACACTGTTATACCTAAGCATGGTTCCAAAATTGACACATAACGACGCTATTTTTATCTCTTATTAGCATAGAAGTGGGGATATCACACAACCCTTCCTCATTCTCCCGGATACACCAGATTTTGGCGTTAAACAAGGCTTTAAAATGACTTCATTGCCCCTCACTTGAATTGGAAATATGGCTTTCGTCGTGCAGTATGTGTGATTTAGAAGTTGCATGTCTGAAAAGGTGTGGGATGTAGGGCAGTCGAGCATGTCTGCTTACTTATTCGTTCCTTATATTTTTCGGAAATTGTGGGTAGCAAAAGCAGAAAGATGCGTGCTTTACGCAATGTAATTTATTTATCAGTCTGATGTATAAGATGCATTTTTACTTTCCCTGCAATACATGGTAATGTATAGAGAAAGTATTGGAATCATGCCGAAAATAGAAAATCGAGTTTTCGACGGATCTACACGTATCGAGACCTCTAGAATTCGAAAAAACTATTTTAAGCGTGACGTCTGTGTGTCTGTCTGTCTCTATGTGTGTCTGTGTGTCTGTCTGTCTATCTGTGTGTCTGTGTGTCTGTCTGTGTGTCTGTGTGTCTGTCTGTCTGTGTATCTGTTTGTGCAGATTTTGTATCCACTCTAACTAAAAAACTAATTGACCGAATTCCATAAAATTTGGTAGGCAAGTAAGTCACTTGTGGGCGAGTCTGGGGCTGATTAGTTTTGGATACGATTCGGGTTAAAAGAACCCACCTTTTTTTTGTGAAATGGCCCGCAGAAGCTTGTATCCACTCTAGATGTAAAACTAATAGACCGAATTTTACAAAATTTGGTAGATAAGTCACTTGTGGGATACCCTGGTGTTGATTAGATTTTGGTAGAATTCAGAAAAAAATAATCTGCCTTTTTTTTGTATTTTCTCTACGCCACCTTTGAAAATAAGTCCAGTTATCAAATGAGAACGAAAATTGAAATAAAAGAATTACATTTAATTAAAATAAAGAGAACGTCGATATAAGTCTGCAGGGAAAGTCATGTGCTGCCCACATCAGATTTTTACTTTCCCTGCAATACATGGTACTGTATAAGGAAAGTATTGGAATCATGTCGAAAATAGCAACTCGAGTTTTCAACGGATCTACACGTTTCGAGACCTCTAGAATACGAAAAAACTATTTTTAGCGTGACGTCTGTGTATGTGTGTGTGTCTGTCTGTGTGTCTGTGCAGATTTTTTATGCACTCTAACCAAAAAACTAATTCACCGAATTTCATGAAATGTGGTAGGTAGGTGGGCGAATCTGATGCTGATTAGTTTTGGGTTCGATTCGGGATAAAAAAACCCGGCTTTTTTTACGAAATAGCCCGCAAAAGCTTGTATCCACTCTAGCTGAAAAACTAATGCACCGAATTTCACAAAATTTGGTAGATAAGTCACTTGTAAGTCACCCTGGTGCTGATCAGATTTTAGTACGATTCGGAAAAAAAAAACCTGCCTTTTTTTGCAAAATGGCCTAAAAGATCGATAAAATCTAAAATAAACTACATATGCTGAAATATATCCATTAAATACTATTTTTATACGTAATATTTAAAGAAGAAAAGAATAAGACCCACCCCACTACACTAGGACTAGCCGTTCTCGAGATATTTTAGTTTCTTCATATTTTTCCTACGCCGCCTTTGAAAATAACTCCAATTACCAAATGAGAACGAAAATCGAATTAAAAGTGAATTAAATTTAATTAAAATAAGGAGAACGTGTATATGAGTCTGCAGGGAAACACATGCACTGCCCTCATCAGATTTTCACTTTCCCTGCAATACATGGTAATGTATAGGAAAAGTATTGGAATTATGTCGAAAATCGAAACTCGAGTATTCAACGAATCTACACGTTTCGGGACCTCTAGAACACGAAAACACTATTTTAGCGTGACGTCTATGTGTGTGTGTCTGTCTGTGCAATACATGTATCCACTCTAACTTAAAAACTAATAGACTGAATTTCATAAAATTTGGTAAGTAAGTCACTTGTGTGTGACCCTGATTCTAATTAGTTTTTGGTAAGATTCAAGAAAAAGCAACCAGCCTTTTTTCGGGAAATGACCCTTAAAAATTGCCTGTATTCACTCTAGCTGAAAAACTACTAGATCAAATTTCACAAAATTTAGTAGATAAGTCACTTGTGGGTTACCCTGTTGCTGATTAGATTTTAGTACGATTCGGTAAAAAGTAACCTGTTTTTTTTTTGCGAAATAACCCGCAAAATCGTCGAACTCTAAAATAAAATATTACGTATTCTCAAATATATCTATAAAATGCTTGTTTTATATATAATGTTTAACAATGAAAATAATAAGACCAACCCCATTACACTAGGATCAGCCATTCTCGAGATATTTTAGTTTTTTCACATTTACGTTTTTTCGCATTTACTCTGCGCCAGCGTTGAAAAAAGTCCAGTTACCAACTGAGAACGAAAATTGAATTAAAAGGGCCAATTCAGTGTCATTTTAAATAATTGTGGACGTTATTTTTTGCAATTAAACCCAATAAAAAGAAAATATGAAAAAATAGCGAACGTGAATATGAGTCTGCAGGGAAAGTCATGCGCTGCCCACATCAGATTTTTTATAGGTAGTATAGTAAGAATCAGTAAATATTTCCGTATTATCCCAAATTACCAAGATTGAGTTAAAATTGGATCATTATTGACAAAATATCCTTAACATTAACTTAACATTGCCATTGTTTCTAATAAGATTATCTACAATAGTTTAAAATTTTCAAAATCGACAGTACTTTAAAGAACTTTTCAAGTTAACAGAGATCTTAATTGTACAGTGTTCCATACTCATGTTACTCCGGCAAATACATGATAATAATTTAAAAAATTTGATGTGGGCAGCACATGACTTTCGCTGCAGATTCATATTCACGTTCTCTTTATTCCTTCAATAATTCATAATATTGAGTTTCATTGCACAAAATAACGTCCATAGTTATTTCAAATGACACTGAATTGGCATTTTTAATTTAATTTTCGTTCTCATTTGGTAACTGAACTCATTTTCAACAGTGGCGTAGCGAAAGTGCAAAAAAACTAAAATATCTCGAGAACGGTGTAATGGGGTTGGCCTTATTCATTTCATCGTCAAAAATTAAGTATAAAACAAGCATTTAAGTGATGCATTTGAGTATACGTAGTTTTTTATTTTAGATTTTGACGAGTTTTGCGGCCATGTCGCAAAAAAAGGCAGGTTAGATTTTACGGAATCATACCAAAATCTAATCAGCACCAGGGTAACCGACAAGTGACTTGTCTACCAAATTTTGTGAAATTTGATCGATTAGTTTTTCAGCTAGAGTGGAGAAAGGCAATTTTTTCGGACCATTTCGCAAAACAAGGCGGTTGTTGTCTCCTGAATTGTACCAAAAACTAATCAGCCCCAGGGTCACACACACTTGACTTACGTACCAAATTTTATGGAATTCGGTCCATTAGTTTTTGAGTTACAGTGGATACATACATTGCGCAGACAGACAGACATACAGATATACAGACACATAGACGTCACTTTAAAAATAGTTTTCTCGAGTTCTAGAGGTCCCAAAACGTGTAGATCTGTCGAAAACTCAAATTGCGATTTTCGGCATGATTCCAGTACTTTCCCTATCACATTACCAAATATTGCAGGGAAGGAAATAAAGTGACCAGTTTTATTCTTTGTCCTGTTTTTTGAATACCCTATTTTAAATGTTACCTTGCATTCTATACAGGGTGTTTGTGTTTATAAAATATTGTACGACAAAATATATCTTAGGCGATGCTCGTCTACTTTCAATTCCAATTCAAGAAACACACTAATTAAGCTGGACTATCATCGTATGCATATTTACTTTCCCTGCAATACATGGTAATGTATAGGGAAAGTATTGGAATCATAACAAAAATCATAACTCGAGTTTTCGACGGAACTACATATTTTGGGACCTCTAGAATACGAAAAAAAAATTTTTTTGCTTGAGGTCTGTATGTCTATCTGTCTGTCTGTCTGTCTGTGCAATATATGTATCCACTCTAACTCAAAAACCAATGGACCAAAATTTCATAAAATTTGGTAGATAAGTCACTTATGGGTTACCCTGGTGCTGATTAGATTTTGGTAGATTCGGTAAGAACAGAACCTGCCTTTTTTTTTGGAAATGACCCGCAAAAATCATTAAAATCTAAAATAAAAACTACGTATTCTTAAATATATCCATTAACTGCTTGTTTTATACGTAATTTTTAACGATAAAAAGAACAAGACCAACCCCATTACACTAGAACTAGCCGTTCTCGAGATATTTTAGTTTTTTCGTAATTTCGCTATGCCACCTTTGAAAATATGTCCAATTGCCAAATGAGAACGAAAATTGAATTAAAATTGAATTAAATTGAATTAAAATAAATAGAACGTGAATATAAGTCTGCAGGGAAAGTCATGTGCTGCCCACATCAGTTTTTTGATCTTGCAATACCTTAATGCAATACCTTCATATAACACCTATTAGTAAAAATTAAATAAGTACTTTTTATATGATATTCGTAAAAAAAATCAATTATAAAAACATTTTCCACAACCCAATTAGTCAAACAATGAAAGTTCCATTGTCATAAGATCAAAATTACCCGAGATAATATTCATTATAGTTATTGACTGATAATTGCGGGGACTATATAAAACTTTTTCTAAAGATGGTTATGCATCGGGGCGTTTATGAACGGAAATTTTATCTAACGAGAGGACTCCTGAAATCTATGTTTAAGAGGTGTCTTTTGATCGGGTCAAAATGGTTTAAGTCCTATGACTGTGATAATTTTTTTCACAGCTAATTTTGCATAATTTTATTCAAATACATCTTTAAAAAATCTGATGTGGGCAACACATGACTTTCCTTATATAATGTAATGAATTTACTAATTTTACAGTAAATAAAATAGGTTTTTCTTATAGTAGATACTAATATTCTTTCTAAGATATTGAATTTTCGACAATGAGTCGTCATTTTCATTGATTTAGCGTCATTTTTATCCATTTGGCGAGATTTTCGTTAATTTGGCAGCATTTCAAAAAGTCGCCAAGTTGGCGACATTCCGCCAAATGTGTCGCCAAAATCTTGTCAAGCGTTATGGACGAAGAAATAAGTTGTTCTTACAGCAGATAAATGACTATTGGCGTTCAAATACAAAAGTATGACTCAAAGTATCTTTTTTCATGAATGGAACGAGCTAGATCCACGTTAATGATGTCACCCAATTTATCGCATGGTATTACATATGAAAAGTGAACATGTTTCTCAATAGGAAATTTTTTTTTTCATTTTATATGACTTTTTAATAATTTTTTTGAAAAATGTGCAATATCTCGAGAATGGTTCATGTTAGCGTTCTAAAATTTATGTCAATCGTTTTCTAAAGAAAAATTACATAAGAAATGTCTATTTGCGTAACTTTATCAGTAGTTTTGATTTTTTGACGATTTTTTCAAAATTTAATTCGAAAATTTAGAGGCGTTCTGAACATTCGATTACGTAGAAAAACAATAGGCTTCCAGTGTTTACGGATTGTGATTTTTGTACCAAATTTTGTTCGAATCGGTCCATTCGTTCGTCTGTTATCGTCTCCACAGACTCACTGACACACACACAGACACACACACACACACACACACACACACACACACACACACACACACACAGACATCACTTCAAAAATGTTTGATTCGTGATCAGGGATGCTTGAAACGTGCTCTCCCGTCGAAAACTCGATTTCGAATTTTCGACCCCGTCACAATACTTTCCTTATACATTATGTATGTAAGGAAAGTAAAAATAGCACACATTTTACAATTCTTTTAACATGTAAAATGGGAAAATGTATTAATTCTTATTTTCGTAGGCGACAATAATTATTTAATTCTTTAACTTTTCTGGCGGACAGAGAAAGGATATAAAATGTGTGTTTTTATCATTTCTGGCTTGTGAGTATTTTGAATATCATTTTCACATAACTATATAATTATTCTGAAACGATTTTGTACAATAGGGAGAATTATATTGGGTTATATTTTTAAAGTTTTTTCCTTTAGTCAGTTTGAAGTGATATCGAAATGATACCGTATTGTGTTTTTATTATTTCTAATAAGCAAACTGGTGCAAGTTTTTGAAAAATTCCTTCATATCATCGTCCATAATTCGAATGTTCAAAACTTTCGATTTTGCAGTTGATCTGAAGGTTAAAGTGGATCGAATAAGACTAAAACCAAGATTCAATCTAAAGTGGAAAAGTACTCAAAAATTAATCAAAGTGGATTTTAGTTTTTTTACCTTATTCATTTGCATTATCACACTTACTTCGAATTTTTAGAAATAAGATTTTTCCGTTGATCTAGAAGCTGAGACGGATCGAATGAGACCAAAACCGGGATACTGGCTTTACTGGAGGTGCCCGTTCATTTTGAAAAGTGTTTTTGAGTGTTTTGATTATGTCTTCACACCAGTACCTCTAATTTGAATGTTCGAAATTTTAGATTTTCTCTTGGTCTTGAAACTGAGATGGATCGAATAGCATTAAATCCAAGACTCTGGCTGTAGCAAAAGTGCTCGGTAATTTTGATACCCCCCCCCCCCCCCGTCAGTCAGTTAGTCAATTCAGTGCGTATTTTATAGATATAGTCTACGTATATTCACTTGAGAATACTGCTACATCTTTTAATCAACTCAATTCGATCGGAACTAAATATAGATCAGAAGTCAATTTCTTATTACTGAACGAGGAACGCCTGGGAGGCTTTTTTCCTTTGACTTTTCTAAAGAATAGTGTTGCCAACAAAACGGCGCCATGTCAAATAGCCGAGTTCACTTTCCCCATCTAAACACGACTAATCGTAATAAATTATCTCACAAAATACGATGATTTTTACTCGTGTTAAATCATGCGTTATCACCTAAGCGGCGTTCGTAATCATTATGTTCGGAAAAAAAAGTCTATTTTTACGGAATATGAAGAATTTTAAAGGTTCATTTTGAGAAGTTAACTGAAAGTAAGTATTTGTTCAAGATGTTTTCTCAACGTGTATTAAGAAGTTTTCGCTTTAAAAAGGAAACTAATGATTACCTGAAAGAATTTACTCAAAATTTGTTCTCAGCATGTATTAAGAGGTTATACAGAACGGGTAGTGGTAATTAAGGCTGCAGTTTACCCGCTGTGAGAAGATAAATAATTCTTCTATTTTGTTGGATGTTTTATTTTGAATACATGACATATAGTTTACATAATTATGATATTAAAAAAGAAATAAAGGTGATATAATTCGGAAATGGCACTTTATGACAAGTTTCAAAATTTTATAGTGTTTATGTTTGGAAAAACGGCGACGAAAAAGAATTTCGACACAGGTAAAACTAACACTTCCCGGCCGTCCAAACAGTTACCTTACACCTTTCTGGTAGGTTGGACGGTCTGGGTAACAACAACAACAACAGGTAAAACTAACATATAATAGAAATTTCAAATTATGTTCTTTCTTTCACTTATAATCGCTCACTATTTTATATGTTTCTGTCACCCAAACACACACCACTTTATATGATTCTAACATACACTACCATCACTTTATATAGTACTAAGATACACTGCCACCATTTTTTACAATTCTAACACATACCACCGCCGGTTTCTATAAATCTCCGAATTTCCCTAGATCTAAGGGAATTTCCCCAGATCTAACGGAATTTCCCTAGATCTAAGGTAATTTCTCTAGATCTGAGGGAATTTCCCTGGATCTAAGGGAATTTCTCTAGATCTATGGAAATTTTCCTAGACCTAAAGGAATTTCCCTAGATCTAAGGGAATTTCCCTAGATCTAATGGAATTTCCCTAGATCTAAGGGAATTTCCCTAGATCTGGGAATACTACTCTAAAGTGAAAGCAATTGCTAAGTGAAACCGTTGTTAGCCGCACATGCACGCGTGAGGCCTTGTCCTGGCTCCTGCTTCGCGCTTTATGGGGCTCCTCGTCTTTAAACATTGTTATTTCATATTTAACAAGCAATAGCTATTCTGTGTCTTCGTATGTTATTGTATTTTGAATTGTTTTCACATTTATCATAAAAATCAGTTTAATTTGTTATAAACGACTCACCTACGTATAATTGCTATCATAGCAATAAAATACTTTTACTTTTCATTAAATTTTTTGAGGAAAAATAAGTTTTGTTCTAGGCGCCACAAATATACGCAGCTTACTCTGATTCCCTATATTTCCCGGGCCCTTAAACGTTTCTGAAACGCGCTTAATACTAGTTGCACTACTGCAGAATACTTAAGCACTAAGGGTACTGGCAGTGATACGATAGGCAATTGAGATATTGATGCATATTCCAATAACTCCCAAATTGGGGAATATTTTGTCAATCTCCGCGGAAGCATTGAAAATAAAAATAGAAACAGTAAAAGTTGAAATAACCTGCTGTTTCAAATGAATATGCACTATATATAATATGCACTGAATTGACTAACTGTCTGAGGGTGTGGGGTATCAAAATTATTGAGCACTTTTGCTATAGCTAGAACCTTATTTTTGATGTTATTTGATCCATCTCATCTTCAAAACCATCGGAAGTATCCGGGGCTCTGGGATCAAATTATTTCTGAAAAATGTTCCGTGCGGCAAAAGTTTGTGAACCAGTGGTATGTAATATGCATTGAGCAACAAAATGGTTTAGCAACATATTCTAATAGCATTTTTTTACTTTCCTTATATACATAATGTATAAGGAAAGTATTGTGACGGGGTCGAAAATTCGAATTCGAGTTTTCTACGGGAGAGCACGTTTCAAGCATCCTTGATCACGAATCAAACATTTTTGAAGTGATGTCTGTCTGTGTGTGTGAAAGTATGTGTGTGTGTGTGTGTGTGTGTGTGTGAAAGTATGTGTGTGTGTGTGTGTGTGTGTGCGTGTCAGTGAGTCTGTGGAGACGATAACTGACGAACAAATGGACCGAGTCGAACGAAATTCGGTACAAAAATCACAATCCGTGAATACTGGAAGCCTATTGTATTTAGAAGTAATCGAATGTTCAGAACCCCCCTAAATTGTTGAGTGAAATTTTGAAAATATTCATCAAAAAATCGAAACCTTTAATAAAGTTACGCAAATAGGCATTTCTAATGTAATTTTTTCTTAGAAAACGATTGACATAAACTTTAGAACGCTAGCATGAACCGTTCTCGAGATATTGCACATTTTTAAAATAAATTTATCAAAAAATCCCATAACTTAAAAAAAATATATTAACTGTTGAGAAACATGTTCACTTTTTATATGTAATATCATGCGATAAATTGGGTGACATCATTCTCGTGGATCTAGCTCGTTCCATTCATGAGAAAAGATACTTTGAGTAATAATTTTGTATTTGAGTAATACTTTTGATTTATCTGCTATAAGAATAACTTATTTCTCCGTCCATAACGCTTGGCGAGATTTTGGCGCCGAATTTGGCGGGTTGTCGCCAACTTGGCGACTTTTTAAAATGCTGTCAAATTAACGGAAATCTCGCCAACTGGATAAAAATGGCACTAAATCAGTGAAAATGGCGTTTAATTGACGAAAATTCAATATCTTGGAAAGAAAATAAATATCTACTATAAGAATAATCTATTTTTTTTACTGTAAAAGTAGTAAATTCATTGCATTATATAAGGAAAGTCATGTGTTGCCCATATAAGATTTTTTCTGAAAAATGTTCCGCGGGGCAAAAGTTTGTGAACCAGTGGTATATAATATGCATTGAGCAACAAAATATTTTAGCAATATATTCTAATAGCGTTTTTTTTTTATTATTATTTCTGCTCCTTACGTATCAAAAAGGGATTTGCGTAAAAAGTTGGGAGCAGCTGACCTAAGACAAGATACTGTCATGGATTACTCAATTTCCTCACCAGATAGTCCGAAGGCCGAGGCTTCAATCTGGCTAGATTGCCTATAGATTTGACCTCTGTACCGATGGTGAAAAAGCACGGTAAAAGTCTAACGTAACAATCTCCGGTGAGGTAGTTTTCCCCCATTATTATTACTCGCGAAAGACAGGAAGTATGTTTTCCACTTGATAGGAGTACAACGAATTCGGGGCTGCAAGAGTGTGGCGATATGTACTTCCTTCTCTTGTTGGCCGGTGATTCAAAGACCATTGAGCACATTTCCGAAACTTTCAGGGACAAAGAACTGATCGTGTATGTTTTCTACGCGAACAAAGCATTGGGATATACTGTATGTTAGATTCAAAGAAGGTATACATTCATTTTTAGAATGTTTTGAAAAAGCCATGATGCTTTCATTACAAATCAACAATTATTAATAGTACGGGGAAACAGTGACACAATCTAGAACTTTGTTATAATTCGATTCGTTGAGTATTAGTACGCTTTTTATTGTTAATGATTACAAAAAACAAAATTACACGGAAATCAGTTGAAATTTGGATATATTGCGATTTGAAAAGTAAAATAACCCACGTTATGACTACTAAACAATGGTATTTGATTATATCAGGTAAAATATTTACAAAGAGTTCAGTCATTTTATTAGTAGTGAATAAATGGTGGCAAACATTTTGCCATACTATTGCTTTTTATAAAAAGTTTTTGAAGCATCTATATCTCAGGATCTGCTATGGATAAACTTAAACAACATCGCCTAGAGTCTCGGAGAACTCTAGAAGTTATGGACTCTAGAAGGTGTGGACTCTAGAAGATGTGGATTTTAGAAGGTGTGGACTCTAGATGAGAGGTGGACTCTAGTTAAAAAAAGACATGGATTCAAAACAAGAGTTTAGTAATACTATGTATACCACTTCAGTTTACTTTTCTATTTCCGGTTCAAACATTTCAATTTTATTTTAACATATATTTTTCAAGATCGGTTATTGGTACCTAGATGACAGATATGGATTCGTCATCAAATTCCAAGGGCGGTAGTGTTATTTTCTTAAGATTTCTAGTTTCCTTTCCATTTTTGGTTAAGACAATTTCTTCGAGAGTCTATTTCTCAGGATTGGTTATAGACAGGGCTCAGATAATGACTGATGCAGATTCAGTATCAAATTCCAGAGGGGATTGCAGACTCGCTGAAGATTTCCATTTCCGGTTCAAGAGATGTTACTTCCGGTTAACAATCTACATATTCTTTGCAACATCTAGGTCATAGAATCAGTTATTGTTAGAGCTTAGATGGTGACTAATATGAATTCATCACTGAATTTCGGAGAAGGATTGGGGGTTCACTAAGGAGTTCCACTTTCGGTTCTGGAGATGTCACTTCGAGTTTTCTGGAAATGCGTATGACTGTACGAAATAAGTGCGCAAAAGCGTATAGAAATAAGCGTATAGAACTTTGTCTGACTAAACTGCGTTTTAACTACTTAACTATTAAGACGATTATCTGTTTTCTATGTATAAAAATGGATCCTACATTTTTCTCGTTAAGATTTTAGATCGAAATGCAACTTGTGATCTGACTTCCTCATAACTCTTCATTTTTATATGGAATAACAATGTGTTTGAAACACGTTGCACCACGTGAATTAAAACAGCTGTATTTTAGAATACTTCTTCTTCGACCCTAAGATATCTGTTTGGACGACAGGGAAGTGACACGCAATTTAGACCGGAACCCAGTTGGGGCGGTATCCACAGGGATCGTACCCTCCTTCCCCTACCACTAACCTCTCGGAAGGATTTACAGTCAAACTTATTTAATGCGCCCGTACTCCGCGTGAACACGGAGACAGTTTAGGCAGAGCTAGGAATCGAACTAGCATCGTCCGAGTACAATCCCCGCGTGTTGATCACTGGGCTGTTCCACCCCTTTTAGGGCAATCCGAAAATCTCAATTTCAGTACTATCCAGACTTCTGTCATCCTCTGCATCTATTCTGCAACGTTAAGTTGCGTTAAGCCAAACGACGCTCTATATCCATTAAGCTACCAAAATGTCTATCGTTACTTCCAAGCTTAAAGTGAACAATACTTTCAGTAGAGTTCACTTTAAGCATGTCCCTACTTCAGTTTTCAGATCGATGTGCAACTTCTCTACGACCTCCTCCTTTCATTTTGCGTTTATGGCTTATCTCTAGTCTCACACTGTAAACTGTGGGTTTCTGTAAAAGTATCAATTTTAGTATTATTCAGACCTCAGACATTACTATATCTAATATGCATTGCTAAGTTGCTCGGGCGCCATTGTAAATAACTGTTACCTCGAATGAAAAATTGTACATTAATATTCAACTACGAAAGCGTTACTTTTTCCTGTAAGCCACTGAGATGGATATCGTGTCTTCTGAACTTAAAATACCCCATAAGTTCTTAAAATATGTACTATATATTATTGGGTATAAAACGTTGTGTATTTTTAAATGAATGTGTATAATTATCAACGGAATTCAATATAAGAAAAGCACTCCAATTGCAGATAATAGTATCCATGGATCGGTTTCGCTCTTATTATGCGCTCATCAGCATGGAACAACCATTAACTGCAATGACAGCAAGAAAACTTGCTATTTGCTACAATGTTACGAGCTTCTATGTTAACAGACAATTTCAACCTTTCCACGTAGCCGGCATAAAACTAGAGCCTTCCACGTAGCCGGCAAAAACTAGAGCCTTCCACGTAGCCGGCATAAAACTAGAGTTTTCCACGTAGCCGGCATAAAACTAGAGCCTTCGACGTAGTCGACATAAAACTAGAGCCTTCGACGTAGCTGGCATAGACCAGAGCCTTTGACGTAACTGGCATAGAACTAGAGCCTTCTACGTAGTCGGCATAAAACTAGAGCCTGCCACGTAACCGGCATAAAACTAGAGCCTTCTGCGTAGCCGGATAAAACTAGAGCCTTCCGCGTAGCCGGCATAAAACTAGAACCTTCAGCAAAGCCGGCATAAAACTGGAGCCTTCCGCGTAGCCGTCATAAAACTAGAGCCCTTCGCGAAGCCGGCATAAAACTAGAGCCTTCCGCGTAGCCAGCATAAAACTAGAGCCCTCTGCGTAGCCGGCATAAAACTAGATCCTTCCGCGAAGCCGGCATAAAACTAGAACCCTCTGCGTAGCCGGCATAAAACTAGATCCTTCCGCGAAGCCGGCATAAAACTAGAACCTTCCGCGAAGCCGGCATAAAACTAGAGCCTTCTGCGTAGCCGGCATAAAACTAGCCTTCCGCGTAACCGGCATAAAAATAGAGCCTTCAGCGTAGCCGGCATAAAACTAGATCCTTCCGCGAAGCCGGCATAAAACTAGAACCTTCCGCGAAGCCGGCATAAAACTTGAGCCTTCCGCGTAGCCGGCATAAAACTAGAGCCCTCTGCGTAGCCGGCATAAAACTAGATCCTTCCGCGAAGCCGGCATAAAACTAGAGCCCTCTGCGTAGCCGGCATAAAACTAGCCTTCCGCGTAACCGGCATAAAACTAGAGCCTTCAGCGTAGCCGGCATAAAACTAGATCCTTCAGCGTAGCCGGCATAAAACTAGATCCTTCCGCGAAGCCGGCATAAAACTAGAACCTTCCGCGAAGCCGGCATAAAACTAGAGCCCTCTGCGTAGCCGGCATAAAACTAGCCTTCCGCGTAACCGGCACAAAAATAGAGCCTTCAGCGTAGCCGGCATAAAACTAGATCCTTCCGCGAAGCCGGCATAAAACTAGAACCTTCCGCGAAGCCGGCATAAAACTGGAGCCCTCTGTGTAGCCGGCATAAAACTAGCCTTCCGCGTAACCGGCATAAAAATAGAGCCTTCAGCGTAGCCGGCATAAATAGAGCCTTCAGCGAATCTGGCATAAAACTAGAGCCTTCCGCGTAGCCGGCATAAAACTAGAGCCTTCCACGAAACCAGCATAAAACTAGAGTCTTCCACGAAGCCGGCATAAAACTGGAGCTTTCCACGTAGTCGACATAAAACTAGAGTCTTCCACGAAGTCGACATAAAACTAGAGCCGTCCAAGTAGCTGTATAAAACTAGAGCCTTCCACGTAGCCATGATATTGGAATTTAATATGTTTTATAATCATTACTTTAAGCACTCATTTTTAAAAAGGCAATAATCGTTTAAATATACATATAAAATATAATCGTGTAAAACTAGAGCATTCCGCGTAGCCGGCATAAAACTAGAGCCTTCTACGAAGCCGTCATAAAACTAGAGCCTTCCGCGTAGTCGGCATAAAACTAGAGCCTTCCGCGAAGCCGGCATAAGACTTGAGCTTTCGGCGTTGTCGACATAAAACTAGAGCCGTCTACTTAGCCGGCATAAAACTGGAGCTTTCCACGTAGTCGACATAAAACTAGAGTCTTCCACGAATTCGACATAAAACTAGAGCCGTCCAAGTAGCTGCATAAAACTATAGCCTTCCACGTAGCCGTGATATTGGAATTTAATATGTTTTATAATCATTACTTTAAGCACTCATTTTTAAAAAGGCAATAATCGTTTAAATATACACTAAACAGTTTCAAGTGAATTATGTTGATTCAAAAACAATCGCTAACACACCCAATAAGAAATTACCGATTGTCCATTCTATTCAAATACCAAATCTCTATTAAAAAACGGGGGAAATGTTTCATACAAGATAGGCATTTTGAGGTAATTTACCATTTGCTTAAAGTGGAAGGACAAAGTTTTTGCAAGCTAGGGTGAGTCCGCATGATTAAATAAGGACATATTAATTATCTACTGATTGATTATTCTTTGTTTACCGTAATTGCGCCCTAAATTGTGCGTTATCAATGTATTTATTCCGCACAATTTTGGAACATTTTTCAATTAAAAGTATTAAAGTGAATAGAATTGGAAATGATTTATTGCGTTTCATCATGGGTGCTGGGTATTTCATAACATAATATATTGTGCGGTGAGAATTGTCTTTAGGTAAAATAATAATAATAATAAATATATAAATAAAAATGCATGACAATAAGTTCAAGATAGTATATTATAGGGAACTGTAATATAAATGTATATGTAACAACTTCTATGACTCAGATACTGTCTAATTAAAAGCACGAAATACGCTAAAAAATGAACATATTTTGTTGGCACTAATTTTGCCATATTATTGTTTATACAAAAAAAAAATTCCTTGAAACATCTATAGATATTAGTCATCTATAGAAAAACATCTATAGATGACTAATTTGGAATCAGCATCAAATTCCGGAGGATAGTGGAGGATTCATTAAGGATTTCCACATCCGGTTTTTTCCCCCACTGGGTTCCGGTCTAAATTGGGTGGCTCTTCCCGGCCGTCCAAACAGTTACCTTACACCTTTCTGATAGGTCGGACGGTCTGGGTCTCAACAATAACAACATCCGGTTCTTTTCCATTTCAGGTTCAATATTTTTCATTTTATTTGAAACATATATTTCTCAAGATTGGCTATAGGTAAAACTTAGATGATAACTCATATGGTTTCAGCATCAAACTCTGGAAGAGATAAGGTGGATTCACTAAAAATATTCAATTTTGGTTTCTTTCCCTCTTACGGATTAAATATTTTCCTCGAAACATATATTTTTTTAGGATTGACTATAGATAGAGCTTAAATAATGACTGATATGAATTCAACATTAAAATTACAAAGGAAAATGAGAGGGTGGGTTCACTAAGGATTCATCAGCGCATACTGGCATTTAGCGCCGAAGTCGATGCACAGATGTGGCAGATCAAAGATTATATATTTTTCAACTTTTTTATCAGAATTATTTCATAATACAACTTGAAGGGTATATGTAATCAGAAAAAAAATTAAATAAAGGGTTCTGAATTGAGTTTGGCAAATACTTTTACTCGTATCATGTCAACAGCCTAACTGAACTATAACGAACTGTGAAAACTTCTCCGTGAAAAGTTCTCGAAAAAGACGTGAGTCGTAAAATTTTTAGCCAATCTACAAAACTTCAGAAGTTTCTGGAACTCGCCAAGTTAGTGATATTTCTCTAAACTCGTCAGCAAGATCACCGAATTTGTCTTTAAAGTCACACAACCCGGACCTTCAAATTCTAAACAATAGTTTCTTGTTAGGTATTCGTATCAATATGATGTCATTTCCGTTACATATTTCAGTTTTATCCCCATCACATTTATTTCATGATTTCCTCAGTACCCTGCACTCTATGATATTTCTCATTAAAAATGATTATTTTCACTTTATAAAATACTATTTGTTTACTACATTTTTTTTATTACAGTAACGTTTTCCTCATCATTAACAAACAACCAGAGGGCGGGGCAAATTGAAATGTTCACTGTGATAGAAGTAAATTATTGTATTATATAAGGAATGTCTTGTGCTGCCCACATCAGATTTTTTTTTAAGCATTCATGTTTGTCATTTCGCATGTTTACAAACATTTCCTTATTTTAAAAAAAAAGACAAAAACTTCAAACAATACCTATTTCTAACACCACGACTTTAATACCCTTCTTGAACACAACCCACTTTCTCTTTCAGTGAGAACTATTTTTCTTCTCACAACTTTACTCATTACATTGAAACTTCAGCGACTGATGAGTGCAAAAACAGAGCGCTGTTTACAATACCCACGAACAATCAATAATAGAATGAGCCTCTGTCAACATTCAGAGCTCTTCGAAATAGACCGTGAAAGTTCTTTCGCGAACCGTAAATGGCAGCAAAACAGTGAGAAAGTCAGATTTTGCGCTAATTTACACAGTAGTTTTGTTTAATTCTGTGCATTAATGGCCTCCAGCGCGATTTCTCACACTGTGCTGTGCTACGAAAGGTCTCTCACCTTCGTACTGAAGACAAAAAATACGTTACAGTTATGCTCGGAAAATTTACACACAACATCTGAATTGATTTCACCCCAATAGAAATAGAGAAATGTGTATTAAACGAAGGGTAATTATTTGGTAAAGGGAAAATTGTTTTTCAGATAAGTGCTTGAACCCAGCATCTGTTGCTCGTTTTACAATACAGAAGAGTCCTTGCATAAAATTTCATTCATCCGGGTAATATAAATTTGCGATTTTCCTTTTTATAATATACTAGCATATATACCCGCCGTTGCTTGTGATTTAAAATATGGACCAATTCTAAACGCAGTCATATTACTTAAAAAAAAATAAAATAAAATAAAAATAAAAAAATAAACTCTCCATCAAACCATTGAGTTTAATTTCCTTATATGAAATAAAAAGTATAAGAATATATGTTTTTGCTATACAAAATTAAATGCGTACAGTATTAAATGCGTAAATATGTGTGCCGGCAAATCTGCGGAATAAAACATTCTGGTTCGGGTGTAAACCAATGTTCAAAAATATGTAGTTTAAATATATATCACAATGAAAAAGATTGAAATGGTAGAAAAAATTTATTCCCGAACCCTGTTGAAACAATATTTCTATACCCCATTTTTAATATAATTTTACCCCGTTGCAACAATCTTTTACACCCTAATTTTTATCTATTTTTACCCCTTTGCAATAATCTTTTCAACACATTTGGAAAATCTTGGAAGTATGGGTAGTACATTATTTTCTCTACATAATACAAGTACTTTACTTTTTTCAATTCGAAATAATGAGGGACATGATCGAAGGCACAATGTTTATAATGTTGAAATTACCAAACATGAAGTATGTGTGTGTTTTCTCTTTCTTTTTTTTTTACCTTTTACATTTTTGTATCCCGCTGCGTCACCCGTTTTGCATTTTCCCTGGTGACTTGGCGCGACAAAAACCGAAATGAAAAATTAGTTTATAACTGCATAAAATGTGGAGAAAAAAAAATGGTGATTGGTTAGCTTAAATTATATTTGGTGGATTGAAACATTAAACGTTAGGGTTCAACGCATTAAACTTATTTGACCCCGTAATAGTGTGTGCAAAATCATGTGCATTCGACTTATAACCCGCCTCTTTGCAGCGTCCAGTATCAATCTATAAATAAAAAATCTGATGTGGGCAACACACGACTTTCCTTATGTAATGCAATGAATTTACTACTTTTACAGTTTAAAAAAATGTTATTCTTATAGTAGATACTTATATTCGTTAAAAGATATTGAATTTTATTCAATTAGTCGTCATTTTCATTGATTTAGCGTCATTTTTATCAATTTGGCGAGATTTTTGTTAATTTGGCAACAATTAAAAATGTCACCAAGTTGGCGACATTCCATCAAATTCGTCGCCAAAATCTCGCCAGGCGTTATGGACGGAGAAATAAGTAACTCTTACAGCAGATAAATGCGTATTGGCGTTCAAATACAAAAGTATTACTCAAAGTATCTTTTTTCATGAATGGAACGAGCTAGATCCACGAGAATGATGTCACCCAATTTATCGCATGGTATTACATATGAAAAGTGAACATGTTTCTCAATAGGAAATATTTTTCTTTTATTTTATATAACTTTTTAATAATTGTTTTGAAGAATGTGCAATATCTCGTGAACGGTTCATATTAGCGTTCTAATATTTATGTCCATCGTTTTCTAATGAAAAATTACATAAGAAATGTCTATTTGTCTAACTTTATTAGCGGTTTTGATTTTTTGACGATTTTTTCAAAATTTCACTCGAAAATTTAGGAGGGTTCTGAACATTCGATTGCGTACGAAAACAATTTGTGATTTTTGTACCAAATTTCGTTCGAATCGGTCCATTCGTTCGTCAGTTATCGTCCCCACAGATTCACTGACACACACACACACACACACAGACATCACTTCAAAAATGTTTGATTCGTGATCAGGGATGCTTGAAACGTGCTCTCCCGTCGAAAACTCGAATTCGAATTTTCGACCCCGTCACAATACTTTCCTTATACATTATGCATATAAGGAAAGTAATATATTTCCGAAATAGACAAATCCTTAAAATGCAAAAACTACTAAATGATAACACTTTACTTTTCTTTATTTACTTATTTATTCTCAACATATTCTTTTCATTAAAATTTTTAATTTATAACTTTACAATTCTTATTAAATTTTCAATTATACCTTTACAGTGCTTAATACGTCTTGTTTCACTTTAAATTGGATGCGGGCGTGATGATAAATATTTACGATAAGTAATTTTAGCGTCAATTCATTATTAAAATGAAAAATTCTCATGCATGGTAAAGGAATATATATTCTCAGTAGTTTACTGGTTGCATAGTAACAGGAAGAGGCATCTTTTGCTGCAGTCATTGATGACAACTCAGTACCTAATTCCACACTTATCTATTTCATCATATTACATTGTAAGCACTTATCTCCTGTACAAGTTGTCATTTTTTAACTCATACATCTGAACTCCGTGAAGGTGAACTCTTGAATCTCAGCTCTCATGAACCGGTTGTCTTTCAGACTACTTGAACTTCATGAATGAATTATTTTTTGTCTGGTTTATACATCTGACTAAAACGCTTCTGTGTCTTTCTCTAACTTTCTCTGCTGGTTCTGTCTAATTTTTTTCCTCTTGCGTAACACTGGCCCATCAGCTGGCAGAACTTCCATGTAACCTCCATAGCTCCGCATCTCACAGACGCACTTACTAACTGGTGATCACTTTGCGTAATTGCCTGAGGATTCGATGCCCACAAGGATCAAATACCTTTTAAAGAAGCTTGGGACAAAGTTTTATTGCTCCCACATAAATTAATTTGAATTCAGTGCAATTCCTGGCTTCTGCCAGTCTGCATCAGTAACTTTGCTTTTATTGCTTAAACTTGACATTTATTACCTTTTGTACTCCACAGCATCCCAATATCAAATATTTTCAAAATCGCGTAAATCTGTCATCACATATACATACATTCATTCTGTATATTTTCACTATTTTCTCCCTTAAATGGGGTTCTTTCGCCGAAAGCCATTTGGAAAAATAATGCCCCTCTAGTGTCACTTATTCATTCATTCATTAAACTTTATCTTTGGAGATATTGAATTTTATTTCCGAATTGGCGAGATTTTTCCAAAAATTGTCAGGTTTGGTAATATTTTTCTAAATGTGTCTTCAAATGTGCCGCCAAATCAGATAGACACAGCAGAAGGGCAACATTATTCCAAAACAATTTATTGATCGTTTCAATTAAAAAAAAATCCTGGTCAACTGTCCTTGAAAAGTATAGACAGATAACTCGAAATATTCCAATAGTCATCGAAACTATACTGAATTTAAAGAATACGCTATTAGACTATATGTCAGTGTATTTTGAAACTGAGATGAAAATCATGTTGGCTATACGATTTTTAAAAACTTTCATCTTGTAACTGAAAAGACAAAAGAAAAACATTTTGTTAAGTACGGCAAATAACGAAGTTTTATTTTCTGTTTTTCTGCAGCACTTTGGGAGTAAATTTTCTATTTTATTTCACCAACTTACTTGCTTCACCCAAATACCCTATCTTACTCTATGGACAAATTGTTTGGAAAAAATAGTTTTGAGGAGTATTTTTTTCTCAAATGATTGTTCGGTTAATAAGAAATATCAGGAGCGCAGGTCATATTTTACTAACGTTGAATCTCATATTTTATTCGAATTATTTGATCAGCTTCATCAATTTTAACAATTTCTAAAATTATTTTATTCAGAGCAAGTACACCTGCCTTCGCGGACCCCGTCATGGGTTAAACCAATTAAGGTCATGATATTTGCTTAACCCAATTAACTTTCCCAACTGTTCCAAGGATGAAAATATTACAGAATTACCAAATTCATAATCCATTTTACAAATCAATATTGCGAAACCTCAATGCCAAATTTCTCTAATCTCCTATAAGTCTGATTGAAATTCCTCAATTCGGTGACATTTGCCAGCTGGAGATGATTCGTGGTCCAAACTTTCTCCTCTTTCGACAAAGATTTACAAAATGTAGGATGCCGATAGATTAAAATGTAAGCTGTTGCCTTGTAGGAAGATATACACAGTTGACATTGATGAAATGGTGCGCTTTTGACCTATTATATTTCTTTTAGCTTTAACTTTCTCTAAAAATATATGATAGAAGTAAACTGTGAAATATTTTTTTAGGATTTCTTCATTATAAAGTAAAATGTGTAGACATAATATAAATTGAAAGTTATATTTCCTGTTCGGAAACAAATTCTTGCAAACCAAAAGAATTTCCACTCAAATACAAACATTTAACTCATTCTTTCCCTCCGCTCCATGAGCTACAAACTCCACATATAAAATCGAACGGTTTGTACTGTTGCATTCCATAGGTATCGCGTTCTAAATCATGTACGTATAAGGCTCCTGATTACGCTTATATGCTCGTAGTGGTTCTGAATGGACTTTAATTGCAGTCTACCTACACAAGCAAATAACCAAAAAATGCAAAAATAATCCCATTCAGTTCAATTTCAGAGTTGCAAGTTATCGGTCAAATTATAAATTTTACTAGACTGTCTCTCGCGACCCAAAACTAAGGGAAAGCGTGATATCTAGCTACATGTTTAATAACTGAGGCGTTTCTTTTATAAAAATAGTAAAAAACTCAGAGCATTAAATCTTATATACTAAATAATTAATAAACAAGACAACCTAATAATTTGTACCACTAAACAAATAGAAAATGCTGTTTGGCGCGCGAATTTTTTGAATTAATTTTTCTCCATGGATTTAGCATTATCTGTCCTTTGACCTCCGATATCTTAGTGCACAAATCGAAATTTTAAATTCAGGCTTCGTCATTGTCTAAACATGATTAGTTCAAGCTATGTACACAATTTTATTCGAATCGGTCAAGTTTTACTATATCAACGAAACTTTCAAACACGGATTTGAATCGACGTTAACCGTTTGCCTGCTAATGATCCCAATTGGGAACATTTATAAAAAAGTTTTTAAATTAATCATTTTTCAGATTAAAGTTAATAACATATTTATTTCAATCATTGCTTTAGCATAACTAAATTTAAAAAAAAGTTGTTTCAGAAAAAAAAAAATAATAATTTATTATTTATACAATTTGGGGCACTTTTGATTTCCTTCAAATTTCTTGATGGAGAAATCAAAAAATCAAGATAATTACTGGGAAATAATGTAATGATATTCTAGAGATTAAATTTATGAATTAAATTTATGTACAAATAAATTTCTTCAATGTTAATAAATTTTTATTTATCTTTTTTTCCACATTTTTTCTTTAACTAATTGAAAAAAAAAAATAAATAAATAAATTTTTAATCGTAACCGAATTCAGCGGGTAAATAGTTAAGGAAGCTTACATACAATTTTTGCGGACCATTTCTTAAGAAAAAAAAATGCTGATTCTTTTTTCTCGAATTCTAATCTAACCAATAGCAGAGCAACCCACAAGTTACTTATCTACCAAATTTTATGAAATTTGGTCAATTAATTTTTCACCTAGAGTGGATACAAACATTGCACAGAAAAACACACAGACATACAGACAGACATTGTACTAAAATTAGTTTTTTCGGATTCTAGAGCGTCGAAAACTCGAGTTGAGATTTTTGACAAAATTCCAATATTGTCTCATAATATATAACCATGTATTTATTGTAGGGAAAATAAAAATGGAGTAAAATTTACTTCTACAATTTTTTTATTAATTTTGACTTAATTTAAAAAAAAAATTATCTTGGCTCGACAAAATTGCCTCTAGATGCTATAGATTAAATTTTGTAGACATCAACCTACCGTTTTCGGTGCGTTACATGCGGACAGAAAGTTAGATCAACCGTTTACACTAGGTGTGATTTTCGTATTTATAGGGCAGCACCTAAAAAACTGAAGTGTCTTTAATGTTATCTGATTAAAGTGTGATAAAACAACATGTGATAAGCACTTCTGAGTAAAATAAACATTCAAACATGAAACAATTCCTTACAATAATCAACTTTTCCCGGATAAGTGAAGGAAATAAAATAAAATCTTTCAAATTCGATTACAAAATCAGAAACCGCACAACCCCGACATCAATAGCTCTTTTCTAAACACCAACCATATATTTTCCTTTTAAATGCACCAGCTTGTAACGGAGTGATTTTAATCTCATTGCCAGGGGGAATATGAAGAAACCATCATGGGAAAATTGCGCCCTTACATCCTACCACAGACTGAGATTTCTGCACCCGTAACATTGCACAATCCGAGCTTTTTTTAGCAGAAAGAGAAGACGGAAATATTTTTTTTTACGAATGTTATAAAAAAAGGCAATTTCATTTTGACAAATTTTTCCCTTTTGACTCGGATAATCACAAGATACGGAAAATGCTATTATGTAGCGATTTAACGCAAATTTGGTCAAGACAAGAAAAGAAACGCCAGATTTGTGTCAGAAAGTCTTCAAATTAAAAGGAAGGAATTTAATGATTAAGGCATGGTTTCTGAGAGAGAGATTATAGTGTTTATACAGGGTAAGAAGGAAAGCCACAAACCATGACTTTATGTCTAAATTAAATTTGAGCAACTTAAAGGAAAGTGCTGTCATGTATACTAAACGAGGAGTATTGTTGAGCAATACGACTAAAGATATACTTTGAAAATGCCGTTGGGGCTCTCTTTGGGGGTAGAAAATCAAAGTCAATGTCTCAGTTTTGAACGCAATGTGGTTGAAATAAAATGAAAGATTTGTACAGGAAGGCCTTGAAGTCAAAAGGAAATAATTTAATGATTAAGGCATCTCAAGGAGATTATGTATATACAGCGTGGGCAAGAAACTGACAAGCCATGAGTTTGTCTATATCCAATTAAGACATCTTAAAGAAAATTGAGCGTATGTATACTAGAAAGAAATGTAGTTATAAAAGGACCATGAAAAATCCGTTGGCTCATATCTGAAGTAGATGCAATATCAAAAAGAGAATGTTTGAACTTTTTTACCCAATTTTGACAGAGGAAAAAATTAAATTCTAGGCTTGTATCTGAAAATCTTCAGGGAACAGAATTAATGGCCAAGGTATAATTTCTCAGGGGGATAATGTAAATGCAGGGTGGGAAGGAAAATCAGAAATCATGAGTTTATGTTTAAAAACAATAAAAACCTAAAAATTGTATGCGAAAAACAAAATTTTGCGAACGCGTATGGAACGTCGATGCACAGTAAAATTAGTGTAGTAATGTCAAAGTGTCACCAAAATACGCAACGTTGATTACAAATCGCAACTGCTATGTGACATTGTGACCTGTTTTTATGTCACTACAACTTCAGTCATAATTGTGAGTGACAGTGACAGTTGTATAGGACCTATTTCTCAGTTCAATAAGCGGAGAAAAATGTTTAGAATTTCATGACCTTGACATTTTTTACTATTGGCATCTAAATCAGAAAAGAAAGGCCAGAAATATTTCTTTTATCTCTAAAGTAAATTAACATATCTGGAAGCTGCTTTGACGTAATTAGTCCAAGAGAACGGCAGTAAAACACTTTTGAACAACAAACAATAAAGTCAATCACTGTGTTACAGAACGAGTAAGTAAATTGTAATTTTAAAGTTGTATGCTATGTAATACCATGTAAATATAGCATTAAAGTCACATACTTTAAATGGTCTGTGGTTTCTGACTTTAGGATGAACCCCAAGATTACATTAATATAATATAAGAAGCGATCTTTAATGGTCTACAAATTCTGAATCTCAGTGTAATCTATTGTGAACATTGAACCAAAATTACACTTGCTTCAAAATTACGCTTTCAATCATAAACATGTTAATGTTCATAGGGGCATATTGATTTCGACAATGAAGAGGAGGTTCCCGAAAAAATGTCACTCCCAACGTCATACAGAAGGCTCTAGTACATACAATAAATTGAAATATGGAATTATTTCTATTACGCAAATAAAGTAAGACTTTTCAACTCCAATCAACATATAAAATTCGTCAAAATGTTTTACTACTATTAGCGAAAATGTTGTATATCGAGAAATACTTGTAGAATCAAACATTGAATTTAAATATCCATCGCCAGAGACAGTGCGTATAACTAGAAGAAGCTTTCTCCTCTATAGAAAAAATGATGGATTACTTTCATATCCATAATGTTGATGCAGTGACAACGTTGAATAATCATAAATATTAATTTTTAATTTTATTTTATATCACAAAATAATTTTTAACGGCAGCTCAGCACCAAGTTATTTTAGTAACGGAACATCAGGCTTCCGCAAAAGACAGATATGGTTAAAGAATACATGCTCTAGTTTCTCAGCCTTAACTGCAACCATCTATGTGTTTAAAAAGAAATCTCTCTTTGATATTACCCTCGTTTCCGCATTAGTAACTGTGGAGGTAAAAATAATAGTTTATAGCGTAGTTTTATCTCCAGTCTAAATCCGTTATATCGCAGGAGGAAGTCCAGAGAGAATAAGAGGAAAAGTGAGATGTCGTTTCTCGTAACTCTTCCATGCACTACTGAATTCACTCAACTGGTTTTAACATCGGATTGTTTTCTTTTAGTGGCTCCATCTGTTGACAATTATATTAATATATTTGTTGTTAATTCTGAATATTAAAGATGGTTTTTAAATAGAATATTAAAATTTGTCTCTTATTACTTTAATGCATTGTGGATAGAAAATAATATTTTTATTGTAACATATTCAAGATTTCCATTCAGGTATTTTTATTTATTTATTTATTTATTACTGCTCAGTTATGGATAGTTATAGGCAAGTTAGCAGAAATAAGATTAAGGGGCGTAAAAGGACAGAACGGCAGGACTATTTTCAGCCAATCACCAAGAGAATTTTTGAAATCAACAGATTTTGATTTCTTGCAAAAATGCAAAATTCTTCGGAAAATATATCCCGACCTTTTTTTCAAGCAAACTCCCATTCAATTTTAACACATTAAAACATTGATGAAAAATGATCCAAAACCATAGATGATTATTAAAAATTTTGCAGAAATGTTAATTAACATTTCTAAATCGATGGAAAGCGATTTTTCAAATAGGTATACACATTTGAAAATCAATAGAACAATAGAATGAGAATACAATAGAATGAGAATAATACAGAATGTATTCCGTATTATTGTTGTTCTTCACACTGCCGTTCACCGTAGCATCTGTTAACAATTTGGTCTTAAAATATAAAAAAGACTAAAAAAGAAATTCCATCAGACGACAATCACAATTAAGTGATTTAGTTCTTCTGGTCATTGAAAATAATGAGGTCAGGAAAATATTGCAGAACTAAGTTTGCTGCAGAAAATACTTGAAAAGCAATCCATTTATTTTTATTAACATATTTATGTGATACAATTGTATGATATAATAAGTAAATTCATCAGTTGTAAATTATTTCAGAATATATATCCAAATATTTTTAGCTAGGAATGGCTTAAATAATTTTGGTTGTGAACGGGATTAGTGGCTCAAAATATTTTTGTTTGTAAGCCGAAAACTTGTTATCCCATTAGCCTCACAATATTAATTGTGCACTAATGCACGTCATTAAAATAAATACCTGCTTTGCTTTATTAAAAATTCCTTTATTCTCCTGCATTAAAACTGTAAAATCCAGAATTCGATAAAAGAATTATATTGAATTTGTTAACGATTAATCGAGAATTTTATGATAAAAATTCTGATTTGGCAACACATGACTTTCCTTGCAGATTCAAATTATTTTTCCATGCTTTATAGATATTTTGTTTGATCGCGCTAAATAATTTTGATTTTATTTGGCGATTTGTAAATGGCACTAACTACCCAAAATTAAAAAAAGAAAAAATTAAAATATCTTTAAAAACAGTTTTTTCTAGAACAGATAAATGCGGCTATTTCATCAGTCAGCCTCTAAATTACTCCTTTATCAAATGGAATAATATTCGGCAATAATCTATTGACCATTTCAATCATATCATTTAATAAGTTAGACAGATCAGTTAGAAAAAATGACTTTATATGAAAATGACTTTATCAAAATGAAATTTTAGTATGTTGTTCAGACGGTCTGTGGGGCCTATGGGAATATAAATGAATAATATCACCAATTAGTTTTGGATTGAACCCGGGTTGAAAAAATGAAATACATTGAACCCTGTGGGACCTAATTTTTCAAACAATTTTTAAGCGAATTTAAAATTCGCAAATTGTTTCGAAAGTTTTAGGAAATTTTCGAATTATCCCATAAAATATATAAAAAAAATTTCAGCAAAATATTTTCTGTAATTCTGTAGTTTTTTAAATAAAAATTAAAATAATAATTACACCCTTTATATGAAGAGATCACGAGACCATTATATGAAGAAGTCACGTGACCCACATCAAAATAAAATATGGAATCCGTATTGTATCAAAACCGTGATTTTTAAAGTTCTTTTTTATTCATATTGAGTGTTGTATCCGTCCTAAACCCGCTTTATTTATGCTTAAATTATGTGCATCTACATACTGAAACAACGCAATTACAATATATTTGAATTTAAATGATCATCAAACTTTGATTATTTCTACAACGAAGCTTAATTTTCACTTATGGAGAATATAAACACCAAAAGATATATAATTAGTTGTATAAGAATTGCTGCATTTCTTTAACACAAAATTATTTAACTCATGGAGTCTGCAATATAGCTGATGTGAATGAAACATTCATTGATTTTACGCAGAGAAGAAAACGATTTTTTCGATGAAGTTTTAAGCATAGAGTTAAATTACTTGTACCTCCATGGTTTTAAGTTTTAAAATAAAATAAATGATTATAGTATTGCGATATAGTATAGTAATAAATGATTATAGTATTGCGATGAATGAAATTAATGGAAAAAGTTTATGAATGAAATGCTGCTTTTATATAGAGGCGATTTTTATTTCGATGACGTCATTTGAATTGAGTTCATTTGTTTTCAATGAAGTTTGCAAATATAATAAATTATTGTAGTATTATGATAATTTGAAAACTATTACCGAGGAATGTATCGCATTTTAGAGATGTTTAAATCGGGCTATTTATATTTCAATGACGTCAGTTGAATGAAGTTCATTTTTTACGATGAAATTTTAAGTTTTCAAATATAATAAATTAATGTAGTATTGTGATAATTTTAAAACTATTACCGAGGAATGCACCGCATTTTAGAGATGTTTAAATAAAATTGCATTAAAGTTGGAAAGTGTTTCATAATGAATGCTTTATGCATGATTGATCTTTCTTGTTTTTTATTTGACTACTATTCTAGTGGACTCTTACTCAATTAAACTAAAGACATCGCTTTCTATAACAATTTCGATATAACTGCAGAACTGAGATTGATTTCATAAATTAAAATAACTGAGATAATTCCCGAGATTTTGGAAAAAAAAAATTCTTGATTCAGCACCCTTATTTTAAGGAGTTTTGCACACTATGGTAATCTATCTCATCGACTGTATTTTGCTAAACATTCCTCAAATCGCGAATAAATAAATGCCAAGTGGATAGTTTCGCACTTTCTTCTATCATTCTGTTGTAAGATATTACCCAATGTTATATGTTTTATTCTTTAATTTAATGTTATTCTTCACTTGCCAGGAAATTTTGGGGCAGGAACTAAGATATATGCATAAAAAACTGTATAATTCACCAAAGAAAGTGCGTGTCCATAAAGATATACTATGCACAAAAAATAATGAATCAAATCATAAGAATTTCAGAACATATACAATCACTTCTTCCTCATATGCAAATGAACCGAATTTAATTCCAAATATAACACTTATACAGAAGAGCTCACTCACATTTATTGAAGAAAAAAGTCTAACACTATTTTTGCATCCACTATCGATCAATAAAACCAACCAGTTCCATGTTTCATAAACAAGCCGCAGGCAGCAATTCGTTACTCAAAGCATATTCTAATGCATTTCCACATTCCAAAAGAATGTTTGGATGCAGCCATTTTTTCCAATTTCCGTGGTACCTATTTTTAGGCTTAAGCCAATTAATGCTTCCTCGTGCTAAAGGCGGGAAAAAAAAAAGAAATGAAGAAATGTTTATTATGAAAGCGCGGTTTCTTTCCTTCGTATTTTATTACACTCAAAATAAACCGGTGTTTGTGGTGGAAACTAGGAAGCGCTTTTGAATTTAATTACGCGTTGAGAGAGAAATTAGCGTATTTTGCAGTCCGGAATGCGGACAACAGTTATCTTCTATAAAGATATTGCTACGGGTTATTAATCGGGAAATTCGTGTAATAATTTTATATCCGTTAACAAAAAGTGCTTATGTGAGTCACTGTAAAAGAAAAAGGTATAACTTAAAACCCTCGAATGGTTGAAATCTGGCAATACTTCCATCGTATTTAGTACAGTTCAACCATTTATATATATATATATATATATATATATATATATATATATATATGTAAGAAAAAATGAGATTGAAAATGGATTAATATAATTAGAAGTTATATGTTTACGGGGTTGCGACCTCTTTTCCTGGTTTAAGCATGCTTTTAATCCCAGGACACACTCCCAGAAACCACTACACGCCCGAAACAACAATCAACAGTATGCCAGGGGGGAAAAAACGGAATCCCGAAATGAGGATCTTAAAGTCACAAGAACATATAAAAGCATATAAAATGAAATGAAACAAGCATGAATAAAAATATAAATATAAATATATATTCTGACCATGTATAAAATTTTAAAAAGGATGTTCGTAGATGCGCTACGTCGTTAGAAGTCCATAGAAGAAACCCATGGTAAATTCCAGATGTAGAGATAGATAAGCTCATGGTTACTGAGTATTTAATTCCAAACGGGTAGAGTTGAGTTGTAACAAATCCTCAAAATTAGCATATATTTCTTTACGGTACTTTTTACAATATGCCATAGAATAATGTGTTACGAAACGAGGTGGGTATGAATTTTTTAAGGCTTCCATTATTAGACGTCGTATGCAAATATCAATATGTTTATCAGTTGAATTTAAACGTCTGTATCTTGCAAAATGATTAATTACGTTGTATAGTTATATATAATATATATTATATATATATATATATACATATATATAAATATATATATATATATATATATAAATATATATATATATATATATATATATATATATATACATATATATAAATATATATATATATATATATATATAAATATATATATATATATATATATATATATATATATATATATATATATATATATATATATATATATATATATATATATATAATGTGTGTGTGTGTGTGTGTGTGTATGTATATATATATAAAGAATTAGAAACGAAAAGCAAGGGGATGACCAAATGCATTGCATGAAATGGTAGAGGGGGGTTGCGACCCCTCTTTCCAGTTTAAAGCAGCGTTTCAGCCCGGGCAACGCTCACAAAACCAGGCGATTTAGAGGCGAAGAGAGGTCGCAACCCCCCTCTACCATTTCATGCAATGCATTTGGTCATCTCCTTGCTTTTCGTGGACCCCCTTCTTGCTTGCTCCTGGACCCAACACCAACTTACCTTTACCGAAGCCCCCAGGCAAAAGCAACTTGTAAGGCCCTGTCCTCCATACAACTTTTATGGTACAAAAAGTACATTGAGCACGGATGATAGGTCCTCAATCCTCAGAATTTGCCTATTTTGCCAATGGTTTAAAACGACCTTGCTCTGGTGCAGAAAGCTTTTTTTTTAACTTTGAAATAGCTTACTATCTTTTTCTCGTTTTTAACACTTTACAACAAAGTTGAAAAGTGTTTATTATGATTATGACTTTGTTCATTCTGTCTGTCTGTCTGTCTGTCCGTTAGCACGATAACTGCCGTAAAAATGACTTAATCAAAATGAAATTTTAGTATGTTGTTCAGACGGTCTGTAGGACCTTTGGGAATATAAATAAATAATATCACCCAATTAGTTTTGGATTGAATCCGGGTTGAAAAAATGAAATACATTGAACCCTATGGAACCTAATTTTTCAAACACTTTTTAAGCGGATTTAAAATTCACAAATTGCTTCGAAAATTTTAGGTAATATTCAAATTATTCCATAAAATATATAAAAAAAAATTCAGCAAAATATATTCAGTAGTTTTTAAATAAAAATTAAAATAATAATTACACCTCTTATATGAAGCGATCACGTGACCATGATATGAAACGATCACGTGACCAACTTCAAAATATAATACGGCATCCATCTTGTCTCAAAATCGTCATTTTTAAAGTTCTTTTTAATTCATATTGAGTGCTGTATTCGTCGTAAAACCTCTTTATTTTCGCTTAAATTCTGTGCATCTACATACTGAAACAACGCAATTACAATATATTTGAGTTTAAATGAGCATCCAACTTTGATTATTTCTCTAACGAAGCCTATTTTTCACTTATGTGAAATGTAAACAGCAAAATATATAGGATGAGTTGTATAGGAATTGCTGTATTTTTTTAACGCAAAGGAATTTAGCTCATGGAGTCTGCATAGCTGATAGAAATATTCATTGACTTTACAGAGAGAAGAACGATTTTTTGCGATGAAGTTTTAAGCATAGAGTACAATTACTTATAGCTCCATGGTCTTAATTTTTAAATAAAATAAATTATTATAGTATTGTGATGAATGACATGAATGGGAAATTATTTATGAATGAAATGCTGCTTTTTTAGAGAGAGCCAGGCGTGTTACTTTTTCTATGACGTCATTTGAATGAATTTCAGTTGTTTTCGATGAAGTTTTTAAATTTCGATGAAGTTTATCGTGGTATTATGATAATTCTAAAATTGTTACCGAGTAATATATCACATTTCAGAGATGTTTAAACCTGGCAGTTTATATTTCAATGCCGTCATTTGAATGAAGTTCATTTTTTTCGATGATTGTTTAAGTTTTCAAATATAATAAATCAATGTAGTATTGTGAGAAGTTTTAAAATATTACCGAGGAATGTATTGCATTTTAGATATGTTTAAATAAAATTGCATTGAAGTTGGAAAGTGTTTCATAATCAATGCTTTAAGCATGATTGATCTTTCTTGTTTTTTATGCTGTTGTTAAACGTATTTTTTTTTATAAAAGAAATGTTAATTAGATATTTAGAATTTCTTCGAACAGATACAAAATAATAATGATATATTTAAACGTAATTATGTTTCAAAATTATCGAATCAAATTTAATCGAATAAAAATCAAATCAAATTTAAGAAAATTTTAAAATGATTGTTGATTTCATCCCCAAGAAAAAATGCTAAACCCTCCCTGGAAAAATCCTTGACTTACAATCCTGACTTCAGGATCAGATTTGAGCATAACATCTTAATAATACATTTTTTAAAATTCAATATATTACACACCAGAAACTAAAATCATTTATGAAATATATGTTTGAGATATATATTTAATGAAATATAATTTGAATATATTTGATACAATATGTCAGTCTGAAATGTTTTGTTTTTGATGTTCTTAACTCTTAAGGGAGAGTTAACAATCAATCTGGGTAAATAAAATTCATGCAAATTGTCCTAAAATGACTTCCTAAATCTGTGATTTTAGTTAATTTTAGCAAAATAACTCCAACTTCCAAAGCTTTGTCAAATGTATTCAAACTCCGTCACTGCCGGGCTTCGATGAAGACAGCCTGGGCTCTAAGCAGTCTGGACCGTAGGCACGGTATTCTTAAGCCCACCCCCACCTCCACTTTCCGAGCTTTCATAAGGGAAAAACAAAAGCATTGTACTTTTCTCCATATTAATATTTTACACAGACGAAAAATAGAAAAGAATTATTTAAACTATTAGGTATTAGTACAATGTAAAAGATAGCAGCAGCTACTTAACTCCAACTTTTTTACTTACATTTTACCAGCTTATATTTCTTATACCGACTTATATTTTTATACCAACTTATATTACTTTCCTTATATACATAATGTATAAGGAAAGTATTGCGACGGGGTTGAAAATTCGAATTCGAGTTTTCGACGGGAAAGCACGTTTCAAGCATCCCTGATCACGAATCGAACATTTTTGAAGTGATGTCTGTGTGTGTGTGTGTGAAAATATGCGTGTGTAAGTATGTGTGTGTGTGTGTGTATGTGTATGTGTATGTGTTTGTGTCAGTGAGACTGTGGAGACGATAACTGACGAACGAATGGACCGATTCGAACCAAATTTGGTACAAAAATCACAATTCGTAAACGCTGGAAGTCTATTGTTTTTATATGCAATCGAATGTTCAGAACACCCCTAAATTTTCAAGTGAAATTTTGAAAAACTCGTCAAAAAATCAAAACCACTAATAAAGTTACGCAAATAGACATTTCTTATGTAATTTTTTATTAGAAAACGATTGACATAAATTTTAAAACGCTAACATGAACCGTTCTCGAGATATTGCACATTTATCAAAAAAATTATCAAAAAGTCATATAAAATAAAAACAATATATTTCCTATTGAGAAACATGTTCACTTTTCATATGTAATACCATGCGATAAATTAGGTAACATCATTCTCGTGGACCTAGCTCGTTCCATTCATGAAAAAAGATACTTTTTGTAATACTTTTGTATTTGAACGTCAATAGTCATTTATCCGCTTTAAGAGTAACTTATTTCTCCGTCCATAACGCTTGACGATATTTGGACGACGAATTTGGCGGAATGTCGCCAATTTGGCGACATTTTTAATTGTTGCCAAATTAACGAAAATCTCGCCAAATGGATAAAAATGACGCTAAATCAATGAAAATGACGACTAATTGAAGAAAATTCAATATCTTGGAAAGAATATAAATATCTACTATAAAAATAATCTATTCTTTTTTGCTGTAAAAGTAGTAAATTCATTGCATTATATAAGGAAAGTCATGTGTTGCCCACATCAAATTTTTTTTTTTTATTTATTTCCTGGGAGAATAGCATATATAAAAGCTGAATTTAAGAAGCTAAATATTAGGCATGAAATACAATAAACAATGATTAATTCAGCAAATGAATTTAGAAAGGCCAGGATTTAAAAATGTAAATTTTAAGATTCTTGGATACAATTATTAAAGGATACTGATATTCTTAATCTCGGGACTTGTGGGTGGTCATGGGCTATTGAAATCAGATCCTGACCACTGCCGATCTTTACCTTTACCATGTTCCGCTTTGATGAGACTCGTAAAAAATTGTTTTTCCCAGAATAGGATAGGCTTTTGTCAGCGCTCATTATTTTAAGATGAATATTTTTCTATTTCAAAATGACTTTGTAGAATATTAGTGTGTAAATATAAGATACAAAATGGAAGCTGTAAAATTCCAATTCTTTCTACACTTATTCTCTTTCACTACTTTAGTGGCGCCATCTATTCCAGTATTCATAAAACAAACGTTAAAAAACATTATTTCGATTTAAAATTTCGTGATGCCACTTGTAACATAAATAGTTGGGTAACTAATCGCAGTGCACAGGATTGCCCATAGGAAAAACAGGTACGTCCAATATCAGGGTCGAGATCCCTTCAAAGAGGTATGATACATTGATGATAGCCAGGATCGATAAGAGGGAGATTGACGATAACGGGGGATGTATAGCGACAAAGGTGTCTTAAAATTTACGAAAAATATAACCTTATTAAATAAAATTATTCTTGTAAATAATAACTCTTATTGCATTCTTCACATCATCAACATTAACCCTAATAAAAAAAAATAATGAATTAAAATAAAAATGTATATCCGACCCTTGTAATTATTTTGTTGCAAATTAAAAACAGGTATTCGAAATGAAACCTAGGGCTTACGTCCTACTAATTAGAAATATTACAATTCAGAATTAAGTTAAATGCGGTAACTAGCTAATGGTTTTGGTAGAAAACTAAGTTATTATTAAAATAGAGACTGAAACTTAAGTATATCCAGGAGAGGGGAGGCTACCGAAGAGACCCTAGCCCCAGGCAGTGTTTCTTTCAGGTATATATCCGGGGAACTAAGCCGCCCCCCTCCTCCGGAGACAATTTACATTAACTTGGTTTCTATTTATGTGACTAGGGGCTCGCACAAACCCCTCGGAAAGCTTCGCCTCCTACTCGCTGCGCTCGCAAGTTCAGAGATCGATGGTTTGATTCCCGGTTGGGGCAGCAAGTTTATTTGCACAGATTTCAGGCAATATACTGAGAATGAAATTATTTCATACTAGTATTAAGACCGGACAAAGACAGGAAAGCTGACACTCTTAAAAATTAAGTTGCAACTTTTTTAATATGCTATATTTTGTTTAAGAACATGTGGTGCATAGATTCGAAGATATTGTTATGATAATCAAAAATTGGCTCAATTAGATTCTATCTCGTAGTCAATGCTGTAAGTGTACAAAATTTTAGATTTCTAGATCACCGAGGACTTCCGAAAGATCTGGAAGGATTTTCGTACCCCTCTATGGAAAATCGAAAACCCGGCTGCGTTAGGTGCTGTCCTGTGGTTAATACTATAAGCATGCAAAGATTCATCCTTCTAGGTCATTTAGGAGACTTCTGGATGGTCTGGAAAGACTTTTCGGAAACTCCACATTTTCCATCCCCCTTTGGGGGAATCGAAAATTCGCTTCCGTTAGGTTCTGTTCCATAATCAATATTATAAATGTGCAAATATTTTGTTTTCTAGGTCACCACCGTGGGGCTACTGTAGGGTCTGGAAAGACAAGAACATGTTAGACAGTTATTATATAAAGTTGTCAATACGCATTGGGATTTCGATATTTTCGAAAAAACTACTACAAAATTAAATATTTAGCATAAATTTCTACCTTCAACACTTGGGGATTCCACTTCGACAATAAGAGCTTGCAATTTCGTCCCAGTAGCTCAATGGTAGAGCGACGACTGGGCTGTTCGAAGATCTAGGGTTTGATTCCTGGTTGGGGCAGCAAGGCTCTTTACAATGGCGCTGAAATAAATCAACTCTACAGGTTAGTGCAAAGATCTCGGAGTGACCCTAGCACGACTAGCTAGGATTCAGTGGACTCTTGGATATTGAGAGCCGATTTCAGATCGAAAGGATAACGATCACGCAGGATACTAACCTGGGTAAAAGTAGTAGTAGCAGGAGGCTAACTTAAGGTAAAAACAGGAGATGGTGAGTCAGATTGTCAGTTGCATGTCAATAGGATATTAGACGTGGAGACTACAGAATCCACTTCGACAATAGGATCTTGTAATTTTGTCCCTGTAGTTTTGTCTCGGTAGAGCTGGCCAATTTAGAGATCTAGGGTTCGATTTTCAGTTGGGTTCAGTTCTTTATACACTATAATGGCCAAATTATTGTGACCACCAATCCATTTTGAGAAAAGTAGCTATATCGCAGAACATCCTGTTGCTAGATCTCTGAATCGATATAAGTTGAAGCGCTAACCACGTGGTAATAATTTGGCCTAAGCGTAAAATATTCTATTCACATTTTTAAAACTCTCTATGTGCAGAAACAAAAGCGAATTACTGCAACAGAAATAATTTTGTGCGTCTTGTTGTCAACGAAGCGTGTAATATGTCGTGTGACGGACATAGTTATAGTTTCTCCCACATTCTAAAATTATGTCAGGATAATTTCTTGCGACTTATCTTACGGAAAGAAATTGAACACAGTTGTTCCTAAGTACTTTGATCTCGAAACCAAAACTCTGTGCTAAACTCCTAGGAAATGAGAGGATTTAACAGTCGTAAAAGGTGAGATTTAAAAAGTTTTTAAAGATTTATTAATATGTCAATGAAATGTCGTGATGTTGTTCCGCACCGGTGCCTATAGGATAGGCATAAGAGTGGGAAAATTTCTATTGCAGTTATCTATTTTAAACGTATAATTTTCCATTACTTAAAGCCTGGATGAGCTTTAGAATATATAAAATATTTTTTTTATTTTCCCCATATTACATAGTATAAGTATAGGGGAAGTGGTAATAGATCGTACATTTATTGTAATTTTCTAGCTGAAATGCATGTTTTCAGCAGCACAGAGCACAAATTGAAAATTTCTGAGAAACAAATGTTTTCTATGTCTCGCGTTGCACCTGTGATTATTATGTGAATGCTGCATGTGTGAAATATTAGCAATCCCGGGTTCAAAGTTTATAGTTGTGAAAGGGGTGTCTTAAATATGTATTAATAGTTGGAATGATTCAGTTTGATTTTCTTTAAGTTGCAGACATTAGTTAAACTTGCTTTCGTTGGCATAATCTCTCATCATTCATCATTTTAATAATATGCAGCGACGCTGCTATCGGGAGCCAATGCTCTTCCTCTCGAGGTGTTAAAACTGTGTATGTTATGTGTGCAAACGCGTACATGGGTGTGCACCCACGTATGTGAATGGGTGTATATGTGTGTGTATGTATGTATGCGCATGAATATGTGTGTATGCGCATGTATATGTGTGTATGCGCATGTATATGTGTGTGAGCTTGCGCGTGTGTGTGAGAGCGTGCGCATGTGTGTGTGAGCGTGCGCATGTGTATGTGAGCGTGCGCATGTGTGTGGAAGACACAAGTGTGTATGTGTGTGTGTGCACGTGTGTATCTGTGTGTGTGCCCATACGTGTATGTGGCGATATGTGTGTATCCATACGTGTGTATGTATGCGAGCGCGTGAGTGTGTTGTTGAGACCCAGACCGTCCGACCTACCAGAAAGGTGTAAGGTAACTGTATGGACGGCCGGGAAGTGCCACCCAATTTAGACCGGAACCCAGTGGGGGTGACATCCACAGGGACCGTACCCTCCTTCCCCTACCACCAACCTCTCGGAAGGACTTAAGGACCAACATGTTTAACGTGATCGTACTCCGCATGAACACGGCGGCATTTGTGGCAGCGTGCAAATCTAGCGCGTAAACCACGGGGATACCGCACCCGAGATGGCCAACAGCACGCGGCGTTCCGAGGTGGTCACCCACCAAGTACTAACCGCGCCCGATGTTGCTTCACTTCGGTGATCTAACGAGAACCGGTGTTTTCAGCACGGTACGGCCGTTGGCCCGCGCGTGAGTGTGTGTATATGCATGTGTGTATGCAAGTGTGTGTGTATATGCATATGTGTGTGTGTATATGCATATGTGTGCGTGCATATGCATGTGTGTATGCAAGTGGGTATGTATATGCATGTGTGTGTGTGCATATGCATGTGTGTATATGCATGTGTGTATGCATGTGTGTGTGTGCGTATGCATGTGTGTGTGTGCATATGCATGTGTGTATATGCATGTGTGTGTGTATGCATGTGTGTGTGTGTGCATGTGTGTGTGTGCATGTGTGTGTGTGTGCATGTGTGTGTGTGTGTGTGAGTATGGAGCGCGCGCGTTCGCGAAATCCCACATTTTAAAATACATTATTTCTTTAATTTATTCTTATCAAATAACTGTCTACGATTTTTTGTCTTTCCTGGCCCTCTAGAAGATCCCTCAGTGACTTACAGATCTTAAACCAACTACGGAATACAGCTAATAGAGCCAGAATTTCGATTCCTCCATCCCATTGGAAGGGATATGGAAATATTTTTCATACTCTACAGATCTTCAAACCCCCCCCCCCCCCCCCATATTAACCTAGAAAGATGAATCTTTGCATACACATAGTTTGAACTGCGTGATAGAAATTAACTGAGCCAATTTTTGATTAAGACAATTATTTTTTATGCCAAGCGTCATACATTGTCAGACAAAATAAAACAATCAAAATGGTTGCTACTTAATTTTTAGGAATGTTGCGGTATTCCTGTCTTTAACAGTCTTAAATATTAGTGACAATATAATTTTATTCGACAAAGCATCAAAATATGTTTAAACAAAAATGTGTGTGTGTGTATGTGTGTGTGAGGAGGGGGGGGGGGGGTAATGGACCGTAAGAAGACTGCATTTATTGTATCAAGCATAATTTGAAGACTACCCACGGTTAAAAGTTGAGTTATTAAAAATGCTCTGGACGGACACTTCTTAACTGTTTATGACACATCCCGTCCAGCCCGGGTCAAGTTTATTCGAATTGTTGGGAAATCCTAGCTGACATTTTCTATCATAATTTGTTAATTTCAATGTAAGGCATTATAACTATGTAGACCTTCAAGAGGATCCACGACTTTCTGGGCACCGAGTTTCAACACTGTAAATACGTACTTCTCAACAACCGTCAAGTAATCATTTACTTTACTTAATGCATGATTATATATATATATATATATATATATATATATATATATATATATATATATATATATATATATATATATATATATATATATATATATATATATATATAATTTGAAAATCCAATGATAGAATAGAGAGAAGTTGCAACTCAAAAAAACTCCAACATTAAAAAAATGCCTAATTAATAAAAAGTATCAAACAGTGAATCATCAATCGTGTGGAATATAAAAGGCAAACCTCTAGTTATAAAGCTGAAGACAAACAACAACATCAATGGAAAGGAATCGATAAAAGAAAATCAAATAAAATCCCAGCATTAAATATATTTATATTCCACATTTATATTCCACGTGATTGATGATTCACTGTTTGATACTTTTTATTAGTTAGGCATTTTTTTAATGTTGAGGATTTTTGATTTGCAACTTCTCTCTATTCGATCATTGGATTTTCAAATTATTTTTATTATTGAAATCATTTTATTTATAAGCTGCATTTGTGCAATAAATTAAATGTATTTTGTATCGTCATTCTTTATTACTTAATATTTTTAGTATTTTTAGCTATTCATATTTGCAAAGTTTCCTTAATTCTTTTAACATGCTTCGTTATATATATATATAGTAATGTACTATTGCTTAATCTGAAACAGGCATTTGTTTGGGTTAATTGGAATTAAATACTCAGACCTGACGATGAATTTAATTCTAATTAATCATCGAATTTGGGATGGTGCTGTTCTTTTCTCTTATCGGCATTATGGCTTTGAATTTGCTTCTATGGTGATGTTAATATTACTTGAATTGTTTTTTTTTATTTTTACATAATTCTTATTATTACATTTCAAATATATATATATATATATATATATATCATAGTTTGAAAGTCCAATGATAGAAAAGTGAGAAGCTGCAACTCGAAAAACCTAACTGTATAACAAACCTACAAAATGAAAGTATAAAACAGCAAATCTTCAATCAAATGGAAAAAAATACAAATCCCGAGTCATCAAGCCAAAGACAATCAACAAATAACAATGGTATGGAATCCACAATAGAAAAACATATAAAATCCAAGCATTAATGCTATACACGTGGAAAAGGGCTAGGCCTAAATAATGGAATTGTTCACTTAGCCAAAACTCTTCATCGGGTCCAAGTATTTTGTTGAAGCAAACACGAAATATGTATGTTTCTGAAGAAATAGATAGATTATAACTATACACAATTTCTACTTGGACAACATACATAAAGAAGGAAAAATAAAGGAAACAAGAATACTTGGAATAAACATTGCAACTGCCCGAACCAGTCGAACCCTGGAACCCAGAATGAAGAGACCAGTGTTGCCATTCGCAAAGGAAAAAGAAATGATCTACTGTTGCCAATCGTAAGAAATAAATAACAGTAATATGAAAGGGCAAGAAAAAGTAATAATATACAATAAAAGCTATACACACACACACACACACACACACATATATATATATATATATATTTTACATATATATATATATATTTATATATATATATATATATATATATATATATTTTACATATATATATATATTTTTATATATATATATATATATATATATATATATATATATATATATATATATATGTATGTATATCCACTTTCATCCAAAATTTTGCCATACTATTTTTTTCACTAAGATTTTGTTTTTAACCGTATATTTCTCAAGATCTACTATAAGTGGAAATTAGATGATGACTGATAGGAATTCAACATTAAATTTTAGAGGAGTTAGTTGGATTCATTTCAAGAATGTCCACTTCCGGAGATGTCACTTCCAGTTTTTTGGAAAAGTTGTATGACTGTACTAAATAGGTATACAAAAGTGTATAAAATTCGGTGGTGGTTCAAATCTGATGGAACCGAAATTGTTTTTGAATGAATAAGCTTTGTAAAATTTAATTCAGGTAAAGTTCAATAAGTTCCTTTGATATTTCCAGATTCGTTTGTTTTGTTTACAGGTTTTTAAAGCGCTACAAATTACTCGTTAGCTGTTTTAGTTTTCACACCGATTTCATCTGGATACTCCGACCATCACGTCAAAATATCGTATTAATTTACTAACTGGCTTGGCGATATATAAATTAAACTCATACAAAATATCTGACAAGATTTTAGATTTAAATTGATTTATATAAACTTGCTTGCGCACATAAATACGTACTTGAATACGTATGTTTCGTCTATTTTGTTTAAATCTCAACAATAATTAAACATTATTAGAATCTCCAAATGCAATTAACTTCCTAATATTTTTAAAACAAAACAAAATATCTTATGCTTGTGCACCAATAATTTCCAAAGATAATTTTGTGCCTCTTCACCAATAATTTTCAAAGGTAATTTTGTGCTTCTGCACCAATAATTTTCAAAGGTAATTTTGTGCTTATGCACCAATATTTTTCAAAGGTAATTTTGTGCTTCTGCACCAATCATTTTCAAAGGTAATTTTGTGCTTCTTCACCAATCATTAAGAAAGGTAATTTTGTGCTTCTGCACCAATAATTTTCATAGATAATTTTGTGCTTCTGCACCAATAATTTTCAAAGGTAATTTTGTGCTTCTACACCTATAATTTTCAAAGGTTTGCTGTAACACTCGTGAAATTTTAAACATTACAGCTTTCCCACCCATTGGAAAATCCCCAGTTCAAATACTGAAATATTGAAATTATAACCGCTATACTTGGAAAACTAGGATCTTGATCGAAAATCCAATTATATACACTTGCAGGTCTTTTAAAGATATACAACTTCCTGTTTATTGTTCATAGCTAACCCTCTCAGTTTTTGAGATACTGTAAGCATTACAATCTTGAAAAACGAAAATTTTCAATCTTCTGACAAGACGATTACTCGGAAAACTATAAAGGTTTTTTTTCTAAAGAAAAATATAGATTTAAAAACTAAATTTCCAAATGCATATTTTTGACGTTTATTATTTATATCTATCTTTCATAATTTCAGAGATATTTCGAGTAAAACTAAGAACAATGAAAAAATTCTCTCTCGGACAGATACTTTTTCGAAAAAAAATTCAAAATACAGTCGAATCTGACTGAAACGGAATACTGTAATAAGCGGAAAATATTCTTAGCTCCGTCCAAAAATATAAGAAATTCATGTTATTTTCCCCTGTGTGAAACGGAACCTGCGCAATGCGGAAACGGACGGCCAATTTAAAATATAATATTTTGTTAATAAAAAACACCTGTTGTAAAGAACCGAGAATGGTAAAATAACCCAACTATTTTAGTAATTTATTTCCATGAGAACCATTTCTCACAGAACTTTCTATTAAATTATATCACGATTTTCTAAAAGCCATTTCAGAACTTCAAGAATTTTCCGTTAATCAGGGAGACTCTGAAATGCTAGAAATATTAATCAATCAATGCTATTTTTAATTGAAAGTCGCATGATTAGTAAGACACGTGGCCAAGAAACCATGTTATATTATTTTGAAAGTTCATCTCACATTTTTTTTTTTTTTTTAATTTTTTTTTTTTTTTTTTTTTTTTACGGTAAGCCTATTTTACCTATAAGTCAATTCATCTAAGTTTTAAGGTATGGTAATAAGCTAACAGTTAACGACATGGGGTACACTATATTTTTATTTACATATATTCCTGTGATCGTAGTATGCAAAAATGTACGTATATACATATTTAAAATAATTAAATTAGCTGTATAATATAATATTAGTCGGATTTATCTAAATACACTTTTCAGAATTTTTAAAGTCTGATGTATAGGTGAGCAATTACATATAGATTATATCAGCATTTCCAGCTAAACTGTTAAACTTAGCTTCTCCTGAAATGACCTGCATGAAATGGAAACCTCTTCAAGGCGGAAAATACTTCCGGTCCACTGAATACGTATATACGTCCATATGTATATACGTCCGTTTAAGGCAGGTTCGACTGTATTAAGATATTGAAATTATTTTTATATCTTCATAATCTGGACCCTATTTCCGACAAAACAAGAAAAATTATTTACATTTTTATATCTACTGCCAGACATAGAAAATGCAACACTATGAAGCTTTTGGTCGTATAATTATGCAAACTGCGAAACAAGCGCAGCTAGCCGATGTATGCAAATGATCTGAAATGCAAGTAGGTCACGTGGTTAGAGCACGGGATAAAAGGGATGGAAGCGGTTGATGAACCACCAATTGTTACTGTCTGTCGCCTAAAGAAACTCGTTTTCCAAACTGTTTTTCATTTCAGAACACACGTGTTGTTTAAGAGATGCCTGGCCGACGGTGCCGAAATCCGTTTCAGCATTTGGACGATCGAGCGAGGAGATTCATTTTAGGTCTACGTACGGCTGAGTGGTCGTACCGGCGCTGAACACGTGTAGATGCGTTCATTGTGCAAAGGATTTGAAGAAGATAGATTGAAGAAGGGCATGTGGTACAGGCAGTGGTGCAGATCCATCCAGACGTATGTCAGCACGCGTTGATCGACACATTCGAAGGCATGTGGTGGCGGCCCCACAAACGACGACTGTCGACATTCTGCAGAATTTGCAGAGTACATTGGATGTTCCAATATCAGCGAGAGCAGTTTCTCGACGATTGGTCGAAAGCGGCTTGCACTCAAACCGTCCTTTACGAAGACTGCCATTGACGACAGAACACCGACGTGAGAGATTGCAATGATGTCGGGCTTGAGCCTCTTGGACGGCTGATTGGGACAAGGTAGTGTTCAACGAGTCTCGGTTCTGTTTGTCGAATGGCAGTCGCCGTGTTAGAGTCTGGAAGCGACGTGGAAACAGATTCAATCCTGCTGCGACTATTGAACGCCATACTGCTCGACAACGCGGCATCATGGTTTTGGGTGCCAATCGGGTTCGATAGCCGGTCACCTCTGGTTCGTATCAGAGGCTCAATAACGACACGACGATATATGGATGAAGTGCTGCCGTCGGTTGCACTGCCTTCAGCGATTGCAAAATGTTGTTTTTCAGCAAGATAACGCGCGACTACATACGGCAACTATCAACCATCAGCAAACCTTGTAAGGTATCCATGTGCTTCCTCGACTTCCACTGTCTCCAAATCTCTCACCCGTCAAACATGTATGGGACGTGATTGGTCGTCGTTTGACTGCTCTGCCCAGACGACGACCTGTGGAGGATGGTTGAAGGCATATGGTCATCCATCCCTCAGGAAACTATCCGCATGCTCATTGCATCTGTTCCTTGAAGGGTTGTTGGTGTTTTGCCGCAAGAGGTTGCATTACTGCCTACTGATAACCATGCCGTTACTGTATTGCATTATCCTTCTGTAATTAACATCACTTATTTATATATGCCATCTCTGTCTATGTGTCTTTTATCCTCATACTTTATTCGCTCTTTCATGGTGTTGCATTTTCTGTGCCGGATAGTATATTAGGTTCGGAGGTCCAAAGCATTTTTTGTAACACTCCAATTTCTGCCACAAATATTCTAAGCACAGATGTTATTCACATAAAAATGCTTAAAAGTTCCGTCGAAAATGATGAGGACACACCACTTGCCACCAAATGAAGGTTTCTTAATAAATTTCTTGCGTCTACTAAAATTACGAAAATAATGTAAATGGATATCTGAATTTAAACATATGGAATAATTTTTAAACTCTCGTGATAATTAAGAGGCATCTCTCTATATCGCGTTTATTAAAGATAAATCTGTGAAAATGATAAAAAGCAAATAAAAGATAATAAATATACTTTCAGTCATATTTCAATATTTTATTATCCTATTTTTTAACGATGAAAAAAATACGACTAACCGCATTGCATTAGGACAAGCTGTTCTTGAAATATTTTAGTTTTTTCTCATTTTCGCTACGCCACCTTTGAAAGTAAGTCCAGTTACCGAATGAGAACAAAAATTAAATTAAAAGCGGAAATTATGTGTAATTTTAAATAATTATGAGTGTTATTTTGTGCAATTAAACTCAATATAATGAACTATTGAAGAAATAAAGGAAACGAGAATATGAGTCCGCAGAGAAAGTTATGTGCTGCCCACATCAGATTTTTTATAAATTGAAAGCTGGCTACTATTCAGGTACTTTCTGACTAAAAATAACACCACCGCGAGATTTAATTAATTTAAATAAAGTAAATGTTTTTAGTAAACATCAAAATCAAAGGTATTTGGAGTGTGGTTGACGGACATTCGTGAAAAAATTGCCTATCTTGGCAAATTTTGAAAGGAAAAGTCTCCGTTCACCTATGGTGTATTGATAATCAATCACTATGACATCAATGTCATTGCAGCATCATAATCATACCACGATAAGGGGTGTAGGTAGGAGGTCCATTAACAATCTCAAGTTGGCTGTGTAAATGGTTCACAGGCTTCTGGTTCAAGAAAATAATTATACCCTGTCTAGTTCCTATCTTGGATTGGGAGTTTGGCTCCTATCTCTGGTGGTAAAGACTCTGACATGAAATTTTTTAGTCAATAATTTCCAAAATTTCAGCATTCGGGTTCCGTTTAATCATTTTAATTCTTCTCTCTTACCCTTTTAATGCACCGTACAGCAAGGCAGTCTGTAGCTATATTAATAAGCATTCACATAGGCAGTAAATGACCCCAACTTCTACTGACTGTTTACGTATTAACTAATTAAATAATAAATATAGCTGCTGCATCCCATAATAATTTCCTCACATTCTATCTTGTGGCATTATCAGAATTCAAACCTTCAGTCTCATTAAATATTCCATGCGTTATCAAGATGTTACTGTAATTATGTAACTTAAAATTCTAATAACATTACTTTCCGCACATACATAGTTCTATGCTGAGTCAACCAATTCCTAAACTGAACAGCAGATGCGAAACTTATACAAAAATATTATAAAATATTTCTTTATTGAATAGCATTTTGTAAATTGCTCAATATTTGACAACAGATTAAGATAAAAGTTTGAAGTCAGTCATTACAATGCCTCGAGTCAACTTAATTTTCCGTAATATTGAATTCTCCTGAATTTGGAAACATTTTTGTACATTTAGTGATATTTATGTGAATTTGGCGATAATTTTCATTTTAACATTTTCCGAAAAGTCCTCGTATTTGTCGCCAATTGTCGCAAAATTTAATGCCAAGCGTCGCAGGCAGACAAACATAAAGGACTTTCTTTATATTGAATTATTTATGCCGAAACTTATGCATTATATTGAAAGAAAACGAAAAAAGTACTAATTTAAAAAAATATATAATAACAATCGGCGCGCATTGACACAAGAGTAAAATAACATTGAGAAAAATATGAACATTTAATTGCTTAATCATAAATCCTAAAATATTTCCATAGTAAGTTATATGGTTTTAATAATATTTTTGGGTATAATAACCAGGTGTTCAATAATAAGCATTGATGGACCTAGGCTCATAACCAAAAAGTTTCTTCCCCATCAAAAGTTTCTTCCTCAACAAAAGTTTCTTCCTCAACAAAAGTTTCTTCCTTCACATTTTGCGCTCATAGGTCAAATAGGCGTTAAGAAAACGCGTCAACAACAGAAACATATTTTTATCGATGAATCTTAAGTCAAAGAATTTCCGCTCATACTCGTTGAGCTGCAATAATGTATAGAGAAACTTGTATGGTAAGTTGAATTCTAGTTTTCAACAATTTACACGTTTTGATCATCCCTGTGCTCTAATAGAATGTTTTTGAAGTGACACCTGTGTGTTTGTGTGTGTTCCTGAGTTTCAACAGGATATCTTGAGGGAATACATAAAATTTAGAATAATATTTAGTACTTACATAGGGATTACCCAATCAGTAACTATTGGAATCCTATTGATTATAAACACAGACAAACATTCGTGAACCATCAAATAATATTATTTTAACACTTTCCAACATAGTTGAAAAGTGTTTATGACTTTCGTCATTCTGTCTGTCAGTTGGCACGATAACTGTCGTAAAAATGACCGAAATGGCATTTTGGTATGTTGTTGAGACGGCAACAGGATGTTTGGGAATAAAAATTAATAGTATCACCCAATTAGTTTCGGATTTAACCCGGGTTGAAAAAATGAAATACATTGAACCCTATGGGACTTAATTTTTCACACTCTTTTAAGCGATGCTAAAATTCACAAATTACTTCGAAAATTTCCGAAAATACTGAAATTATTATATAAAGTCTGTAAGAAAAATTTCAGCAAAATATGTTGGGTAGATTTTTAAATAAAAATTGAAATAATAATTACGTCCATGTTATATGAAGAGATCACGTGATTCATTGCAAAATAAAAAATCTGATGCGGGCAACACATGACTTTCCTTATATAATGCAATGAATTTACTACTTTTACAGTAAAAAAATAGGTTTTTCTTATAGTAGATACTTATATTCTTTCCAAGATATTGAATTTTCGAGAATTAGTCGTCATTTTCATTGATTTAGCGTCATTTTAATCCATTTGGCGAGATTTTCGTTAATTTGACAACATTTTAAAAAGTCGCTTCTGTCAAATTCGTCGACAAAATCTCGCCAAGCTTTACTGACGGAGAAATAAGTTATTCTTATAACAGATAAATGACTATTGGCGTTCAAATACAAAAGTATTACTCAAAGTATATTTTCTCATGAATGGAACGAGTTAGATCCACGAGGATGATGTCACCCAATTTATCGCATGGTATTACATATGAAAAGTGAACATGTTTCTCAATAGGAAATATATTTTTTTTAATTTTATATGACTTTTTGATAATTTTTTTGAAAAATGTAAAATATCTCGAGAACTGTTCATGTTAGCTTTCTAAATTTTATGTTAATTGTTTTCTAATGAAAAATTACATAAGACATGTCTATTTGCGTAACTTTATTAGCGGTTTTGATTTTTTGACGATTTTTTCAAAATTTCACTCGAAAATTTAGGGGGGATCTGAACATTCGATTACGTTTAAAAACAATAGGCTTCCAGTGTTTACGGATTGTGATTTTTCTACCAAATTTCGTTCGAATCGGTCCATTCGTTCGTCTGTTATCGTCTCCACAGACCCACTGACACACACACACACACACACACACACACACACTCAGATACTTTCACACACACACACACTCACATACTTTCACACACACACACACACACACACACACACACACACACACACACACACACACAGACATCACTTCAAAAATGTTTGATTCGTGATCAGGGATGCTTGAAACGTGCTCTCCCGTCGAAAACTCGAATTCGAATTTTCGACCCCGTCACAATACTTTCCTTATATATTATGTATATAAGGAAAGTAAATGGTTTCCATTTTTTTTTCGCTGAGTGCTTTTTAAAGTCATCGTTTAAATTTATATTTAGTGTTGCATCCGTACCGCTTTATTTTTGCGCATTATTTGTATAATTAAATTCCGTGCCAACGCAATTACGATATTTTTTTTTATTTTAAATGATCACTAAACTTTGATTATTCCTACAGGGAAGCCTAATTTCTATAGCATGAAGAATTTTAACAAATCAAAGGATTGTATGATGAGTTGTATAAGAATTGCTGAATTTTTTCACGCAAAATTATTTAGCTCTGGAGTCTGGAATATAAGTGATATGAATTAAATATGCATTGTTTTACATATAAAGGTAGACGCTTTATAAAATGAAATGGTTTGTCATAGAACAATTTCAAAGAATTTATTTAACATAAGGAAATAATGCACTTTCTATAATAATGAAATATTATAATTGTGACGAAATATTAATTACAAAAGCATCGTAAACACTTCTCATATTATACTTTCGATGGCGTCATTTAAATAAAGTTCATTTCGTGTAACTAGTATTGTCAATTTTGATAAAGTTTTAAGATTAATCTTGTCAATGGTCATTTTTAAAACAGCTTAAAGTGTCAATAAAATTGCATTTCAGTTGGAAAGTGTTTCGTAATTAATGCTTTGCATAATTGGTCTTTCTTGTGTAAATTATCACAGTACTACAATAATTTACTTTACTTGGAAACTTAAAATCATGAAGGTAAAAGCAAGGAGTTAAAACTTCATATTAAGAAAATACCAATATCGTTTGAGACAATAATTCAGATGGCGCTGGGATAAGCTAAGTTGCTCTTCATTGTATGCTTTTCTCTAGCGAAAGGCCTAAATTATTTAATTAAACTGTCAATTTTGTAAAAATAAATTAGTAACGCAATGCAAAGTAGAACTAAAATAATAAAGACTATTCCTACGTATTCAAAGTTATTTTATCTTTTAATTTATTTTTATCCCCATATATTATGTACTCTATCCTACAACTATGAAAAAATACTGGTCAATTATACTCATAATAAGGGAACCTGTAATTTAAAAATAATAAAAAAATACATATATTAAATATGACACCTTTCCGTTGTGTCAACTAGCAATAACAGCTACTTTACTAACACTAGCGAGAACTATATATAATTCTCGAAGCATTGTGGCATTTTCAAACGTTTCATCCATATGAGTGTATTCTCCTTTTTTCCAGCATGATTAAAACTTCACCAAAAAAGATAATGCTATAAAATCGTCTGCTTCTAATGCTATAAAATCAATGAATATATCATTCATATCACTTATATTCCAGACTACCGCGATAAAAAATTTTACGTGATAAAAGTTCAACAATTCTTATACAACTCATCTTACAAGCGCTTGATTTGTTTACAGTCTGCATGCTATAGAAGTTAGGCTTCGTTGTAGGAATAATCAAAGTTTAATGATCATTTAAAATAAAAAATAATGTAATTGCGTAGGCACAGAATTTAGATACACAGATAATATGCAAAAATAAAGAGGTTTTAGGACGAATGCAACACTAAATGTAAATATAAGCGTTCCTTAAAAATCACGATTTTCACTAAGCGAAAAGAAAAAATCTGATGTGGGCAGCACATGACTTTCCCTGTAGACTTATATCCATATTCTGTTTTATAATAAAATTTAATTCACTTTTAATTTAATTTTCGTTCTTATTTGGCAACTGGACTTATTTTCAAAGGTGGCGTAGAGAAAATACGAAAAAACTAAAATATCTCGAGAACGGCTAGTCCTAGTGTAATGGGGTTGGTCCTATTCTTTTCGTCGTTAAAAATTACGTATTAAACGAGCATTTAATGGATATATTTGAGCATACGTAGATTTTTATTTTAAATAATGACGATTTTTGCGAACCATTTCGCGAAAAAAGGCAGGTTATTTTTTTCCGAATCATACTAAAATCTAATCAGCACCAGGGTAACCCACAAGCGACTTATCTACAGAATTTTGTGAAATTCGGTCCATTAGTATTTTAGATAGAGGATACAGGCATTTTTTGTGGGCAATTTTCCAAAAAAGGCGGGTTCTTTTATCCCGAATCGTAGTAAAAACTAATCAGCACCAGGGTCACATCCAAGTGGCTTACCTACCAAATTTTATGAAATTCGGTTCATTAGTTTCTGAGTTAGAGTGGATACATACATTGCACAGACAGACAGGCAGACAGCCACACACACACACAGACAGACACACACACACGCACAGATAGGCGCATACACGCAGACGTCACGCTGAAAATAAATTTTTCGTATTCTAGAGGTCTCGGAACGTGTAGATCCGTCGAAAACTCGAATTGCGATTTTCGGCATGATTCCAATACTTTCCCTATACATTACCATGTATTGCAGAGAAAGTAAAAATGGATGCCATATTTGATGTTGCAATGAGTCACGTGGTCTCTTCATATAATATGGATATAAATATCATTTCAAATTTTATTTAAAAAAACCACTTAACATATTCTGTGGAATTTTTTTTTGCACATGATACGTTATAATTTGAAAATTTTCAAAAATTTTTAAAACAATTTATGAATTTTAACTCCGCTTAAATATTTGAAAAATTAAGTCCCATAGGGCTCAATGTATTTCATTTTTTCAACTCGGGTTAAATCCGAAACTACGAGTAATTGGGTGATACTACTGTTTCACATTTTCATATGTCCCACAGACCGTCTCAACAACGTACTAAAACTTCATTTTGTAAAGTCATTTTTACGGCAGTTATCGTGCGAACAGATAGACGGACAGACAGACAGAATGAACAAAGTCATAAACACTTTACAACTATATTGGAAAGCGTTACTAAGATTGGAAAGCGTTACTAAGAAACTACTATTGGAAAGCGTTACTAAGTGAATACTATTGGAAAGCGTTACTAAGTGAAAACAAGTAAAAAAATCTGATGTGAGCAGCACATGACTTTCCCTGCAGTCTTATATTAACGTTCTCTTAATTTTAATTAAATTTATTTCACTTTTAATTCAATTTTCGTTCTCATTCGGTAACCGGGCTTATTTTCAAAGGTGGCGTAGGGAAAGTACGAAAAACAAAAATATCTCGAGAACGGCTAGTCCTAGTGTAATGGGGTTGGTCCTATTCTTTTCGTCGTTAAAAATTACGTATTAAACGAGCATTTAATGGATATATTTGAGTATACCTAGTTCTTTAGTTTAGATTTAGACGATTTTTGCAGGCCATTTTGCAAAAAAAAGGCAGGTTATTTTTTCCGAATCGTACCAAAATCTAATCAGCACCAGGGTAACCCACAAGTGACTCATCTACCGAATTTTATGTAATTCGGTACATCAGTTTTTCAGTTAGAGTACATACAAGCTTTTGCGGGCCATTTCGCAAAAAAAGGCGGGTTCTTTTATCCCAAATCGTACCCAAAACTAATCAGCACCAGACTCACTCGCAAGTGACTTACCTACCAAATTTTGTGATATTCGGTTCATTAGTTTTTTAGTTAGAGTGGATACAAAATCTGCTCAGACAGACAGACACACAGACACACACACAGACGTCACGCTAAAAATGGTTTTTTCGTATTCTAGAGATCTCGAAATGTGTAGATCCGTCGAAAACTCGAGTTGCGATTTTCGACATGATGCCAATACTTTCCCTATACATTACCATGTATTGCAGGGAAAGTAAAAATATCTGAACTTCAAATAAGAATCTTGATCAAAGCTTTGATTGAGAGAAACTCTTAAATCCTTCGATTTCACGTTAAATCCTGTCATTAGGGTGAAAGTTTTCATATCAAATGATCAAATCCTATTTCATACGTGAAAAGATGGAGCTTCTTTGAATAATCACAGTTGCCATTCCCATCAAACAAAAAGAAATATTGAAATGAAGGAACTGGGTCATACGCGGCGGTGCCGGAGTCCAGTCTTTTATTTGCAAACCATGTCAGCTATGAAGAAATCTCGGCGGTTTGTTTGCGAGATCGTTATGGGAAATTTAGGAGATTGAGGTCGGGGGATTTTCGAAAAATGAGTGAAGTTTGTTCAACTCATTTGACAAGCATCTGCATGGAAATTTTGGAATATAACTGCAGGTATTCCTAATGAGAAATAGCTTGAGATATTGCCTTAGTGGAATGGCTAATGAAGTTTTTACACCTGGGTTCTCATCCTGAAATCCTTTCCGCCATTCTAATGAAAATCATCTTGAGCGTGAGTCTCCGCTCGATTTTCTCAGACATTCATATTCCATTGTATTTAGTACTATATCATAATCATTATCAGATTGAAAAGAAAAATTTGATGTGGGCAACACATGACTCTCCTTATATAATGCGATGAATTTACTACTTTTACAGTAAAAAAAATAGGATATTTTTATAGTAGATATTTATATTCTTTCCAAGATATTGAATTTTTGACAATTAGTCGCCATTTTTATTGATTTAGCGTCATTTTTATCCATTTGGCGGGATTTTCGTTAATTTGGCAACATTTTAAAAAGTCGGCAAGTTGGCGACATTCCTCCAAATTTGTCGTCAAAATCTCGCCAAGCGTTATGGACGGAGAAATAAGTTATTCTTATAGCAGGAAAATGATTATGGGCGTTCAAATACAAAATTATTACTCAAAGTATCTTTTCTCATGAATGGAACGAGCTAGATCCACGAGAACTATGTCACCCAATTTATCGCATGATATTACATATAAAAAGTGAACATGTTTCTCAACAGTTAATTTTTTGTTTTAATTTATGGGATATTTTGATAAATTTATTTGAAAAATGTGCAATATCTCGAGAACGGTTCATGCTAGCGTTCTAAAGTTTATGCCAATCATTTTCTAAGGAAAAATTACATAAGAAATGTCTCTTTGCGTAACTTTATTAAAGGTTTTGACTTTTTGAGGATTTTTTTTAAATTTCACTCAAAAATTTTAGGAGGTTCTGAACATTCGATTACGTTTAAAAACAATAGGCTTCCAGTATTTATGGATTGTGATTTTTGTACCAAATTTCATTCGAATCGCTTCATTCGTTCATGAGATATCGTTTCCACAGACTCACTGACACACACCCACACACATACTCTCACACACACACACATACTTTTACACACACACACACACATACTTTCATACACACACACACACACAGACATCACCTCAAAAATGTTTGATTCGTGATCAGGGATGCTTGAAACGTGCTCTCCCGTCGAAAACTCGAATTCGAATTTTCGACCCCGTCACAATACTTTCCTTATACATTATGTATATAAGGAAAGTAAAAACATGCATCATTTTCAAATTTCATACGCAAGTTATTCTTTTAAAATATTTCGTAAAAGTTCATTAAAAATGTATTTTTTAACTTGTGAGCTAGCTTCCAACAGATTAGAGGTATTCGGCTTGCCTGTGGTAAAATAATACATTTTGGCATTAACCAGTAGCACACCGCTATGGAGAGAAACGGCGTAATCTCTCTGGAGGGACGTCAGTTCTCTCGAACTACACATAATTACTTCTTTAAAAAAATCTGATGTGGGCAACACATGACTTTCCTTATATAATGCAATGAATTTTCTACTTTTACAGTTAAAAAAAATTATTCTTATAGTAGATACTCATATTCTTTCCAAGATATTGAATTTTCTACAATGAGTCGTCATTTTCATTGATTTAGCGTCATTTTTATCAATTTGGCGAGATTGTTAATTTGGCAACAATTAAAAATGTCGCCGAGTTGGTGATATTCGGCTAAATTCGTCGCCAAAATCTCGCCAAGCTTTATGGAGAAATAAGTTATTCTTACAGCAGATAAATGACTATTAGCGTTCAAATACAAAAGTATTACTCAAAGTCTCTTTTTTCATGAATGAAACGAGCTAGATCCACGAGAATGATGTTACCAAATTTATCGCATGGTATTACATGTGAAAAGTGAACATGTTTCTCAATAGGAAATATTTTTTTTTTATTTTATATAAATTTTTGGTAATTTTTTTTAAAAATGTGCAATATCTCGAGAACGGTTCATGTTAGCGTTCTAAAATTTATGGCAATCGTTTTCTAATGAAAAATTACATAAGAAATGTCTATTTGCGTAACTTTATTAGCGGTTTTAATTTTTTGACGATTTTTCAAAATTTCACTCAGAAATTTAGGAGGGTTTTGAACATTCGATTGCATATCAAAACAATAGGCTTCCAGTGTATACGGATTGTGATTTTTGTACCAAATTTCATTCGAATCGGTCCATTCGTTCGTCAGTTATCGTCTCCACAGACTCACTGACACACACACACACATAGTACTTTCACACACACACACACACACATACTTTCACACACACACACACACAGACATCATTTCAAAAATGTTTGATTCGTGATCAGGGATGCTTGAAACATGCTCTCCCGTCGAAAACTCGAATTCGAATTTTCGACCCCGTCACAATACTTTCCTTATCCATTATGTATATAAGGAAAGTAAAAATTACTGCAAGAAATGTTATAGATAGATAAACACTAGTTTCTATAATTTGTATACAATATTTTTATTTTGAGATAATCAAGTTATCCGTTTCCAAGGCCGCCAAAACTCCAAAGCACAAAAAGACAACAATTTTCACCGTATGATACAAATTTAATTTAGAAGTAGCATCTCAAGTTCAGTTTCGTAAGCAAGTGAAGTTTATATTTCAAGTCCTAAACGCTCTAATCATTCATTTTAGCTTTTTTGTTAGCAAGATTATAGTCATTGCAACATCAGATACATGTCTGGGTGGCAATTTGGACAAATGTGTATTTACTTCCGTACCCTCTTCAATATTCATTTATCTTGAATCCTCGGAAGATTCCTACAAAGTAAGTATCGAAAGACGGAATTTTATTATATTTAAAAGAGCAGGTAGCTATAAATAGTTGATGAAATAAGTACATAAGGAAATAGGATAAAATAAGTGCATAAGGTAAGATTATATATAATTCATTCCGCTTTTAAAATACTGAATATACAGTTTCGACTCTATTTCTAACAGGTGTTTCCAACCGGTGGTCAGTTCGCAGAGATGCTTTAAGGATTTTGTGATTAAAGTTTATAATAGCGAATACCACTTCTTATAATTTTTTTTTCACGCATGAAATCATCTGCAGAAATACTTATCATAAGTAGAAATGGCTATATAGATAAATTAATTACAGATATCAACGGAATTGAGCAAGAGAAATTGAAATTGTTTCAAGAATTGCAGATCAATGAGCTTCGAGAAAAATATTTTCTGCTCAAAGGATTTCTCCAAAGTATGAAATACAATGATTTTGAATATTAAATTGGTATGCATCTGTTATCTATTAAAGTTCATCTGAAGAAGAAGAATTTTAAAGATGGCTAATGATTTGCCGAAAGTGAAGTCTCAGATTGTGAGTTTGTTGTTCCGATAAAATGGTACTGACCTGTTGCATGTGCCAGGTTTTCATTATTTATCATACCATTTTATATTTATTATCATTTACCATATTGTTTTATAGTTATTTATAATGCTGTGCATACCGCTGAAACTCTTTTATTTAAAACTCGTAATGTATGCTTACAACCGTTTTACATAGTGACCCAGACTGCAGTATTATTGATTCACTGCGCTATATAAAGTTCTTCCAGACAGCCTAGGTATAGACATGATACCGTAAAGGGGTTGGCGATCAAATGGTGTGTTACAGTAGTGCACACCATTTAGCCGATGCGAAACCGATGGAGAACTATGTTTAATCAATGATAGCGGCATGGCCATCTAACCCCTTATTACTCCATTGGACTGAACTAGAGATTTGCAGTGATCCGAGTTTAATGGCACTTATCTAGTAATAGACATGAGCCTGGCACAAATCCAGTTTGGAAAAATAAGGCCGGACTCTGTTTCAAGGATTATAAGTGAATTTTAATGCATTGCAAATTTACGTGAGAAAATATGTTTTAAAACATCATTTTACGTAAGGCATATATATTTCTCGGCTACGTTGGATTCGATATAATTAAAAAAGCAGCAACTCGAACCGGGCCAAGACCTGTGGTACATTTAGGGTGTGATTAACAGAAATTTGGTATATAATTATACACTGTGTCCAATGTTTTGAATAGACTCTCTGCACGTGGATTTTGTAATTTTAAATTGTGAATTGTATCTATTTACAGTTGTCTTTTCCATACTAAGGTAAGTGACCCAAATATGGGCACTACACCTAATATGGACACTGCTGTAAAAAAAGACACAGATATTCATCAGTTATCTATCTCCGAATTTTAAAAAGACCAACAGAAAAAAGGCTTTAAATTATCGAGCTGTAAGACTGGTGAAATCGCTTTTTCCAGACAAAAAGGTACCCAAGCATAAAGCAGCTGGCAAGTCCAAACGAGCCGAAACCAGCACCCAAGCCTAAACCCAAGACAAATGTAATATCAACTGTTGCAGCTCAGCTGCCCTGCAGTGGTGTATCCAGCTCAAAAGAGTCCTGCTATTGTGTACTGCGTCGTCAAGAAAAACAATTAGACATGATACAGTGTAATACCTGCCGTGTTTGGTTACATAAAGAATGTTGTGGCCTTACAAGTAAGGAAAAATTTTACATTTTTGTATGTCCATCTTGTGCCGACTCTGATTACAGTTTTACGTTGATTTAAGGTTTTTTTAGCATAATTTTTAAGGGTGACCATATTAGGTGCAAAGGTTCCCAACATGGGCATAGGTTCCCAACATAGGCACTGTCAATTATTAGCACCTATCTGATGTTTTTAGCTCAATTATCATTTTCTCCCTGTTACCCCCTGCAAGGAGAATACATCCACCAATTTTCAAATTTTTATCTTCTAAAACAAACATTATAATAATTAAAATGCTTAGGGGTGCCCATATTTGGGTTACTTACCTTTTATGGTATAGTATAGAGAATATACTGTTTTCACGAAGATTTTAAATTTCGAGATTTTTATGCCATTATACATTTCTAGCAGTGTTCTTACTTCCCTGTGTTCTTACTTAAATGCGTGGTACAATGCTTAAATTACAGTAAGTAGGTATATTATATATTTGTATAGTACATTATCGTTGTTATAAGGCGAAAATTAAAGATATATATAGTGTAATTTACTACAAGGTATCCCTATGCATTAATTTGAAGCGAGAGATATTTTAATAATATAAAAGTAAAAAAAAGTACCTTTCATGGAATTAAAAAATAATAAAATACGTACAATTCAAAATTTCCTACACAATAAGTCGAAACTTGTGAAGTTATTAACGAAACAGTGCAACAATTACGAAGTCATTTATCTTTTGTAATTTCTGTAAAATGTATGTAAATTTTGCATGCACTAAATTTCAGAAAAAACGTTTTGTGTTTAAGATGATTTATCGTCTTATAAATTTAAATTGTAATAGAATCAGGAAATCAGCCTCAATGTGTGAAAAATGTCATCTAAACTTTTTAGGCAGTTTAACCGATAGTTGGCTTAGAACCGTTTATTAAACTTTTTCATTTGATATATTAAATTTTGTTGATCTAATCGTTCACATTATTACGATGCTGTTTATTACAACCATCGCGTGTTAATATTATTGAAAAATTGCTATTCGAGTTTTAATTATTATTGATACTGCTTAAATTGCTTAAATTATGTGTTGTTTTAAAGAGTTTGCACAATAGAAACTTATATTTATTTTTAACAATATTTAAATGCCTTACTCAATGGTTTCGACATGGGGTTGATGCATCAGTTTTCCTGAGAAACTGTTTCTGAAAACATTACGCTTTTTGCGCTTTTGACCAGAACTAAATGTTTATGTTTGCATATATATTTTGTTTTAAACAACACTTTGTTTATATATCAATTTAAACCATCTAATTTGTTCCACGTGAATCTTTCAGTAATATTCTCTAAAAATAAAGTGACAAAATTGCTGCAAGCGATTATTATCTCTGACCCGGCGAAAAATAGGCAGAACTAACTCTTTGTAAACAATAAGATTAGTATCTTTCGTAGAATTAAAAAAAATATATTAAAAAACCCCAGTTACATATTAGTAAAATCTAACTTGAACTAACTTTAGAAACACATAATGGTAGCATAAATCACTCTGATCTGAATGATTCAGGTTTTACTCTCATTTTTTCCCTACCAAGATAAAGTTCACGCGATTTCAATGATTTCAGAAACGAGTACGGCGCTCGTAAAATTGGGTGGATGGCTTGAAGATAAATGGAGTCATTAACCTTACAATTTGTAGTATAATAGTCACCTAGAGATGATGCTTTTTGAATATCATGTTGATGATGTTTCAAATCAAATTCTAAAGAAACTGTCACAAGATTTTTCACCTTAAAATACGCGTGAACTACTGCAGTGACTTTTAACTTTTTTATGTTGCCCTGAATAGCACGAAATTTAAGAGTTGCATATATGTGAATAATCACAGTTGATGAGTTAATGAAGGGCAACTAGTATTGTTAAAATTTGACGAAATATTGTCACTTCATGTCAAAGTTCGAAAGGTCATATATTTTTTCTAATGTAAGACAATCAGATAATTTAACTCAAATATTATATTTTGCTTATTTCTTATATACATAAAATGGTAAAGATTGGCAACTGACACCTGTAAAATATTCTCTTGTCAGTGAAAACCCAACCTGTTAAATATGCAGCTGGTACGAAACTTGCTAACTGTTCAGTACATACGCAAATTGTAGACCACTCGGTAGGCACGCAAAATGTCGACTACTCGATAAGCACGCAACCTACTAACTACTAAATAGGCACAAGAGTCTGTCGATTACTAAGTAGGCACGCAACCTGTTAACTACTAAGTAGGCACGCAACCTGCTAACTACTAAGTAGGCACGCAACCTGTTAACTACTAAGTAGGTACGCAACCTGTTAACTACTAAGTAGCAAACTACTAACTATTCGGTAGACTTGCCATCTGCTATTGGGTTGGCGCGGAACCTACTAACAATTTAGCAGGAACGTAGCCTGCTAACAATTTAGTAGGCACGCAACCAGCTAACTATTCAATAGGCACAACTTACTAACTACTCGATAAACATGCAACCTACTATGTACCCATCAAGTACGCAATATACTATTCCACAGTTAAATATGTAACTTGAAACTATATAATTATTCCAGAAAGTGGACTGAATTATTAAGCTTAAAATATTGCATAAAAGTGCAATGAACCAATGTAATTATTATTGTGATTTAGAAAGAATATTCTGCCAGTATTTATTCTATGCTGGCACTTTTCCACACAGAAAAGTCCAAGATAAATGAAACAGCCATGTCCAAAGAGGAATTTGAAAACTGACTCCTGGAATCCTGAGAATTTGCAAGCTAAATATCTTGCCTCATAGTCACTAAAATGATAACCAAGCACACGCTTACAGATTTAATCGATTCTATGTTTTAAACACAGTAATAAGTGTTGCCATCCCAGAATAGGCAACACTATATGATGTACAACATTTAAGGTGACAAATCAAATTAAACTCTGCACACACAACACACCTATAGGGGCTTAATGTAAATTATAGCTATTTTGTTTCTGTAAAATTTTTAAACATGAATTTTGCAACTGAAATTTTAAAAATCACATACAAAAATGTACATCTCGAATTAAGTTAAATTTTATATTTAGAGGTTTGAAAACAAGTAGATTAATATTCTATAAACAATATTTCGCTAAAATTAACCTTTTTTTACGAATTTTTAATATTTTAAATTAAAAGAGCGAGTTGAAATGTTTTTTATTGGAGAATTTCTTTTGGGTCAACGAACTACAAATTTTAAAGCAAAAGGGATTTCAATTGGTAAATTTTTAATTGCATAATCACTGAAAATTTCTTGTAACTAAAAATCATTTGAAGATTCAAACATCTGCTGACTATTGAAAGTCATTCTACTTCAAAAATAAGAAACTTTGTATCGTTTTGAAAGCGATAAATCGATTATTGGGCAAAATGCACCAGGATAAATTGCAGCTTCGTTATTATGCCCAATCACAATAACAAGACAGAGTAAAACAAATAATATAGCCAACTTTTTTTTTTTTTTTGAAAAAATGGATAATGCGTTACAATTCTTTCACTGCTTCCAATTGCTTTACCAAATGCCAATGTACCGGGTGGTCAGAATTAAAACACCTCTACTCTGAGCTCTCTATCCATCGAACAACTCAGTGTAAAGGCTCCAAAATTGTTGAACCTACTATTCAAGACATGGGGAAAGGGATTACGCGAAAAAAAAATTAGTTCCAGAAACACCGATAGGTGGCGCTGTACAACAGAAAATATGCTGAAAAGACACAAAATAATCACAAGAAAACAAACACATGCGATATGGAATTTTTCCTTTTTAATTTCTTTTGCTGATATGAAAAAAAAAAAAGATAAAAAAGTGAAGAAACTTAAACTGTCATTGTAACTGCAATTTCGCACTGTAAGCACAAAAATTTGCATAAACCCTTGGTTTCCAGCTACTATGTTCTGGGCATAAAAGGGGTTAAAACTGGGAAAATTTTATTCTTATCAGCTGTGGCTGTCACACTGCCAGAATGCGCTTTGCTTGTGAAGCTATTTTATGAAATCAAAGAACATGCTGGAGCTGCACTTCCAGAGTTTCGTCGACATAAGAATTTGCGCAAAGGACCATTACTTCCACAAGTTCTCAGGAGAATGATCGCTCGATTCGAGAAAACTGGACATCTTGGAGTTCAGCCGGGTCGAGGCCGCAAATTGACTCGTTCAGATGTCGTTGACGATGTTGCCATCGCTATTGTTGAACAATCAATGGATAACGTTATACGCAGCATTCCCTGCATCGATAAGGTCCTTGTGATATGAATGTTTGGTATGTTCGAATAAAATGTGTTTCAAATGTGTATTTTGTGTCTTTTCAGCATATTTTCTGTTGTACAGCGCCAGCTATCGGTGTTTCTGGAACTAATTTTTTTTCACGTAATCCCTTTCATCATGTCTTGAATAGTATGTTCAACAATTTTAGAGCCTTTACACTGAGTAGTTCTATCTATGGAGAGCTCAGAGTAGGGGTGTTTTTATTCTGACCACCCGGTATATAATGCTAACTCTCACTGTATCCCTATATTGTTTGTTCCATTTTACTTTCTTGCCTGGAATTCCATATACGTTAATAACACTAGAGTAAAAAAACCTTATTTCACAATACAATTGTTAAACACAATTACATAAAGAGCTTTTCTATCTATAAATTTGTTGATCTCCATAATACCTATTGTACTGATATTGATATTTTTAACTTGACTCCTCCCCCATATAAAAACAAGAAAGATTAACCATGCATAAAGCATTGATTATGAAACACTTTCCAACTTCAATGCAATTTTATTTAAACATCTCTAAAATACGATGCATTCCTCGGTAATATTTTTATAATTATCGCAATACTACATTAATTTATTATATTTGAAAACTTAAAACTTTATCGAAAAAAATGAACTTCATTCGAATGACGGCATTGAAATATAAATTGCCTGGTTTAAACATCTCTAAAATGCGATACATTCCTCGGTAATATTTTTAAAATTATCATAATACTACAATAATTTATTATATTTAAAAACTTCATCAAGAACAAATGAACTTTTTCAAATGACGTTATCGAAGTATATATCGGCTGGCTCTTTAAATAAAAGCAGCATTTCATTCATCAACATTTTTTCCATTCATTTCATTCATCACAATACTTTAATAAATAATTTTATTTAAAACTCAAAATCATGGAGGTACAAGTAATTTAACTCTATGCTCAAAATTTCATCAAAAAATCGTTTGCTTCTCTGTAAAATCAATGATTGTTTCATTCATATCACTTATATTGCAGACTCCATGGGCTAAATAATTTTGAGTTAAAGAAATGCAGCAATTCTTATACAACTCATTCTACATCTTTTGGTATTTACATCCTCCATAAGTGCTAAGTAGGCTTCGTTGTAGAGATAATCAAAGTTGGATGATCATTTAAACTCAAATATATTGTAATTGCGTTGTTTTAGTATGTAGATGCATAGAATTTAAGCAAAAATAAAGCAGTTTTAGGACGGATGCAACATTAAATATGAATTAAAAAGAACTTTAAAAATCACGATTTTGACACAAGATGGATGCCATATTTTATTTTGAAGTGGGTCACGTGATCTCTTCATATAATGATCATGTGATCTCTATATATAAAGGATGTAATTATTATTTTAATTTTTGTTTAAAAAACTACAGAATATATTTTGCTGAATTTTTTTTTATATATTTTATGGGATAATTTGAATATTTCCTTAAACTTTCGAAGTAATTTGTGAATTTTAAATCCGCTTAAATAATGTTTTAAAAATTAGGTCCCATAGGGTTCAATGTATTTCATTTTTTCAACCCGGGTTCAATCCAAAACTAATTGGGTGATATCATTCATTTATATTCCCATAGGTACACACAGACCGTCTGATCAACATAATAAAATTTCATTTTGATAAAGTCAATTTTACGGCAGTTATCGTGCTAATGGACAGACAGACAGAATGAATGAATGAACAAAGTCATAAACACTTTTCAAATATGTTGTAAAGTGTTAAAAAGCCTGTTTTAATACACGTGATATGTAATATTACTTAGCACTCACGTATTTTATCCTCTGTTCTTTTATATGGTTCTTTGTGTGGTTACTGTAACTGGATTTTATCTGTAGTTGTCACGTACATCGAATAAATAAATAAATAAATCTATTTTCCAATAAAATTTAGTTATTTTAAATGGTCTTGAATTTTGCAGTCAAATCTCCATCCTTACAACACAATGTTAGGTTTTTAATTTGATAGGCAAGTTACACTTTAATTGCAGGAAAGTCAATTTTGCGATCGCTTCTGAAGGTTTTCAACAATTTTTTGTAAATCTGTCTAATTACTGAGGTCATGGAAGCTGTTTAGAAAATTCTAGGACAAGGTCAAGTGTTTCCTCTAAGCTCGAATCGCTATTAATTATGAATTAAGAAGAGGAAGAAAATAATATAATCCTTTACTGTGGGCTTTGTATTGGGCCATTTATGTATATCTTGAAACTGGGATGACCTTTGCGTGGGCTATAGAGGAAGAAATGCGGTTTTAATCATTGTAAAGATCCGTATTAGTGTCTGTATAAGTCTTGGATCATTTATAACTTTTGTAGTTTATTCAGTAATTTTTCACGTGGTCAGAATTGTGCAGCTGGTGTCACGACGAGCACAGTTCGGAGTATTTGGTTAAATTACTAGTTCAGATCCAAGTATTGATTGAAACTCAAATTAGGTAGTGCGTGGTAAAGTTATATAAAAGTGTAGCATAGAGTAAAATACAAATATAGTATATATTATATAGCATATGCAGTATAGAACATTCAGAAAGTACAGTATGGAATATGCAGCAAGTGCGATTTAGAATTTGCAAAAAGTGAAATACAGAGTATGTAGCATGTGAAGTATGAAGTATGGAGCAAGTGTGGTATAGAGTATGCAGCAAGTACAATATAGATTATGTAGCAAATGCAGTATAGAACATTCAGAAAGTATAGTATGGAATATGCAACAAGTGCGGTTTAGAATTTGCAAAAAGTGAAATACAGAGTATGTAGCATGTGAAGTATGAAGTATGGAGCAAGTGTGGTATAGAGTATGCATCAAGTACAATATAGATTATGTAGCAAATGTAGTATAGAACATTCAGAAAGTATAGTATGAAATATGCAGCAAGTGCGGTTTAGAATTTGCAAAAAGTGAAATACAGAGTATGTAGCATGTGAAGTATGAAGTATGGAGCAAGTGTGGTATAGAGTATGCAGCAAGTACAATATAGATTATGTAGCAAATGTAGTATAGAACATTCAGAAAGTATAGTATGAAATATGCAGCAAGTGCAGTTTAGAATTTGCAAAAAGTGAAATACAGAGTATGTAGCATGTGAAGTATGAAGTATGGAGCAAGTGTGGTATAGAGTATGCAGCAAGTACAATATAGATTATGTAGCAAATGTAGTATAGAACATTCAGAAAGTATAGTATGGAATATGCAGCACGTGAGGTTTAAAATTTGCAAAAAGTGAAATACAGAGTATGTAGCAAGTGTAATATGAAGTATGCAGTAAATGTAATATAGCGTATGCAGCACGTGTAGTATAGAGTATGTACTAAATGTAATATAGCGTATGCAGCACGTGTAGTATAGGGTATGTAAGAAGGGCAATATGGAATATATAGCAAATTTAGTATAGAATATTTAACAAGTGTAGTATAAAGTATATAGTAAGTGTAGTACAAATTACTGTAGCAAGTATAGTATAGGGTGTGTAGCAAGTGTAATATATATTATGTAGTAAATGTAATGTAGAGTATGTTGCAAGTATAATAGAGTATACAGCAAGTGTAGTATAAGTACAGTATAGAACTATGTTCAACGTTATGCAAGTTTTTGGAGAAACAACTCAGTAAAATATTCATAGAAACAGGTTGGAGAAGCGCATTAAAAAAATAGCCATTATGTCAAAGCGCGAAATCCATGACCAGTAGAGTGGAAAATACATTACCACTCTTTCTGCTCTTATGCCAACAGATTACATGAGTCGACAGGTAGCTTCCGACTTGCAGGTCTCAACCTCTCAGTCACGGTCATAAATCCGTTAGAACATTATTTTTAGACGAAATTACGACATACGACTGATAAATTTTTCTTTCTTGATTCAGAAGCGTGATATGGCTAAATATAAAGTCGTAAAATGCACGATAAATAACAAAAGTAGTATATGAATGAATGTACAATAGTGGATAGAAAACGTGCTTTATTTTAAAACATATAACGTTGTATAAGGTAAAGAAAAACTAAGCAAAAGTTTTACTTTTTGTTAGCTTGAAATAACGGCTATGTGAAAAGAAAGGAATTTATACCTTGGACTTTATTTTCTAATTATAAAATTTACGTAGTAAAAATTTAAAGTCGTATAATTCAAGGAGAGCCGTATAAATCAAAGTAAAATTCTGAAATATTATAAAAAAAATATCTTTAGAAAAAACTCTTTAGAATAAATATCTTTAGAAATAAAAAATATCTTTAGAATAAATTTAAAATGGTGTGGGCATCACATGATTATTTCAACACCCAAATTATTTTCCTTTAACACGATCAATTAAAACTTCGTATATACAGCATAGAGTAGCTAAAAAAAAGTTCTACTCTAACTACATGCAATAAATAGCTCTACATTTCAACAAAATAAATCTCAGTAACATACAAAATTAAAAAATATTATATTTAAAAGTGTATAGCAGCGGTGTATACTATTTAAAGTAATTACAATATTTGAACCTTTGTAAGCGTTGTCGCAGAATATTACCATAGGGTTAAAAGTTTCTATGTAAAGATCAGTTGGGTCTTATTTTGCTCTAATGACCTCTCCTAAGCGTCCTGGTAATTTCGATGATGTTTCTGTTGTTTCTGGAGTAATTTCTCTCCAAGCGTCCAGTAGGGCAGTTTTCACTTTATCTTTGCTTCATATGCCGTATTTTACAATTTAATGACTTAGTTCTTTCTATGGATATTCTATGGAATTAAAATCGGGCGATTGTGAGGGTTAAATTAATTTGCTTACGCTCTTTGTAAAACAACCATTTCTAAACGACTCTTAACGTATATTTTGGATGATTATTTTGTTGGAATATAAATGTCCTTCCTTCCAAGGGACAATTTGCTAACAGTGCTGTAGAAATTTCTTTTCAAAATGTTCAAATGCATATATTAATCTATTGCACTTTCAATAAACTTGAAATCACCTGCTCCTAAAGAATTCATAACCCCCCCCCCCCATACTATTACATTACTTTCACCGTGTTTCATAATTTCACAGAAATTTTTAGTTCTCATAAGCTTGTTAGATTTTCTCCAAGTTATAACTCCCCCACCTGTACTACATAGATTGAATTTTGATTCAACATTAAATAATATGGGCACCCCTAGGGGAGAGCAAGCAGGGGGACTTGTCCTCCTGGATGTTCAAAATTATAAAGGCAGACATCAAGCTAATTGATATTGTATGTCTTATCCTTCAGTTTAGCCCCCCCCCCCACACACACACACACACACACCTGAGAAAGTTCTGTAGGCGCCCATGCTGAAAAATACAGATTCCTAGAATGGTGGAGGCTTATTTTGCAAACTCGAAACGTTTATTTCTATTAACTAAGCTAATAAGGAGCATCTTTATAGCCGCATATCTTTTAGTAACGGCAATCTTGATTACGTTTCTTACTGTTTGAGTTGATACATGTATATCTGAATCGGTTTGTAATGGGGCAGTACATTTTGTTGCACAGATTCTAGGATTCTCTACCTATTTTAAGCATACCGGATGTGTGTATGCGGCCGGATTAATTTCTAGGCCTGTAGGAACGCCATATACTCGCGAAAGATTTCAGTTCATTATATCTACCGGGTGGTCAGAATTAAAACACCCCTACTCTGAGCTCTCTATAGATCGAACTACTCAGTGTAAAGGCTCCAAAATTGTTGAACATACTATTCAAGACATGGGGAAAGGGATTACGCGAAAAAAAAATTAGTTCCAGAAACACCGATAGGTGGCGCTGTACAACAGAAAATACGCTGAAAAGACAAAAAATACACATTTGTTACACATTTTATTCGAACGTACCAAACATTCATATCACAAGGACCTTATCGATGCAGAGAATGCTGTGTATAACGTTATCCATTGATTGTTCAACAATAGCGGTGGCAACATCGTCAACGACATCTGAACGAGTCGATTTGCGTCCTCGACCCGGCTGAACTCCAAGATGTCCAGTTTTCTCGAATCGAGCGATCATTCTCCTGAGAGCTTGTGGAAGTAATGGTCCTTTGCGCAAATTCTTAAGTCGACGAAACTCTCGAAGTGCAGCTGCAGCATGTCCTTTGTTTTCATAAAACAGCTGCACAAGCAAAGCGCGTTCTGGCAGTGTGACAGCCATTGCTGATAAGAATGAAAATTTCCCAGTTTTATCCCCTTTTATGCCCAGAACATAGTAGCTGCAAACCAAGGGTTTATGCAAATTTTTGTGCTTACAATGCGAATTGCTGTTACAATGACAGTTTAAGTTTCTTCACTTTTTTATCTTCTTTTTTTTTCATATCAGCAAAAGAAATTAAAAAAGAAAAATTCCATATCGCATATGTTTGTTTTCTTGTGATTAATTTGTGATTTTTCAGCATATTTTCTGTTGTACAGCGCCATCTATCGGTGTTTCTGGAACTATTTTTTTTTTCGCGTAATCCCTTTCGCCATGTCTTGAATAGTAGGTTCAACAATTTTGGAGCCTTTGCACTGAGTAGTTCGATGTATAGAGAGCTCAGAGTAGATGTGTTTTAATTCTGACCACCCGGTATATAATATACTAAACTATAGACTTACTTTGGTTTCTTAACCATTTCCTCAGCTTTTCGTATCCATAGATCATCACTTTTTGACTTAATTACTAAGTAGCAAACTGCTTTGGTATTCCCATTGTGTTGTCTTAAAAATTCTAATTACTTAAACTGTTCCATTACGCAACTCTCTTTACTTTGCTACCTAAGATTTCATTTTAGAGATACTTTAGATTTCATTTGCTACTTAAGATTTCATTTTAGAGATACTTAAGATTTCATTTGCTACTTAAGATTTCATGTTTTTCCTTTTTTTCCTGACAACTCCTGCATTTTCAAATAAAATACTATTATTTTGGAAAACATGAAAACACTTTTATTACTAACTAGCCGCCTTTGGCGACCAGCCTATTCGCTACCCTTGAAAATTCTGACCGTGTCAAACTCGCTGGCGCCATAACCACGTGGAGTTATCAAAGTTTGCTGTAGTTTAATGACGTTAAAACTAATAATGAAATTTTAAGATGAAAAATAATGTTCTAGGGAGGGGTTCTTGAAAATTGATTTGTAAAGAGAATTTATTCTAATGTTTGTGAACTGTGAGATTCTGAGGATTTCTGTACCTGTAAACCTAGGAAAAGGATCCCTTTGATGTATACACACAGCCGGGATCCTATGTTTTTTTTTATAGAAGTATGCCCCTCTATTTTTTGTTTTACATAAATGAAATTGTATCCATTTGTATGCATTTTTAGTATTGCATCGCAGATGGCATGAACGGATTTTTGAGACTGATGATGTTAAATGTGAATTTAGTATTTAAGAAATAACGATGCTGCTTTAACGATGCTGCTCAGCGAAAAAAAGGTTTTTTTTTTAAAAGATTGTCCCCACCACCACCCGCTGCATAAAAGCACCGCAACAATGTAAACAACCACTCGATGTAAACAATACATCGCCACAATTCAATCTAGCATAATGATCCAAAAACCTTATAAAAGTAAACACTAATTCGGTTATTCTTTTTGATGTAATGCAAATTAACTTTAGAGTTTCGCTACCGTACGGAAACTTTTTTTTTTACCCACTGTATATACATAAATAAACTGGCCTATTAGTTTCAAAGGCAAAACATAGCCTTCTTCAGATTTGCTTTGGTTAAGTTTAATCAGAGGTTTGCATCTTACATACCGGGCAACGTCGAGTACATTTCCTAGTCTTACTTAATAAAATAAGATCTATGTTTGTGTGTGTGTATGTGTGTGTCGTCTGCAGCGGAAATTTGGAGCTTCTGACAGCTACGAAATTGAGTATAAAGTACTCCAGGTCACCGGATAATAACGTCTCGGTGAGATTTTTTAAAAATTCGAATTAGTTTAAAAGTAATTGAATTTTTAATGTCGAAAATCATATTTTTCTACCTATTTGTCAGACGATAATTTGAAAGCATATAGTTCGACGAAATCTCAAACGTTTCGTCTTGGCGAAAAAACACTAAGTGCATTTAATTTAGAAGTTTTCTAATTTTGCGAATTAAAATAATTTCATCCTAATTCTTTTAATTCGAGATTATATTATCATTTAAAGTATTGTGCTAAAGTTAGACTTAAATTGGTTGAAAATTCGCTGATAGTAATATTTTTTAATTTTAATGCAGATGTAAAGGAACTGTTTTTCAAGTACTTTCATTGCGTCGTTCTGCCAAAAATCGAGCGCTTATTTAGGGCGTATCAAAGGAGCTTCTTTAGAATGTATTACGCCTGTGTTTTATAATTTGCATTGTTATGCATGGGAAAAAGGAGCCCGGGAATGATTTCAGTTCAAAACAGGCGGTTTGTAAATTGCGATTTGTATCTGTATTATATAAATAGTGGATTTTTTTTTTATGACCTGGGAAAGTGACAGGGTAATTCATTCTAGTATTAAATAAATGTAGGATCATCCTCTAATTTGAGCTACCTAAAAATTAATAGATCTCTGTCATTTATTAATAAAACTAATTGTAACATTAAACAGGAATCATTAAATTTGTGACCTTTTGGGCTCCCTAGTATCGCAAGAAAGGTTTTACGCTCACATCCCTATAAAATCCCGTTTATATTATAACCCCCCCCCGACCATATCACTGTATTATTATATGATGTCACAACTGCCATATACTAGAATTTATAATATCAGAAAATAGTTTCAGCAATAGTTTCAGATTAAAGCCCCAAAATCGTTAATCTGCCACTGTAAGTTCGCGTAAATCTGGTAGAGAAGTATCAAACCGTTACGTAAATATCCGGTGTATTTTTTTTTATCATTATTATTCTTTATTGCGCTTCTATAGCGGAACAAAATGGCTGCAAAATTTAAATAATTATGTACCAGGTCAAGTGTGAAGTTAGATGAGCTACATAAGTATGTAGAACATTTACATATTTTCTTTTCAATTGTTAATATTCTTTTATTGTATTAGAAGATGTATTTGATACTTTTGTTCCTTGCATTCATTATTTGAAATACAGCAGTTCGATAGGGGTTTTCTTTGTCAGTTATTTGCAATTGTTCCAGATCCGGGTTATTAATGGTTGTGAATCCAAGTGTTTTTCTTTTATCTGAAATATCCATGTATATAATTAGCATGTGGGATGCGATGTCGGGGCAAAAATATTCGAAACGTGTTAAGCCTAGAAAGTTGAAATTTGGTAAGAATTTGTCGTTCTTACTCTAAAGGTTGCGTGGGTATCTTAGCGGAGGGAAGTTTTTCGTGGAGAGGGGGAGAGGTGCTACATCTCGAGTTCGACTCCTTTATCGGCCTAAGAATATATCAAAATACAATAAGTTTTGGGGGTTAAAATTTGTTAGGTATACAGTTCTTTCTTGCAAAAGGACGCATGGGTACCATGGCGAAGATAAGTTTTCCCTAGGGGGGTTGTTGTTGAGACCCAGACCGTCCGATCTACCAGAAAGGTGTAAGGTAACCGTTTGGACAGCCGGGAGGTGCCACCCAATTTAGACCGCAACCCAGTGGGGGAGGCATCCACAGGGACCGTACCCTCCTTACCCTACCACCAACCTCTCGAAAGGACTTACGGACCCACATGTTTAACGTGGTCGTACTCCGCATGAACACGGCGGTAGTTGTGGCAGAGTGCAAATCCAGCGCGCAAACCACAGGGCTACCGCGTCCGAAATTTGCCAACAGCACCCGGTGTTTGTTCCCAGGTGGTCACCCACCCAAGTACTAACCGCTCCCGATGCTGCTTGACTTCGGTGATCTGATGAGAACCGGTATTTTCAGTACGGTAGGGCCGTTGGCTTTCCCGAGGGGAGTGTACTAATCCTGAGTTGGATTCCTTTGTCCAGCCAAAAATGTCCAATAAGAGTCCAATATTCAGTTTATGTATTATTATTAATATTTTCTCTATAGAATCGAAGCTGAATATTGAACTAGTTTTAATAATCTTACAATAATGGTTATTCATATCACCATTATTGTACACAAACTGTCACCCAACTAAAAAGAGCTTGCAGAGATTTGGGAAACGAATACATTTTATGGAAGTCTCAGGATGGGCACATGTAATATCTTGCACGCTGATTTTTCAACCGGTTATAATCTAGTTACTGTATAATTTGCATTCAATAAATTAAGGTTTGGACAATTAGTGAATGGAACTTTAGTTGATCAGATTTTTTTTGTTTTATATAAGCCATAGATAGTGAACTAACTATTTATAAAAGACTTTTTTATACAATGACATTCTCAACATTTACTGATAAGTTTCTTCTGACTTTCACAACCTAAACCTTACCAAGCAATCTTGTCATGTTATACAAAAATAATTTGGCTACATATTCCAGAAGTTATAGACAGTGACGTAGCCAATGGCAGTTTTGAGGGTTGTACTCTCCTTGTTCATTGGAGGAAAATATTGCATTAGTTCTTTATAGGAGGGGGGCATGACGTTTGACTTTTCATTGCTTATCTTTTTAGTTTCAAGATTAAATCTAATATTAAAAATATAGATCACTATATCTTTGTTTTCCGCTTTAACTAAAAATTTCCATTTAAGTAAATCTCCTTCAGAATTACGCCCTGTGTTATTTTGTAGGGTTAAGAGATACTACAATTTAAATGGCAGAATAAAAATATTGCATCCTTATTGCGAAATAAATTGCTGACCAAATTTCATAAATTTAGCTTTGGATGCCCTTATAATTTTATTACAACACGACTATAACATTATCATAATTATTTATTTTTACTTTTTTTTTTAATTATAAAGTCATAATTTAGGTCCTTTAGGTTTAGTTTTCGTTAATAAACTTACATGCAATTGATGTCGATTAGTTAGTTTTGTTAGTTAAACATTTGGTTTTTAAGTTCTGTACTCTACACCGGTCTGTTTATTTGAATATAGTCTTCAACTGTTCTTTTTGAAGTTGAATGAACTAACTCTCCTCACCGTCTAAATCAAAGAGCTATTATCAGAATTAAATTGCTCCTCGAAGATCCAAATAGCAACTCGATATCGTCTTGTGAGCCGGACTGTCTGTGTGTTGTTGTTAAGACCCCAGACCGTCCGAACTACCAGAAAGGTGTAAGGTAACTGTTTGGACGGCCGGAAAGTGCCACCCAATTTAGACCGGAACCCAGTGGGGGAGGCATCCACAGGGACCGTGCCCTCCTTCCCCTACCTCCAACCTCTCGGAAGGACTTACGGACCCACATGTTTAACGTGATCGTACTCCGCATGAACACGGCGGCAGTTGTGGCAGCGTGCAAATCCAGCGCGCAAACCATCGGGCTACCGCGCCCGAAATATGCCAACAGCACGCGGTGTTCCCAGGTGGTCACCCACCGAAGTACTAACCGCGCCAATTAGTTTAAAATAATAACTCCCTAAAGTAGTTTCAATTAATTATAATCGTAATTGACTTAAATTTTCAATTGAACTTTATTCAACTATTTTTAATTGTTCCTTGTAAGTTATCAATTGTCCCAAATGTGACAACTAAAAATGGATGTTTTCGTGCGGAAACTAATAATGACAGCCAAGGTCAACTATCTTACATAAAGTGAAGTTTTTCTTATTCACTCCCCTCACAATACCGTGACGACGTATCCTCTCTAATAGGGGGTGTATTTTCAGGATACCAGGAATAATTCAAATTTCTGGATAATTAACGCTTTTACTTAAAAACGAAACAAGCGTAAATATGAGCAATATACAAATTAAAACTGTCTATTTATCTTAGAAGGTCACAAAATAATTATTAGGTACAGTAAACAGCTATTAAATGCTCAACTTATTCTCAAAACACTGACGTATTTCCCAATTATTTTATCGTATCATTATTTATCATATTTTTATCCCAATTATTTTATCGTATTTTATCGTATCTAGCTGAACGATAACATGCTTATATACCCTCTATGGAACTATCTAAAAAAATCAACGCAACTCTTAAAATTTTTGCTCAAACTAGAAAATTCGAGCAGATTCCAAAGCGCGATAGGCGATATTTTGACAAATTCGTTGTCAAGCGACCTAAATTTTGCCTTCCTCTGAACCCGCGAAAAGAATTCCTTTGCAACAAATATGTTAAATCTTCCTAAAATACAAACATTTTGATCAAATATTTGATAAACGGGTTGTATTAAAAACAAATCTAACCTAAAAATTGTAAAAAAAGTGTGCCTAAACATGCGTTGATTCTTATGTTAATTTTCAAAAGAAGTTAAATTCTTATATTTTTTTTCGTAGTTGTTAATTGAAGAATTTAATTGCAAATACAACGAGCAAATATCAATTTTAATTGTGAAACCAATTAACAATTAATGTAAAAAAATTGAATTGTTAATTGCAACCAACAATTAAAAGTAATTGTCAATTTTTCATTCAATCGAATTTCCTCTACATTGTGGCCCACATTAAAAAACAAAATCCAGAGCTCGAATCCTCCCCCTCGTTTCTTTTGGAGATACGTTAACAGTTATAAATAGATATAGCTTTAACTAGAATCTTAATTTGACCTTAATGAAAAGCACAGTAGTCGAAAACTGTACTGTTAACCACATTAAGCAGCTCACTGTGAGGAGAGCGCCTTCCTGTATCGCAAACCTCCATACAATTTGAACATGCTAATTTCAGTATGTTGTCATTCCAAACCTTCGTTGGGTTTTCAGTACCTAATGAAATTAGTCGGTAGGTAATTCTAAAAAAATTATGTAAAAATATGAAAATTAAGTGAAAAAATAATTAAATTACATTCTACGTGTGGGACGTACATTTAATATTTAAAGATTGGGAGATATTCAAAATTTCTTATCGGATCATTCGTAGCACATTCTTTGCTACCAGGTTAGGTTGGAACAGAGTTTTATAGCGACTAGTCAACGTCAATACAATAAAAAAAACCTCAAGTGTACTATAGTACAATCACAAATCCCACCTATATGTACTATAGTAGACTTATGTTTATCATGTCCCAATTATCAGGATTTTATAGATAATCCGAAAGAAAAAACACGTTTATAACACTTTCCAACATAGTTGTAAAGTGTTTATGACTTTATTCTGTTTGTCCTTTCACACGATAATTACCGCAAAAATGACTTTATCAAAATGAAATTTTAGTATGTTGTTGAGACAGTCTGTTAAACATATGGGAATGAAAATGAATAATATCACCCAATTAGTTTCAGATTTAAACCGGGTTGAAAAAATGAAATACATTGAACCCTATGGGACATACTTTTTTAAACATTATTTAACCGGAGTCAGAATTCAGAAATTGCTCGAAAATTATAGGAAATAATCAAATTACTACGTAAAATGTGCAAAAAATTTCAAAATAAAATATGGCATCCATTTTATTTCAACTGTGTAAAAACATTTTACACATTTACCATTTTATTTCAACTGTGATGTTTAAAGATCGTTTAAATTTATATTTAGTGTTGCATCTGTCCTAAAACCGCTTTATTTCTGCAGATTATTCTGCAGATTTATTTCTGCCAACGCAATTACAATAATTTTTTATTTTAAATGATCGCTAAACTTTGATTATTCCTACAACGGAGTCTAATTTCTATAGCATGCAGACTGTAAACAAATCAAGCGATTGTAAGATGAGTTATATAAGAATTGCTGAATTTTTATCAAGAAAAATTATTTAGCTTTGGAGTCTGGAATATAAGTGATATGAATGAAATATTCATTTATTTTACATAGAGAAGCAGACGATTTATAGCATTGGCTTTTTTGATGCCGTTTTAAGTTTCCGAGTATAATAAATTATAGTAGTACTGTGGTAATTTAAAAAATATGAGTGTTGAATATATCGCATTTTAAAGATGTTTAAATAAAATTGCATTTCAGTTCGAAAGTGTTTCATAATCAACGCTTTATGCATGATTGATCTTTCTTGTTATTTTCCTTCTTGTGAACTTAATTAATTAACGAATAATTAGCGAAAACGTTTATATTCGATTTTTTTGTCTAAACATAGTTTTGAAGAAATTATTTCAATTTTTTCTGAACAAAAATAAATCGAAGGTTCAATGTCAAACAAAGTTAATAAGAAAATTGCATGTTTTAAGATAAAGTTAATTTTATATTGTACAAACACCACTGCACATTACAACAAAAGTTGTAATGTGCCTTAAGCTAAATAAATCTTAATGTCAAGAAACGTTATCTGCAACACCTTAAAATTAATGAATTATTACAGAATTATTAAGCAATACAATAATAATAAATGCTAGTAAATATCACTTTATATAACATTATTATATGTAACAGTGTTTCGTTTGTCTATATTGATGTGAAATAATGGGTTCAGTATGAATAGTTTGTTAACAAAAGGTCAATGCAACAAGTTCAATGCCTGACAGCCTAAATGTCTAAGAAAAATGTTTGGAGTATTTAGGCCTTATGTTATTACAAGCACCAACTCTACAAGAGTACTGGACAGAAAGCATTAGAGGTGGAAATAAAAGACCGTAGATGGAAATGGACTGGGCATGTCTAACGTCCCTGGTGTGGAACTTGTTTGGGCGCCCGAGGGGAAAAGATCTTGAGTCGACAGGGGCCATCGTGATGGCAGGCAGTTTGCTCTTCTTACCTCGTTTGCTCTTCTCTCTTGGTAAGAAGAGCAAACTGCGGGCCATGTCGATGGCCCAGGTCGACCCAAGCTAACTTGGAGGAAATAATAATAGAACAAGAGCGAAATCTTAAGGGAGAGCTGGTCAGAAGCAAGGACTGCAGCACAGGATCGACCAGGTTGGCAACGCAAGCTGAAGACCTGACGTGCCACTAGGCACGATGAGTGATGATGATGGTGATATATAGTTTATGAGAAATAAAAGAGAAAAAATGCCATCAAAACATTTTTTCTTTATTCCAAAAAATCACAATTTTCGAGTTAAAGTTGCTTGACATTTGTTGTGATACAACCATTCAAGGGACTTAATTAAAGAAAATAAAATCAATTGAACGATCATATCTCAACACCTGATTGGGTCGGACACTCACATACAATTAAAAGGGAAATTAATTATTTAAATACTTAATGTAATGGGACCGTATAGTGGGGAATAGAATTTTGAATATAAAACAATGCGTTGTGTAATTAAAATATAAAAATCCATTTTGTATGTGAGCGCCTAAAATTACTTACTTGTATTCAGATCCTTTACTTAAGAAAATTATGAATAGTGTGAAATGTCTCATAATCAATATTAATGTCTCATAATCAATATTATATCTCATAATCAATGCTGAAAACTTCGACCAATCGGACATGCTAAGTCGCGGGTTCCACAATGATAATGGCCACATCTAGAGCCCCTTTTTCGCTAAAGTCAAGTTTTAAACACGTAGTGCGAAAGGAAAATGGAATAATAGCTGGGCACAATTCCAAAATGTAAATTGAAAACTGCACACAGAAATATCAATATGCACTTTGCTGTTGTAAAGTTATAAAGTGTTATGATGAGTTTAAAGTTTTTAAACACATCACGACAACATTAAATCCCCCGAAATATGCATGAGAAAAAAGCCATTCAGAAATTACTTTGAGAGAAGGGCGCCCTTCTATTCATTTAATTTTGAGTTTTATACATTTAATCTAATAAAAGGTTGCGTGTCAGAATTTTTCATACCGATTTAATTTATACTTCATTTTCTGTATTATTTGGAATTTCGATTATGCGAATGTGTTGTTAGTCCTGTTTTATACGACTAAACGGCTAACTCTATTATACAGAGTGCTTCAGTATACTTGACTTCGCTTTTCGAGTTTCAGAAATTGGTTTTCGACATATACGTAAGGTTTCAATTTAAAAGCTTTTAAAATTAAATGTGAAAAATGTTCATATATTCTTCGGATGGGTGGTATTTTCATAAAAATAGGTCTACATTTTTATAAAGTCCCTTGAACAGAAGAAGTTCAATTAGGAAACGTTGCAGAGTCTACTTCGACGATAAAAGCTTGCAGTTTCGTCCCAGTAGCTCAACGGTAGAGCGTCGGCTGACCTGTTCGGAGATCCAGGGTTCGATTCCCGGTTGGGGCAACAAGGCTCTTTACAACATGCGCTATGCAGTACATAGTCAGAAGGGGAAAAAATTGTGCCATTATCTGCAATATTTGGCGAGTTATTTCATTTAAAGAGATTTTTTTCCAATAAATCTGGTATTAGCTGCAAATAAAATTGGTCAGATAGAGTTTATGCAAAGTCTGGTTTCAATTTCCAGTCAGCTCCTATAGCACAAGTCATTGTCGAGGGAAAACCGAATTCCAGTTCTACAAATTTACCTTATTTTTGTAGTTTCTTACGTTATTTCTATTGTAAATATCTTCATGAATATTGCAGATCATTGTACTGGAATCTTTTCTGACTTACAACAGTAAAACTTTTTCTAATTGAACTTCTTTTGCTCAAGGTAGCCTACAAAAATGCAGACCCATTTTATTTATGAAAATACCACTCACTGGGAAAAAATAATTATATAAATGGATTTCACATTTAATTTTAGTAAACTTTCAAACAAAATTTTATCAATTCAAAAAAAAAAATCTGATGTGGGCAACACATGACTTTCCTTATATAATGTAATAAATTTACTACTTTTACAGTAAAGAAATACGTTTTTCTTATAGTAGATACTAATATTTTTTCCAAGATATTGAATTTTCGACAATTAGTCGTCATTTTCATTGATTTAGCGTCATTTTTATCCATTTGGCGAGATTTTCGTTAATTTGGCAACATTTTAAAAAGTCGCCAAGTTGGCGACATTCCGCCAAATTTGTCGCCAAAATCTCGCCAAGCGTTATGCGCCAAGAAATAAGTTATTCTTACAGCAGACAAATGACTATTGGCGTTCAAATACAAAAGTATTACTGAAAGTATATTTTTTCATGAATGGAACGAGCTAGATCCACGAGAATGATATCCCCCAATTTATCGCATGGTATTACATATGAAAAGTGAACATGTTTCTCAATAGGAAATATTTTTTTTTTTATTTTATATGACTTTTTGATAATTTTTTTGAAAAATGTGCAATATCTCGAGAACGGTTCATGTTAGCTTTCTAAAATTTATGTCAATCGTTTTCTAATGAAAAATTACATAAGAAATATCTATTTGCGTAACTATATTAGTGGTTTTGATTTTTTGACGATTTTTTCAAAATTTCATTCGAAAATTTAGGGGGTTTCTGAACATTCGATTGCGTATAAAAACAATAGGCTTCCAGTGTTTACGGATTGTGATTTTTGTACCGAATTTCGTTTGAATCGGTCCATTCGTCGGTCAGTTATCGTCTCCACAGACTCACGGACACACACACACACACACACACACACAGACAGACATCACTTCAAAAATGTTTGATTCGTGATCAGGGATGCTTGAAACGTGCTCTCCTGAAAACTCGAATTCGAATTTTTGACCCCGTCACAATACTTTCCATATACATTATGTATATAAGGAAAGTAAAAATATGCGTCTAAAATCACTTGCCAAAGCTCGAAAAGTGAATTCAACTACGATGAACTAATAATGCAATATCGCGAAATACTTTCGATATTGAATCTATGTTAGACCACTATATACCACAATATTTGTCTAATATTGGTTAAATAATAACTGCCAATACTTATCCAATGTTGCCCGTTCATTACCCGCCAATAAAGGGATACAGAGGTATTTTCATGTTCAAGGTACAAAAAAATATCTGCAAAACAAACTTTAACAACTAACTCGGTAATTGATGAAGCACAAGACAAGCATAGTGGGAAAAAGTGAAATCTTGCGAAAACAACCAGCAATTTAGTTGTCAAATTGATGGCCAGTTTTTCTTTTCCACCACAGCCTTCAAAAAGTAACCTATTTTCTATAGTCTGGTGATTTTCGTAAGAGAACTTTCTTAAAATTTTCTCACAATATCTAAAAGCGAATAGCTCAGCATGAATCTAAAAAAAAAAAGGATATTAGTTTAGAAAAGGATATTGAGTTTTTCAAACAGGAATTCTCCTATTCCAGAATATTGAATAACCTGTTTTTCAAATTGTACTTTCCACGATTTTTTCCCACATATACGTACTAAACAAGAAATTTATGAGAGCGATATGATAGCAAATGTTATGTACACTTCAATTATTAATATAATTATTAAGCATTTTTTTTTCTCTTTTGCAACTTACTTCCTACAAGAATACGAATTTTCTGGAAAACAGAAAGTGATATATCCTGAAAGTGAACCAGAAATGGAAATCCTTGGTGAACCCCCTAAGCCTGCTGGAATTCGATGCTAAATTCATATCAGTCATACTGAGTCAAAATATAGGTTACAAGGATTTTTTTTTTACCGGAAGTGAAAAAAATCCGAGAGGAAAAATCTTTTCGCAATTCCCCTCCCCCCCTCCAAAATTTAATGCTGAATTCATATCACTCATTTTAAGAAACATGTTAGAACTAGGAGTAGAAAAAAACGAATACAAATTTTCTGATAAACTGGAAGTGGTATCTCTTGAGAGTGAACCGGAAATGGAAATCCATAGTGAACCTTGTCCCGCTGCTTTGCCTACCCATAGTTTACCTAGCTCCGCTGGAATTCGACGCTAAATTCATACCAGTCATCCTGAGCCAAAATAGATGTTTCAAAGATATTTTTACCGGAAGAGAAAAAATTCCGAGAGCGGAAATCTGTTTGCAAACCACAACCACCCCCAAATTCCCTCCAGAATTTAATGTTGAATTCATATCACTCATTTTTAAAAAAATTAGGACGGGGAGTGGAGAAAACGGCTATGAAAATCCTTAGTAAACTACCCTACCTCCGCCAAAACTTAATGCTGAATCCATATCAGTTATCATAAAAGTTCTATCTAAAATCAATCTTGAGTATTAGATGTTTCAAGCAAAATGAAAATCTTTGCATCGGAAATGGAAAAAGAACTGGAAATCCTTACTGAATCCCTATCTCATTCAAAATGTATGCCAGTCAGTGTCTAATCTCTATTTATAGCATATCCTGGTAAATAGGTGTTTCAGTGAAAACCTTTTAGTAAAAACAATCGTATGGCAACATTTTTGCCGCCAACAACTAATTTTGAGGTATCTTATCTCTATATAGGGAAAGAAAGTGTTGTGAAGGGGCCAAAAATTCGATTTCGCCCCAGACTGACAAAAATATCGTCGAAATTGCAAAAATGACGCAAAATTAACGGAAATGACGCTAAATTGATGAATTAATTATTAAAATATTTTAATATATGAACCCTATTGCTTATTGCAGATATTCTCAATCATTATCAATTTAGAGTTGTGCGAAATATAAGTTAATTGGGTACTTTGAAACAGTTTTACATGTTATCACCCAGAAAGGTGATACAATTCGAGGTTAAAAACTTTCTGCTGTGGATCTTATACATCGTTTTTTGCACTGTGAAAGAAATAAATGCATTGAATTGTGTAGGTAAAGTCATGTGCTACCCACATCAAATTTTTTTAATCCAATCAGCTGCAAAACTACTCCATGTTAACAAAACCATAAAATGTGCGCCATTTTATACTTCTATTTGAAACGGTTTTTGATATTCAGCACATTTATAAGTATGTGAACATTTAGCCACTTTGCCTCTCAAAGCGTGGGTAGAAATAGTTAGCACATTAATTTGTGCCGTTTTAATGCCATTTGCATTCATAGTGTAGCTCAAATCCTAATTTTCTCACCGCATTGATACTGTCACCAATGCTTCAAAAGTTATGATTCTTTATAAGCAAAAAGAAATACCATTAAAATCTGAAATTTCCTATTATTCTGTTATACACATACACATACTGTTATAGACATACTTGATGAAAGTAAACTAATTTATTTTCGAAACCGGTCTTGTCCATTAATGGTTTACTTGTCGGTCTTTCTTTGTATTTGATAATTGGTGGAAACTATTTAAGGTATCTGAAACTGGCTGTTTTTTTTATCTGTATATGCTACGTTTCTTTTTCTGATGATAGCTATTTTATTTTCCGAAACAGGTGATTTTATTTTGCTTAGTAGAGTTCCTCTAAATTTCGTTGTCAAGTATAATCATCATTAATTTTAGTATTTTGAGCTAATATTTGCAGCCTTTCGCCCTTCAATTCGCTTGTTTAGTTTAGTGTTTTACAAAATTTTTGAGTCGTGAAACTCTTTTGGAATTCAATTTAATGTCGGAACCCCAAAATGAGAAAGTCAATTGTGGTTCAAATTATGCATTCAAAATTTTACGAGGTTTTTTTTCTATTTTTAAGAAAATTTACACGAAATTATCCCAGCGCGAACCCGTAGAAGACCCAGACCGTCCGACTCGTCCAGAGGACTAAGAGCAACTATTTGGACGGCCGGCAGCGCGAACCCGTGGAGTACTGTCACGGAACCCCCAGGGTTCCGCTGAATACATTTTGAAAAACGTTCGTTTAGTAGATGCTTGAATTTTTCTTTTAATCATTAATTTTCATGGATTGGCAACGTTTATTATCCTGGGTCACGTGAGTATTATTCTGATTCCTTTACTGTGAAACCGGTTGAAACATGTAATCAAATGTTTATGATGTTACTCATGATTATTTATTTTTAGGTAGAGTAATAAATATTATCCAGTAAATTTGGCGACAATCGTGGCATACACCACTTGATGGGGCGTCGCCGAAGTTCTCAACGCTCTATTTGACATCTTAGTTCTGTCTCTTGAAGGGAAAGCTGGGATGAAAAGGTTGCCCTCGTTACTTAAGCAACCCCGGGCGACGGAATGATGGGGATGACACAGTGGAAATCAAAAGCTTTCTTTGATGTTTTTCTTTCTATTTTATTGTCTTCTTGTTCTCTTTCGTGCGCTCCTACCAATTGTAAGAAATCTCATCCGGAATCTGGTAGTATTCAATAAATCTTTGCGTGACACTACCACTCTGCGATACTCGTTTGTACAACGCTATTTTCAGATGTGTCCTACATATACGTATGAATTGCTCACATGAGTAGTTATTTCTTACATATAGATTTTAAACTTAGCAGGAAATACCTTGTGTAGTAGAAATATAATTGAACCCTATTGGGATTATAATTGTCTCAAAAAGATTTTCTAGTCGTTTCCAACGTAAATGTTTTGAAATAAAATAATTTTTGACACATTTGAAAAGTTTATCGATGTCATATTTACCCTCACAGCAAAGATCGTCACATGTGTGACAGTGACGCTGTAGTCACGTGACACCTGGGTCACAATGTTACATCATATTTGTGACTTCTATGCGACGTTACGTATTAGTAACTTTGTAACTTCATTGTGACTATATTCTGTGACGTTTCCACAATTTAATTAACACGTAACAATGTAACGACATTACAATGGCAATTACAATGTGACGTCATAAACAAGTTAATATGCGACGTCACAAACGACCATGAAAATGACCAAAATGACTTCGCTGTGAACTCAATATGACATTTTCGAGACGTACTGCGACGTCCTATGACGTCCCAAAGTCACAGTGTGACATAAATCTTACGTCACTGTGAAAAAAATGCTCTTAGGGTAGTGACTTAAAAACATATAATTGTTATTGATAATACAATTCCCTCTGATGGCCATCTTGATCCTAAGATCTATTACCAAAAGAACACGTCTGGGAAACATTATTCCATTGTGTGGATTTTGCCAGAAGCATTATTCCAGATAGTGAACTGTCACAGAACCCTTCTTTCACGTCACACGCCAAACGTCGTTTTATCGCCAGTCCTGGTATGCTATTCTGGAAACTCCTGCAAGAGTGGAGGAAAAGACGAATTGTTTATAATAAATTATATTGTTCATGAAGACCAGTGATTTTATTGCGTATCAGAATGTCATTAGACACATTTGTATCTGATTATTTACATCATTTATTATGTATTTTCTGGTTTTAAAGTAATACTATGAAAATACATGTATTTAAGAACTTTGTGTACTGCATACAGATTGTTTGAAATTAATTTAAGAAATGTTCCACACATATATATATAATTTATTATTTGAATAAAACGATTATATGCGAGATTTCGTAGTAAATACATATGTAGGATCCGTATGTTGTTCAATACTTATACGAGTATATGTATAGTACAAGAATCAGTGACAAAAACATTATTTGAAATGAGGGCATATTTGTTATTTTAAAAATTTAAAATTTGTAAGATTTTAGCGTAATTTGCTTGACATTTTTCGGTTTGTGGGAGCAATAAATAATTGTTACTTTCCCGACATACATAGTACAATGCAGCGTTTTTCAAGATGTGTTCCTCGGAACCCTTGGGGTTCCGTAATGCGATAGTTTCATGTAAATCGTCTTAAAAATTTAACAAAGTCATAAACACTTTTCAACTATGTTGTAAAATGTTAAAAACGCATAAAATATTGATGCATAATTTGAACAATAAGGATTTTTTCTTATTTTGGAATTCTGCCATCAAATTAAATTTTAAAAGGGTTTCGGGATTAAATGAGCTTGAAAAACACTGCTATAATGCATAAAGGAAAGTATTGTGACAGGGTCGAAAACTCGAATTCGGGTTTATGTTTTCGGTGGTAGAGCTTATTTCAAACATAGCTGAGCTCGAATCTAATGTTTTTGATGTAATATCTATGTGTGTGTGTATATTAATGTATATGCATGTATATTAGTGTGTGTATGTGTATTAGTGTGTGTATGTGTATTAGTGTGTGTATGTGTATTAGTGTGTGTGTGTTGTAAAGAAACTTGGTGCCCCGACCGGGAATCAAACTCTGGACCTTCGAACTGGCCAGCCGATGTTCAACCTTTGAGTTATTGGGAAGAAATCGCAAGCTCTTTTCGCCGAAGTGAACTCTGCAGTCTGCAGTGTATGTATATTAGTGTATGTGTCCTTGAGTCAGTAGATGCGATATCTAACGAACGAATGAAACGTTTCGAGCGAAATTTTTTACGATTATTACAATAAGTGAATAATGGAAGTCTATTGATTTTAAAAGCAATCGAATATTCGGAAACCGTCTCCCAATTTTCGAATGAAATTTTGAAAAAAGATCATAAAAAATCAGAACCTTTAGTAGAAAATGAAGAACCCTAGGAAAATGAACTTTAATTTATTTGATGATTCCTATCCCTTTGGGAAAATTAATATTCTTGATTTAAGATATATTGAGTTTCAAGGTTATATATATAATCGTTTCAAATACAAAATATATTGTTTAGTGGATATTAGATATATTTCTAATTGTCAAGTTATATTTGCGCAAAATAAAAGTGAATTTGGTTAAGCTGTGAAGGACGCAAAGTGACTGATAAAGTCTTTTGGGTACTCCCACTCATTTTATCCGCTTTCGAGAGAGAAATAAGTAGATCCACTTCTATAAGTTTCTGCCCCGTTGTCAATTCTATAAGAATGAGCGCCCATAACACTTTTTCCAGAGGGCAAACTCAGGAATGATATGTACAGTATCGAGTAGCTTAACACCAACATTTGGGACCTTGAATATCCAGGGCAGCGTAAGTGATCCTTGCCCTCCCCTATGAGCTCCCATGACAGTAAGTGTGCAAAGTTTCAACTTCTTATGTCGCGCAAGCTTCCATAGGTTCTGAAAATAATTTTTGCACCTATTTTGTTCGCCTTCGGGAGAGAAACAAAAAGATTCAGCTCCGTTAGGTTCTGTCCCGTTGTTGATACTATAAGCATGGGCGCCCATAACACATTTCCAGGGGCAAACTCAAGAATGATGTGTACAATATTGACTATCTTGATACCTACATTTAGGACCTTGAATGTCCAGGGGAGTTGAAGTTCCTCCCTGTCCTCCCCTATGGGCGCTCATTGCAAGGGTCCCTGCGTATACTATTAACCTCAGGACAAAACATAACGGAGCCGAAGTTTCGATTTACCTAGGGGTGGAAAAATAGTCTTTACAGACCCAACGAAAAACTCCTTGAAGTCTGAAGGCACCCAGGGCACGTATATAGCCCTGGGTGCCCATAAGAGCGTTCAAAGTCACAAATGTGGTTATTAAGCTAGTCAGTATTGTGCATCTCGTCCTTTTGAATTTGCCCCCACTGGAATAAATTCCATGGGCAGACACCTTTGCCATGGACGCTCATCTGTAAAAAGTTCTATAGACACCTATAAGGGAGCGCAAGGGGACACTTGCCCTCCCGTGGACGTTCAAGGTCACAAATGTAGGTATCAAGCTAGTCGATATTGTGCGTTTCATCTTTGAGTTTGCCTCCGCTGGATTAAGTTCTATGAGCGCCCTTGCCATGGGCGCCCTTCCGTGGACGTTCAAGGTCACAAATCCAGGTATCAAGCTGGTGGATATTCTACGTCTCATCCATTAATTTGCCCTCTGGAAAAAGTTCTATGGGCACCTATAAGGGAGAGCGTGGGGGCACTTTCCCGTGAACGTTCAAGGTCAGAAATGAAGGTATCAAGCTAGTAGATATTTACCCCTCTTCCTCATATTTATCTCTATATTTTTGACACACACTCTCTCTCTCGTCCACTTTGTTACTCAAGTCCTCTGGACTAGTCGGACGGCCTGGGGTTTCCACACACTCTCTCTCTATTTCACCCGTGTTCTAACCACGTAAATTATAAAATGATCTACCTGTCTCTAATTTTTCACAAAATGCATCTACATATAAATTTTCATAGTGATACGTGCATTTGCACCTCACAGATACACACACTGATGGAAATATTTCCAAAAAATGTTCGAAATGTGTTCATATCTTTAAATGCATTTTTTTCGTCTAAATATTGAATTGAAAATTATTCGTGTTCTTCCTCTACACAATAGTACTAGAAAATATTAAAATCATTCTTTAATTTAGTCAATATTGAATTAATATAATTCTAATCTAAGAGATAATGCATTTAAAAAGTGTCTATATTGCTAAATTGTAAGTTATATACCCATATAAAAAGAGAAACAAAATTGCGGGTATTCCTCCAGACGTACAGAATACGGCGCTGATATAACCTTGGAGATCTCTTTTCGTGTATCAATGATGGCGATAAAACGACGTTTGGCGTCTGATTCGAAAGAAGGGTTCTGAGCTAGTTCATATAATGGAATAATGCGACACAGACAGCCGTCGACCCCGACATGCAGTGAGCGTACCCCCTGGTGAAAGGCTCCTAAATATACAGGCTAACGCAACAGCGGCAATCTTGATTCCCAGCTGAAGCGATGGTTGTATATAGCGAAAAAGGGGGTTACTTTTTTTCCCTTTTCTCGGGATCTCTAAATAATCAAATCATTTCAAACTACTTTCTTGAATGATTGGTATAATTTTTTGAAAGCAGCAGCCTATTTTACAACTAAATTGCATATCAAATATCAGCCCTGTAACATGCGCGCGCCATTAAAATAGCACAGGCAGACGATAACTGACTGGATCGGTTTGAGACAAAATGGTGGTTGCGTCAGTCTGTATATATAGGAGCCTTACCCTGGAGCTTCAAGGGGAGAATCGGTCTACACCAACGAGTTAGTATATATGGAGGGAGTGCGGTCCTATCTTCCCCATGCTAGTAGCATGGACAAACACTGAGAAGGTGTAGTAAGGACGAGGAGGAGAAGGACTTTCATGATTTGGCGATTTATCGCCTAAACTGTGTCGTGTACCTTCAGTTTTTTTTTTTTAACTTCTATTAAAGTCGAGGATGAATGGGAAGTTATTACACGTGTTATACGTTATAAGATTTTAAAAAATATGTATGAAGAAAAATACGAAATAGGATTAGAATATTTTTATTACCAAAAAATTTTATTACTAAAGAATAATTTTGTTAATGAAGTCATTTTTGTAAAACAACTTGAACTACAAAGCAATTACAAATAAAATATGATATGAAATAGATTACAAGTATACAAATTGAAGAATATGTATAATATATTTAAAAGCAATTATAAAGTATATGAAAAAATTGTGTGCATGCTTGCTTAAAATGTAGAATTCTTCACTTTTATCCAGATAAACTTTATCTCTGAAAGTTATGTTAGCATTATCCATATCTGCTTTGAGGCGTAATACGACTGAGTCATTTTTACATCTAATTTATTTTAATATATAGTATGTGTACCGTCAAATATAAAACAATGTAATATTTGCAATAATAAAATATTTAACTTTCCCGAGGAAAACTGAAAAATATAAAACTTTATAATATTTCTTATATAGGGAAATATATATATATATATTCGCTATTTTATCTCATACGAACTAAAAAATATTAAAATATGTGTAACAATTATTGCCTTTTCATCTCTTCCTCCTGACAGCATCTTTATTTAAGTCCCATTACCCCCCCCCCCCCTCCTTCCTTTTTTTGAGTTTTTCGTGTGATATTATTTCATTTAAATCATGTTGTAACTAGTTGATGAAGATGATATATGTTGTCCTATTTCAATATAAATTATTTCAATATAAAATTATTACTTTTGAATCACCTAAGCTAGGTGTTCCAATAGCTTTATTTTCGTCAAATTTCTGTAATTATAATAATTTGGACTTCAATTTATATTAGTCGCACTTGAAAGACTCTGAAACACGACTTTGGTACATAAAACATGATGTAAGTAAAAATATTTATATTGGTAGAGCTGTTTCTAGATCAAAAAGCCTATTACTTAAATTATGATGAGGAGAATGTAAGGTTCTTTTAGAGTTAATATTTCTCATTTAATAGATTGCTAACGCGTGATCAAGAAGTCGGTGATTCAAATATTTCTTTGGGCAAGGCATATTTCTTTCTCGAAAACTAAACAAGAGTGTAATACCAAAATACTTCTACTACACTGGGAGTTTGATCATATATCCTTTTATATTTAATTTGTGAACAATCGAGATGTTTATATGAAATTAATTCTAACCAACATCGGCATGTATAAAATTTATGCAGAGAGAGTGAAGGGGGGGGGGGGGGGCAATCTCATGGATAAGATTAATAACATCGACTTATTAAGTACAATTTACTTTGAACTAGAAATAAGATCATGCTCATATTTCAGATCATATATCTTTATATAAAATGCACTGAAAAATTGTGATGTAAAATCTAAGTGACATTTTCAATGAATGTAAACTATTATATTTTATTTTGAAAGTAAAATTTTATCATCCGACACGTCTTTACGCTCATCATCTAAACACCCTATGTTTCTTCCCTAGCCACCCAATCTTGCCAAACGTCGCCAAACATCGCCAAGTTCTACCTCGAAGGGAAAACATATGAGGATACCGAAAATAGCTCTATAACTATCACAAAAGTACTCCGAATGTTTTTTTAAAGTATTAGAATGATATTATAAGTCTTCTGCAATATCACAAACACCAAAAATAGAGCAAAACTTCTAATAATATAGCATTAAAAGCAATAAAATTAATAGCCAAATGAAATGCACCACGCTAAAATCTAGCAAAATTACTTCTTAACTATATTTGTAAGATATATAATGAAAAAAAAAACTTTCCCATGGAAAGAGTAAAGTCCTCCTTTTACATGCTTTTCCTTGCAGCCGTAAGCACAACAGTACATAGCCATTATTTTACTATTTATATTTCTCAAACACGCTCTCAGTCAGAAATCGCCATTGAAATGTACAGGGTCACAGTCGGAAGAAAACGGGTTCTCAGGAAATTCGTCCTGACTACAACTCCCTTTATCTTTGGCCCCGATTGCAACCCTTAAGCTCTCTCCATTATATACTACCTCGATGGTCTACACCCATCCTTGCGCGGGCAAGAGCACTAACTCCCGCGAGGAACGTCGGAGATGAATGACTCAACATGCCAGAGACTAGGAACGCCACGAAACCAAGCAGGTAACCCTCACCACCACAAGAACATCAAGGTTGCCGTTCAATAAGAAAAGTGTTACACTAAAATACAAAATGTAATAAGGGAAGTATTGCCTGACCCAGGCGCACGACTCGCCAGAAAGTTAGAAGTACTTTCGTGTACGGAAGTATTGAACTGTTGTGAAACATTTGAGTGTTAAGATTGTTTAATAACAGATAAAAAAGAGGGGGAAATTGTTGTTATTAAAAAAGTGGCGATTCTTCCGAATGTAGTGTTATAAGCACGTTATAGTGTGCTTAATACATCATTACTACACACAATAGAGTGAGTGTGACCATTGTGTTTTGAGAATAACCGGCTGATGTGTTGTCAGGGAATTTTTTTTTTTTTGGGGGGGGGGGGTTGTGTGTAGGACTATTTTAGTAACCAAAATCTAGAATGTATATTACATGACAGTGGAATCGACTAACAGAAAAATTGACAATAATCGCTGTATAAAATAGAGGTTACTACAACCTGTATATTTAGAAGTCTTAGGTGGTATTGTATTTACTTTCATTAGGAATTTTTCATTAGTACTATAATTACTAACATTGATTGGGCGATTCGCATGTGGATTTCTTAAATTTAAAATTTTAAAAATCCCTCAATTTTAAAAGCCATAAAATTTTTGCAAAATAGTATTTAATTGATATAGAAGTATTTCAGATAGTTACCACTTTAAAAATATAAATTTAAGTTTTCACAAAATAGTATTTAATTTATATAGAATTATTTTCGATAGTTACCACTTTAAAAATATAAATTTTTCCAAATAATTAAATTTTCTGTAAGCTCCTGATAAAAATAAGTAAGTGTGAGATCCAAAAAGAGACAAAAGTTTCTTCTTAATAGATTCCTAACAATGACTCTTTGTCTTTGCAAAATGAGATTTCATTATAATTACTGTAACGTTTACATTACAAATTATACATTATCCGATCTAAAACTAATTTTATTTAAATGCCTCAAATTTTCTATATTTGTTTCTTTATAAATACACATTGATCTGGCCATTTACTACTTTAAAGAGGAAAAAAAAAGATTAAAAAATTTCTTCTTAATAGATTCCTGACTATGACTATTTCTCTTTGGAAAATAAGATTTCTTTATAATGACTGTGACATGTTTGCATTACAAATTGTACATTATCCGATCGAAACTAATTTTATTTAAATGTATCAAATTTTCTATATATGTTTCTTTATAATTGTACATTAATCTGTCTATTTACTACTTTAAAGAAATAGTTTTTAGTTATTTGTAAATTTTATGATTTAATTATAAGTATAAATAATTAACAATATTTTATGATGAACTTTTCAGTAGTAAGTTACCAACGAATACTGGGCTATATAAGACACTACATCGCAGATGCTCTACGCAGTATCGACCACAGCGCAGAACCTACCGGAGCAGAATTTTCGATTCCCTCCCCGGGAGAGGGGGGGGGGGGTCTAAAAGCCTTTTCAGATCCTACAGCAGTCTTCGAGTGATATAGAAGGCTAAATATTTGCACACTTATAGTATCGTCTACGGTACAGAACCCAACGGATTAGGATTTTTTATTTCTTTCCCGTTACTGGGACAAAATGGAGGGGTTAAAAAATATTTCCAGACCCTCCTGAACTCCGTTGACTTAAGAGGCCGAAACTTAGTATACTTGAAACATCGACCACGGGACAGAACCTAACTGGGTCATTTTTTCGATTAATACGACTGTTTTCGACGGATAGCGCTACACATTATTAAACTAATTTCAACCTATTAAAATAAGTTGTAACTTAATGTTTTAAAAGTGTTAGTAGACCTTTCATTGATAGACTTAAATACTAGTATCATGTATTTTCCTAATAAATAAGTGACATAACGTCTAAAAAATTATCGTATCATGTATTGAATTTTCTGATGCAATACATCTGGTGTATTAAAAGCCACGGTAAAATATCATATATTTTCCTAATAAATAAACGACATAACGTAAAAAAATATATATACCATATCCGGTATTGAATTAGATTCAATGCAGATGAAATATCATATATTTTCCTAATAATGTCCAAAAAATCCCATATCCTGTAGTGGATTTACTGATACAATACATCTGGTGCATTAAAGACACGGTAAAATAAAATATTTATATGGAACATATCTTCATTTAATGTACCAACAGAAACTATACATTACCCCATTATATAAAATTTCTATCAAACTGAATGTCAGAATAAGAACTAAATTTAAAGGAAATGAAATGCATATATGGCTTTTTTTATTTTTCTTCCATAAAAGTACGCCATGAAGTGTTTGTTACAACTTCCTGATCAAGTTGTCCACCTGTATTGACGAACCCTTCTGTGACCTTGCAGCTGAATTATGCTGATTATTTCTTTTTCACAAGCCAATAATTGGTTAACAAGGGGCATCAAGGAAAATGCGTTGTGTGACCTATGACTCATAAAATCGAGACTAGATACATAGCCTGAATAAGAGCCGAAATCGGGAGCAAACAATTGCCCGAAACAATGTGGGAGAAAAAAAATAAGACGTGGATGTAATTCAGAACGGGGAATTGTATCATTTTTACATCGTGGCCAATAGTTTTGTGAATCGTTTTGCATTAGGTTTGTATCTGGTCGAGAAGTAGAGTAACTGTATTGGAAGAATAAGTTTTAAAAACATTCGGTTGAACGAAAATATATTGCTGCTTTGTTTCTGCGAATTAGCCATAGATAGTCATATTGATTTGTTACATTTTGAGAAATTAGAGGCACTTGACATAGATATAAAGTGTTCCTGAGAAAGTCATTAGGCACCTCAGTAACTTTGTATGGAAATTTTCATGAATTGTACACATTATTTATAACAGAGTGACCGTGTTCGATCGAACTAAAGGAATAGCAGCGTCCCTAACGAAGAGTTGCAGATTGTTAATTTAATTTCATTTTAATATATATGATTTTTAATTTTATTTATGCAAATGTTTTTATTTTGAAGTATAACTTCTTGAATGGATACTTTTGCATGATAATCATCAATATTTTTACTTTCCTTACAATACATGGTAATGTATAGGGAAAATATTAAAATCGTGTCGAAAATCGGAATTCGAGTTTTCGACGCATCTACACGTTTTGTGACCTCTAAAACACGAATAAACTAATTTTAGAGTGACTTCTGTTTGTGTGTGTGTGTGTCTGTGTGTGTGCCTGTGTGTGTGTTTGTCTGTGAAATGTATGTATCCACACTAACTCAAAATCTAATTGACCAAATTTCATAAAACTTAGTAGATAAGTCTTAGCATATACTGGTTTCCTAGGTGCTGAATAGATTTTGGTATGATTCGGGAAAAAATAACCTGCATTTTTTTGCGAAATGGCCCACAGAATTTGTCTGTATTCACTCTAATTGAAAAGTTAATTGACCAAATTTCACAAAATTTAGTACATAAGTCACTTATGAGTTACCCTGGTGCTGATTAGATTTTGGTACAATTCGGAAAAAACCCCTGCTTTTTCGCGAAATGGCCCGCAAAAATTGTCAAAATCTAAAATAAAAGACTACGTATGCTCAAAAGCATCAATTAAATGCTTGTGTCATATGTAATTTTTGATGATGAGAAGAATAAGGTCAACCCCATTAGTCTAGGACTAACCGTTCTCGAGATATTTTAGTTTTTTCTCATTTTCGCTACACCGGTTTTGAGAATAAGTTCATTTACCAAATGAAAATGAAAGCTGAATTAAAAGCGTAAATTCAGTGTATTTTCAATTAATTATGCGTGTTATTTAGTGCAATTAAACTAAATTTAATGAACTATTAATAAAATAAAGAGACAATGAATTTAAGTCTGCTGGGAAAGTCATGTGCTGGCTGCTCACATCAGATTTTTGTTTCTGGAAGCAATAGTTCTGTTGCAATCATGTGCCCAAGTAACATATATCAAAATAAAACGTTAATAAATTCATGAACATTATATAATTTAATAAAATATTATTATCAGATTTACCTTATTGAAAA
>OX578139.1:136237036-136409536 GCA_951213105.1 Amaurobius ferox
TAAATCAGTTTCATTATAATAATACAACTACTAATTCTTATTGTGTTATCTCTTTCAAACATCCTATATATAATTCTATAAATTTTGGACATCTGTTTAACAAGTTTAAACATTTATTGTCTATTGGTGATTTATTTGTTTCAAAGACATTCAAATACAATAAGCCTATTGATAGGTCTATATTTAATTATAATGAAGTTTCACAATCGCTCTCTATTGATCATTCTTCTCAGTCAATTGTAGATAGTGAATGTATTTGTAAATTAAATAAATTTGCTAAATTTCTAAATCCTGACTTGGGGCACATAGTTACAGGAGATTTAGACCTTGTTAGTGACAATGTGTTAAGAACCATTATGTCATTTGACACTAAATTTAGGATACCTTCTTGTAATAATTCTTTTAAAGTCTTAAAATCAATTAATCTTGATCTTGATAAATATATATATAAATTAGCTTGTAAATACGCTCTGCCATTAGAGGCATTTAATATGTGGAAATTTACTATATTAGAATCAATTAAAAATGCTATTAGAGATATTAAATTGTCTAGATCTTTATATAATATTGATAATATTAAACATTCCATTAATGATTTACAAAGATCCTTTGTTATCACCTATGTTGATAAAGCCTCTAATAATTATGCTATTATCTGTAAAAAATTTTATATTCAATTTCTGTTAGATTATTTAAAAAATAATAGTCTTTTTAAACCTGATTTACATTCCATCAATAGTATTAAATTGAAAATTATCAATATGTATAATGATTTAAATATTAAATATAAATATCTTAAATTTCCTTATATAGTGCTTATTCCAAAATTTCATAAAAATCCTATTAAATTTAGAACAGTTACTAGTGGCCATAATACTTACTCTACTACTGCGAGTAAATTATTACTAAATTCTTTAAATCTAATAAATAATAGTTTAAGCCAGACTAGCAATAACTACCATATTCTAAATAATAGTAAAGAATTAAAGAATAAATTAACATCTCTTAGAAAAATAATAGGATTTCAAACTTTTGATTTTAAAGATCTTTTTAATAATATTAAGATATCTGATCTATATGATGTAATTTTAGCTCTATATAATGCTTATATTACACCTCTTTCAAATCAAATTAAATTTAAAAATTTTCCTAAACTTCTTCACTTTGTTATTTTCAATAATTATATTTTTCAAGGAAATAAATTATACTTACAAGTCTCAGGAGTTCCACAGGGTGGCTGTAGTAGCAGTATGCTAGCTAATTTATACCTTTATCATTATGAAATGTCATTTACTTCAATAGATTATACTTTTTACAGATATGTTGATGATCTGATTTGCTTAGTACATACAGAAAATTATCTCATAGATATAGATTACTATCCAGACAATTTGGAATTAATACCTAATGAAGCTACTATTAATAAAAATGTTAATTTTTTGGATTTAAATCTTTTTATTGATCCTTCTAATAGAATTGTTACAAATTTATATGATAAAAAAGACTTTTATAATTTTAATATTAATAAAATCTTACCTTTTAATTCCTGTAACTCGATTCAATTGTTTAGAAATATTATACTCAATCAGCTTTTTAGAATTTATAGATTATCTGATAAAAAAATTTCATGCTATGCATATCAATAATCTCAAAATTACTAGTAATTTATATAAATATCCCACTTATTTAGTAAATAGTATTGCTAAAAAATTTAAAATAGCTGGATTTTTATAATTCTTTCCATAGTATCATATAATTCTATTCATAGTATCTTATATTAGCCAGTCATCTCCATTTTTTTTTTTTTTTTTTTTTTTTTTTTTTCAGCATTACCTTTATTTGCCCCTCTTTTTAGTAGCTCTTTTTGTATATTAATACTTTTTCTTTACATTTCGCTTCACAGTTTTTCAATTCTTATGAATGGCAACAGTAAATGGTTTTTTATTTTTTCTTTACGAATGGCAACACTGGTCTCTTCTATCAGTGTTCCCTCGATCCCTGTAATGAATCGTCTGTACACATGCTGTGCTTTTTCCAGGTATTCATTTTTTCTTTTTTATTCCATCTTTATGTATGTCGTCCAAGTAGAAATAGTTCATAGATTTAATCTATCTATTTCTTCAGAAACATACATTTTTGAGTTTGCTTCTACAAAAAACTTGGACATGATTAGATTTTTGTAGAGGTTAACAATTCATGATTTAGGCTTAGAGCCTCGTCCACGTGTAAGGCGTTTGTGCTTGATTTCGTTTATTATACTTATTTCGATTCCATACCTTTGTATTATATTTTTCATTGACTTGTTGATTCGATATTAATTTTTTTATTTTTTCCATATGCTTGGGGATTAATTGATTTTTACATTTGTTTTGTACGCCAGTTAGATAGTTGAATTTAGTTTAAGTTTTTCTTTTTTTGTTTCCATACCTTTTAATTTGGTTGATTTTCTGTAACTTGATAGCTAGTGTTTTGTATTTTTAATCCATTTGATTGATGATTTGCTGTATTATATTTTATGCTGTGGGTGTTTTTAAAAAGTTAGGTTTATCGTGTTACATCTTCTTACTTTTCGTTCATTGGATTTTCAAACTTCTATTATATATATATATATATATACACAGAGAGAGAGAGATATGTGACGTTTCAAGCTGTGGCATTAAGGTCAGAATATTCACCCAAGGTAGTATGCAGGTTACCATGGTAGTGTGCAGATTTTATAAGAACAAAAGAGCTTCTGGGATTGGCGAGCGTAGTGAACAGGGAGTCCTCAGCAGGTATAAACAATTCCAAGCTGTTCTAAATAAACTATATACTAATAGAGAAAATACTTCCTTTTATCAGTTTATATGTAATACTAGCAAATCCCAACGATAGGATTACGATCCCATGATGGATGTTGTGCAATGGGAGTGCAAATCAATGTAAATATCTTATATAAATATTTACTTTCAATAGTCAATTATATTTTACATCTTTTATGAGTTCCTTGGGGAAAATGAATGGCTCGTGTCAAACTCGAGGGCACGCTGTATGCTATCTAATAAGGAAACAAAGATTTTTTTTGTCGAAATTTTTTACTGTACTTTCCATTACGAGGTGCTAATAGAGAATGGTGAACTACTGGGCGCTTTTTGTGGCCCTTAGAAAGGTGCCACTCGCTCTATACACGTTTTTACTTTCCCAGCAATACATGGTAATGTATAGAGAAAGTATTGGAATTTCCGAGATTATTACAACGCACAAACAGATTCTCTCTCTCTCTCTCTCACTGTCACACACACGCACGCACACACACACACACAGGCCATTTTTTATATCTAGGGTTGATATACTTACGGTGAAAACTTTAATTGCATTACGATTACTATACTTTTCTTTTCTACGTCGTTATACTTTACTACGTCGGTTAAAGTTACTTAGTCTACTGCTAAAAGTATATCTATAAAAAAAAAGTGGTAGAAATCCTACACATTGTCAGCATACTTTTCTCTTGTTCAGCGCGAGGAAAGTAAAACGTCTTCAAAGTACTTCGAAAAGTGAGCAAGACTACAATTGTCCCGAGTTTTTAAAAATATGTCCTTTCATTTTTGCAATAACAATGCTCATGCTGAAAGCGTTTTTAACATAATTGACTGGTGAAAGAAATAGACTGTCTACTCCGTGAAAGTTTTGTTTTTGGTTAAATATAACTTCAACGAATTTGATTGCTTATGGTTTTGCAGTTATTGCACGGAAAACAAAACAAAATAAAAACGTTTAAATTACGACTGGTTTTTGTTGTATCCGTGCATTCGACATTACCCTCTACTCAGCGCTGAGAATGACGTAGTTATGCGTCAAAATCGTTAACCAAATTTCGAAGTCAGTCAAAATATTTATTCAATTATAATTTTATATCTATATATATGATATTTACAGGAAAAGGGTCCAGATGTCAGTAATTTTACTTTAACATAATGTGGTAGCCATTATACCGACAACTATACGTTTTAAGTATTCTCAAATACGAAAAATTTTTTGTTATACTTTGTATGTTGCCAATTCCGAGAAATTACATCTTTTCTGTCAACAACCAGGGTTACAAAAAAAAGTTAACGATAAATAATAGTTCACACATAAAGAAAAACATGGCAACATAGGTTAAACCAATGAGTTTAAACCAGCTAACCCAAAATATTTTCAAGCTATTTTTCTCTGTTTTAATGTTCTTGTTTGATTAATAATGCAAAATTTGTTGTAAGATGAGCTGCAGTTATCGTAAAGACGTGCCATTTTTAACACTTTACAACAAAGTTGAAAAGTGTTTATGACTTTGTTCATTCTGTCTGTCTGTCTGTCTGTCTGTCCGTCCGTTAGCACGATAACTGCCGTAAAAATGACTTAATCAAAATGAAATTTTAGTATATTGTTCAGACGGTCTGTAGAACCTATGGGAATATAAATGAATAATATTACCCAATTAGTTTTGGATTGAACCCGGGTCGAAAAAATGAAATACATTGAGCCCTATGGGACCTAATTTTTCAAACATTTTTTAAGCGGATTTAAAATTCACAAATTGCTTCGAAAATTTTAGGTAATATTCAAATTGTTCCATAAAATACATAAAAAAAAATTCAGCGAAATATAGTCAGTAGTTTTTTAAATAAAAATTAAAATAATAATTACACCTCTTATATGAAACGATCACGTGACCATGATATGAAACGATCACATGACCCACTTCTAAATGATATATGGCATCCATCTTGTTTCAAAATCGTGATTTTTTTAAGTTCTTTTTAATTCATATTGAGTGTTGTATCCGTCCTAAAACTACTTTATTTTTGCTTAAATTCTGTGCATCTACATACTGAAACAACGCAATGACAATATATTTGAGTTTAAATGCTCATCTAAATTTGATTATTTCTACAACGAAGCCTATTTTTCACCTATGTAAAATGTAAACAGCAAAATATATAGAATGAGTTGTATTAGAATTCCTGTATTTTTTTAACACAAAATAATTTAGTCCATGGAGTCTGCATGGCTGATATGAATGAAATATTAATTGATTTCATAAAGAGAAGGACGATTTTTTTCGATGAAGTTTCAAGCATAGAGTTTAATTTTTTGTAGCTCCATGGTCTTAAATAAAATGTTTAAATAAAATAAATTATTATAGTATTGTGATGAATGAAATGATTGGGAGAAAGTTATGAATGAAATCCTGTTTTTATAGAGAGATCCAGGCGTGTTATTTTTTCTATGACGTCATTTGAATGAATTTCAGTTGTTTTCGATGAAGTTTTGAAATATAATAAATTATCGTAGTATTATGATAATTCTAAAACTATTACCGAGGAATGTATAACATTTTAGAGATGTTTAAACCAGGCAATTTATATTTAAATGCCGTCATTTGAATGAAGTTCATTTTTTTCGATGAAGGTTTAAGGTTTCAAATGTAATAAATTAATGCAGTATTGTGATAAGTTTCAAAATATTACCGAGGAATGTATTGCATTTTAGACTTGTTTAAATAAAATTGCATTGAAGTTGGAAAGTGTTTCATAATCAATGATTTAAGCATGATTGATCTTTCTTGTTTTTATTTGAATTATTCTGAAAAGCTATACTTAACAAGGCACTTAACTCTATTTTTAAAATGTTGACAATTGGACCCTTTGCAAACCATCATATTATAAGTTTTGCTAAAACTTTAATTATTGATCTCCTTCATATATCCTTATTGCAAAAATACTAACAATGTTCGTGTTTAATGGTTATGTACTTTAATTTTTGATTAATTTTAATTTTTTGATACTGATTGAAAATTCTGGTTATTTAATTATTTCTGAAATTTAATATTTCATATTTACCTCAATAAAATTATGTACCAGCATTTTATTTTTATTTATTTTTTTATTAAATATGGACTTCATTTTTCACTCTTAAATAAATGAAATCTCCTCTTCCAGTCCCAAATCAACGTCTTTTACAGAGTACTGTTGGTATTTTATGTACGATTTTCTTATGATTCAGGATTGGTAACAACGATTTTGCGATGGAAGAAGAGTGTGTCGTAAAATACGGCTTTTTGCCTTTACAAAGCTAGTTGGTTTTCTTTTAATGCGTTATTGGTATGACATATTTGTTGAGGGTGCATCTAAATAAATAATGCAAATATGAAAATGTGAATGCAAATATTTTCATAGCATGGGTCTATTTGAAAGAACCATGGGGCTATATGAAACACTTTATCTCAGAATGACGTTTTTTGAGATCCTGCGTCAAAAGACCAAACAGTGTTGCTAACAATTGCATGCATTTTATAGCTAGAATTGTAGCAAAAAAAATGTGAATAGATTTTATAATCAGGTTGCAAACTTACCTATTTTATGACTAGATTTAACCAGTTTTAGCTACTAAACGTTCCAAAAAATGACTAAATCTAGCCATAAAATAACTAAATTGGCAACCCTAATGTTAACCCTAGTTTAAGATTCCATCCTGTATTTCAGATTTCATGCTAATTGTATTGATTTTTATTATTAATTGTTTGTGCTCCCACACGTAAAACTCAATATCAATAGTTCATTCCCCAATCAGCACAATCCATAATCCATTAATCACTAGCCACAAAGCTATTCTTCAAGTCCTATTTTCTTCACCAGATCTTACGAGGAAAAGTGAAAGAAGAAAAGACGCTACTTTTCCTCCAATCAGTCACTTCTATCCGGGTATTGCGAAGAGACAAACCAAAATAACGCTTCTTTCTGTCACGAGATCTTTTCCTGATACTCCATAAAGGTTGGTAACCTTCGATAAAGGTAACCTTGATTTCGGAGATTAGTATCAAGGTTACTGTAGTTAAGGGCAGTCCCTGATTTGGGTGTTTATTTTCAAAATCGGTTAAAGATGATGCCATGAATCCCGTGGTTAAGATTATATGGCAGATAAAGTTTTAAAGTCAGCATTGCACTTCTATTTCAAAGTTGTTCAGCATAAAATGTAGGATTTTGAATGACAAGTATTTTCGAATGAAAAGACAATTTTTTTTTCAGCAAGAAAGATTGTTTTCATACATCTTTGTAAAATATGTCTCAAAAATTCTTTTTGGAACTTAAAGTTCATAATTTAGTTAGGAACACAGAACTTCCCAAATCCAGAAGAAACAAAAGATTCCCAAGAGTAGCAAACACAAACATTCTACACTGCCCATCGTATCTTGTCAACTCGTTGCAAAGTATACCTGTATAGCGTCCTATACAGGACGGCCTATATCTATAAAAGGACTCAAGAATACACAAGTCGCACTACTAATCTTCACCAAAACGAATATACAGTAACCGCTATGATTCATAGCAAAAATTAGTTTTCAATTTGTAAAGTTTCCTTTAACCAAAGGGGAAACTTTACAGGAAATTCCAAATTACATTTCAATCTTTTTTAGCTTTATTCAGAAATAAATGCATTGAATCACTATTAATATATTGAAAATCGTTCGATTTGATTGAGTTTTCAAAATGAGAAATCCTGCTTCAAAAGCAACTAGAGCCGATGAACTGATTTCGCTCTTGTAATAGCTAATGAATAGAAGTTAATTGCGCTGAAAGTAGTTTTATTGAAGCTAAACAATAAGGCAGAGGCAAATCGGTATTGAGAAGGATGCCAGTACACCTATGTTATAGGCAGTGTTGCTGCAACACTCGAATGAACTTTATGGTGAGAATCATAGCAAAAATGGATATATTTGATAAACAGCCATTATAAGTACTTACAAACTTATTCATTTTATGTCTACATTTTGCCATTTTTAAGAACTCAACTTTCTAATTTAGCCATAAATTGGCTAAATTGGTAACCCTAATGTTACATGCTACATTGGGAGCATTATTTCAATCTTTATAATAACTTTATATATTGCATTTTTATCACTATTTATTTATTAAAATATTTCTGGTATAAATTGTTTTGTAAAATTAAGAAGAAAAACACATTTTGAATATTATTTTTTTATACTGCATGTTCTAGAAATAAATATAACGCTAAACGTAAGTTTTATGTGAAATTGTAGCAAAGAAAAAGAAATTATCCGAGTGCAAAATAGTTTGAAATTCACTGTTTTTACACTTTTTCGCCGTAATCCCGTTTGTTATCACCTAAATTTATGCCTTCCGCCAGATTAGGAAGAAACTCTGATGCACTTTCGTTTCAATTCAAATAATTTCGTTTCAACGCATGTGTATAGTCGCTTAACAATTTGCCTCACATGTGCATAGACTGCAACTGCCAACCTGAGAAAGAAGGGAAAGCACACATAGCAACGCCCAGTTTGTAATGTCAACTGCCAACGAGGAACCGCTAACCGGCGAAAGAAATTTCAATTTTAAGCTTTTGGTTGAAAATCAATAGAAAATCCAAAAATTGAGTAATTAAAAAAAAATGATAAAATGCGAAGGTATGCACCGATATTTTTGCTGAACTTCACAATTGTGATAATCTTCCATTTTCGGACGCGAAGGAATCAGAAAATAAAAACTGAAACAAGCATATTTCGATGTATCTAAAAATAAATAAATAAATAAATATGAAGAAATTGTCAAAGATCATTAAAAAGAACATTCAAAGATCGATAGAAAAAACGTTCCTCGGTCTTTCCGATAATATGTGATAATATTTTCGATCGTTAACAAACCGGTTTGTGTGAAAATTGCCTAGAATCGTGCTTCAGCATAAAATAACTGAAAAACTAATGCTATTTTCTAAAAATCTCGCCGAAGTGCATCGTGCGGATACGGGAAGCACCTCTGTTTCAAACTTCGTTGCAGCCCGATACTTCGATTTTCAACTACAGACGACCTACACAGACAGACACATGCAAACGTCTTCTTTTATTAGACAGAATTTATTTGTTTGAACATTTATTTGCCTTGTTTAGATACATCACAACATTGGTATTTTCTTAAATGCTAGAAATTTAATAAAATTAACTCGAGTGTGACTCAACCCGACTTTCTCATACCAGAATTCATTTTTAGTAGGTTTTTTTTTTTTTTTTTTTTTTAATTTTACAAGAAAATTTTTGAAAAATCGGTATGATAGGTCCAAATGATTACAATTATATCGTGTCACCCTTTACTTTAAAGGGCTTGAAAAAAAATCTTTTGAGTGATACCTTACTTGACAATGTACACCCCGAGAGGGGGGGCTTGCCCTCTGAGGGGGGCTAATGACATCACAAATAAAAAATTGTATCGCTGCTATCTTTTGCAACAATGATTGAAACTATTAAGTCTCGCGATCATTGAACCATAAATCCATCTATGCAAGTTTAAAGATTCGTAAAAATCGATTAATATTTGTGGCTGTTATCTTGGACACAGGAAATCGACCACAGATATCAGACAGACAGACGGACATCAATCCAAAAATAGTCAAAACATGTTCAGAAGTCTTAAACCATGTATTGGCATCAAAATCTCGAATTAGAATATTTTCGTGAAATAATACTTTATATTATTACTTTCCCTGCAATACATGGTAGTGTATCTAGGAAAAGTATTGGAATCATACCGAAAATCACAACTCGAGTTTTCGGAGAATCTACACGTTTCGAGACCTCTAGAATACGAAAAAACTATTTCCAGCGTGACGTCTGTGTCTGTGTGTGTGTTTGTCTGTCTGTGTGTCTGTCTGTGCAATGTATGTATCCACTCTAACTCAAAAACTAATGGACCGAATTTCATAAAATTTGGTAGGTACGTCACTTCGAGTGTGACCCTAGTGCTGATTGGTTTTTGGTACGATTCGCAAAAACAAAACCCGTCTTTTCTTGCGAAATAGTCCATAAAAATGTCATGTATCCACTCTAGCTAAAATACTAATTGTCCAAATTTCACAAAATTTGGTAGATAAGTTACTTGTAGGATTCTCTGGTGCTGATTAGATTTTGGTACGATTCAGAAAAGAACAACCTGCCTTTTTTTACGAAATGGTCCGCAAAAATCTAAAAAAAAATTCTGATGTGGGCAACACATGACTTTCCTTATATAATGCAATGAATTTACTACTTTTACAGTTAAAAAAATGTTATTCTTATAGTAGATACTTATATTCTTTCAAAGATATTGAATTTTCTTCAATTAGTCGTCATTTTCATTGATTTAGCGTCATTTTTATCAATTTGGCGAGATTTTTGTTAATTTGGCAACAATTGAAAATGTCGCCAAGTTGGCGACATTCTGCCAAATTCGTCACCAAAATCTCACCAAGCGCTATGGACGGAGAAATAAGTTATTCTTACAGCAGATAAATGACTATTGTCGTTCAAATACAGAAGTATTACTCAAAGTATCTTTTTTCATGAATGGAACGAGCTAGATCCACGAGAATGATGTCACCAAATTTATCGCATGATATTATATATGAAAAGTGAACATGTTTCTCAATAGGAAATATTTTTTTTTATTTTATATAACTTTTTGATAATTTTTTTGAAAAATGTGCAATATCTCGAACGGTTCATGTTAGCGTTCTAAAATTTATGTCAATCGTTTTCTAATGAGAAATTACATAAGAAATGTCTATTTGCGTAACTTTATTAGCGGTTTTGATATTTTGACGATTTTTTCAAAATTTCACTCGAAAATTTAGGGGGGTTCTGAACATTCGATTGCGTATAAAAACAATAGGCTTCCAGTGTTTACAGATTGTGTTTTTTGTACCAAATTTCGTTCGAATCGGTCCATTTGTTCGTCAGTTATCGTCTCCAGAGACTCACTGACACACACACACACAGACATCACTTCAAAAATGTTCGAATCGTGATCAGGGATGCTTGAAACGTGCTCTCCCATCGAAAACTCAAATTCGAATTTTCCGACCCCGTCACAATACTTTCCTTATGCATTATGTATATAAGGAAAGTAAAAAGACTACGTATGCTGAAATAAATAAAATGAATTTCAAATAAATTCTTGCTTTATACGCAGTTTTTGATGAGGAAAAGAATATAACACGCTCCATTATACTTTAGGACTAACCAATAACCATTCTCAAGATATTTGAGATTTCTTGCATTTTTGTTACGCAGATTTCGGGAAAATGTCCAATTACCAAATAAAAGCAAAAATTTAATTAAAAATGGTAATGTTATTTTGTGCAATTAAACTCAGTCTAATGAATTATTAAAAAAATTAAGAATATATGAATTTGAGTCTGCAGGGAAAGTCATGTGCAGCCCACATCAAATTTTATTACATGGTATGAGAAAATAAAAATGAAGGATCAAATATGTATGTACTAGTGGGAGACGTTAATACATACCGATGCTACAATGCTATAGCAATCATCAGTATGAGTCGCAAATGAGAATAGCATTGCGTAAGATTGTATGTTTGACAGCATCACTGTGCTGCAATGGAACTGAGTGTACTTCAGACTTGATTAATGTTCTATAACAAGAAATCAGCTAATTCCAGAGAATATCTTCATGGAAGATGTCAAAAATTGTTGGATTACAACCAGGCTACTTGTTTTAAGATAACAGTTAACAGTATACCCAATCAGTTTGAAACAAAATATTTCAAAATTAACTGAATTTAGAATTTTATGCTACGTTTAGAATTCAATGCTGCATTTAGAATTTAATGCTACATTTAGAATTTATTGCAATATTTAGAATTTAATGGTGCATTTAGTATTTTATGCTGTATTTTGAATTTAACGCTGCATTTAGAATATAATGCTGCATTTTGAATTTAACGCTGCATTTAACATTTAATGCTGCATTTAGAATTTAATGCTGCATTTAGAATTTAAGGCTGCATTTAGAATTTAACACTACATTTAGAAGTTAATGCTGAATTTAGAATTTAATGCTGTATTTAGAATTTAATGCTGCGTTTTGAATTTAACGCTGCATTTTGAATGTAATGCTGCATTTTGAATTTAATGCTGCATTTAGAATTTAAGGCTGCATTTAGAATTTAACACGCTACATTTAGAAGTTAATGCTAAACTTAGAATGTAATGCTGTATTGTGAATTTAAAATTTTTTGGTGCATTTAGAATTTAATGCTGCATTTAAAATTTAATGCTGCGTTTAGAATTTAATGCTGCATTTAAAATTTTATTCTGCGATTAATATTTAGTGGTATATTTAGAATTTAGTGACACATTTAGGATTTAGTGGTGCATGTAGAATTAAATGCTGCATTTTTAAATTCAGAATTTAGGATTTTGTGCTGCATTTAGTATATAATTTATTTACAGAAATTTTCGATACAAAATTTCAAATGCCCAGTTGTTGTTGTTGTTGTTGTTGTTGAGACCCAGACCGTCCGACCTACCAGAAAGGTGTAAGGTAACTGGTTGGACGGTCGGGAAGTGCCACCCAATTTAGACCGGAACCCAGTGGGGGAGGCATCCACAGAGACCTACCCTCCTTCCCCTACCACCAACCTCCCAAATGCCCAGTTGTGTCATATTTCAATATTTCAGCATGGTTGACTTCGCTTTTTAAGTTTTGGCAATTGGTTTCACACACATACTTACAATTTGAAAGTTTGTTAAAATTAAATGCGAAATTCTTTCATGCAATTTTTCTCCAGTATTTTAAAAAATAATAATAAAAAAGGTATCATTTTTTCTTTCATGTAGAAATTCTATCATGTAGTTTTTTCCAATATTTTTATGAAATTAGGAAGTATATTTTTTCTTTCAAGTGGAAATTCATGTAGGTTTTTTCCCCGTATTTTCATAAAATTGAGAGGTATAAATTTTCATTCATGTAATTATTTTCCAGTATTTGCATAAAATTAAGAGGTATAAATTTTTCATGTAGAAATTATTCCATGTAATTATTTTCCAGTATTTTCATAAAATTAAGAGGTATAAATTTTTCATGTAGAAATTATTTCATGTTATTATTTTCCAGTATTTTCATAAAATTAGGAGGCATAATTTTTTCATGCAGAAATTATTTCAAGTAATATTTTTCTAGTATGTTCGTAAAATTATTAGGTATGATGTTTTCGGCGGTCCCTTAAGCAAAACAAAGTTCAATTAGAAGAAGCGCTGGACACTAACTACTCTAAAGAAAATAAACTTGTAATTATATACCATATTTGGCACATCATTGCTTTTTAAAAAGATCGGGATTTATTTCCCCTACAAATCTGGGGTCAGTTGCAAAAGATGTTAATCAGATATGTTCCACGCTGCTTTCAATGGGCAGCCATCTCCTGCAGCACGAGACAAAGTTAAGGGAACATCCAAAACCAATTTTCCATTTTAGCCTATTTTATTGGTGGTGGGGTCATAATTTTTATTATAAATATGTTTATGAATATTGCAGATAATTGCAATGAGTAATTTTTTTTTCTTTAGGCTAGTTACTATATGGCTGAATTCTTTCTAATTAATTTTTTCCTCAATGGATCTTATAAAAATTTATAACCCCCTATTTATATAAAAGAAATAACACCCACACGAAAACATTTTATATGAAGTAATTCACTTTTAACTTAACAAACTTTCAAATTGGAAGCATATGTCTAAATCCAATTGCAAAAGCTCGAAAATCGAGGCCAACTACGCTGAAATACACTGTATATGCTATCATGATCATCGCGGGGTTTAATATTAGAAATACCCAGATACTACTAACTCCGTCCCCAGTACCACACAATAAATATAAATCATGAAAGTCGTTCCGTTGTAAACAACATTTGTCCTTGCCCACAAACCGACTTCACACTCTGTTTCTGTCCTTTTAACCCGCCGCAACAACAAAAATCCCGATATTAAGACCCACAACACCGTGTCGGACCTCCTAACCGAGGTTCAGTGCGCAAGATCTTGTCAGGGTAGTAATGGATGTGGTTTCATCTTTTTTTTCTTTTTTGTCAGTCAATAGACCTGTGACGAATTTAATAGACTGCCCCATATTTACTTTGATTACATTATAATTGTTGGTAATTCAAGGCTCGTAATGTTCCTATACATATACGCTAACGTTAATAGGTTGAGTAAATACAGTAAATGGCATGACATATTAATAAGTATTGAACTACGATGTAAATCCGTGGTTCCCAATAGCTCAAACCCCTGGTTCAGCAGGTGGTTTACACCTCCCCCCTCCCCCGGAAGGTTCAAGAATATTTTTCAGAGGATTCACGGCAAATCACAATAATGGTGGTTGCTTCTTATTAGTTTTACAAAAGATTATAATAAATATTCAGATGGTATTACTTCAGATGGATAGCTTTAGTTATAAATGTAAGTTTATGTTATAAATTTAAGTTTATGTTATAAATGTAAATATATATTATAAATGTTATAAAAGTGTGCGGTGTGCAGTTGGCGGCCAGCGAACCTATTATACAATACTGGCTGATGTATATAATCATCCAATATTGTCTAATACATACAGCCTGACTGATATGACAACTGATACATCAATCACATTTTAATTTAATTCTCTGAAACAAATTTTGAACCACCCATTTTGCAGTCAATAATATTATGCAAAAGACCATTCTACCTCAATGCTACGATTATAATTGTAAAGCCATCGAGTTAGAAAGAGGAACATAAAGCTTCCATAAATGAAAAGCTTGAAAATACCATAATGCTTTGATAATTATATCTGGGTATCACTAGTATGAATATAAATGTTAGTAAAGCTCTATCTGTTGCCATTCTGTACAGCATAAAGACATTGTTATTAGGAATATGTAAAATGCCTCCACAGATCTTTGAGTCCCCACTAGGCGAAAACACTTTTACAGGCAGCTATTCCTATTACGTGTAGGGTTTCCAGACTTTGAAGACTTTTCTAGTCAGGGTTGCAATATTTTGGCCAAATATCGGTAACTTCGTGACTTTCGGCGTGTTTTCGAATCTGTTAGAATTTTCTCGAAATATCAGCTGGTTTCGGGAATACGAGCATTTACTAGAAATTTATATGGTGAGTATATGAGGAAACCATTGCTCATTTGGAGAGAGTAGACGTGATACGAGCTATTTTGAATTGTGAGATGAGTCAGTGTTTTGAGAACAGTATCCGCTATTCTGTGAATTAGTTGAACATTTATTTGATGTTTTAGTGCACCTAACAGTTGTTTAATAATCTTGTAAGATAGTTATTGGGCTATTCACTGAATACTGTTCCCGTTTATGCTTATTAGTGCTTTTAAATAAAAGCGTTTCTCATCCAGGAATTTGCACTCATTTTTGTACCCTGGAAGTACAGTCACGATTTAAGAGGATACATCGTAATATTGTGTTTTGTATAAGTGTTTTAGAGTATTTTCAAGTAAAAATTCCCTAATTATGAACAGGAATAGTAAGCATTTTTTCTAAATTGTAGAACATAGTGGCCAGGAATATATGGTGGCAAATATAAATTTAAAGGTAAAATAAATTTGAATGCATTGGAATATTCTTCTTTGTTTGAGTTCTAATTTGAAATGCACTGACAATTTACTTCTACAAAATTAATAATTTAAATAAATGTTTTTAATTCAATATATCAGCCTTTCGCAATAGAAATGCATACAATACAGTGGGCCTTATCTTACCACAGAGCAATCTGAATTATTGTCTCAAACTATTTTGGCACTTTCCCAACATGACATTTTAGCTCCTTCCCTTTACTGCCACATGTCAAACCATTTCTAAAAAATTCGACTCTCAAGAAATTGGCTTCTATTAGAAAATATATTTCACAAGGCGTATATTTGTATACGTCGATGTTTCCTTCAGCTGCTGTGTAAGCGAAAAATATATTTTACTTTCCCTGCAATACATGGTAATTTTTAGGAAAAGTATTAGAATCAAGCCGAAAACCGCAACTCGAGTTTTCGACGGATATACACATTTTGGGACCTCTAGAATACGAAAATACTATTTTTAGCTTGACGTCTGTGTGTGTGTGTGTCTGTGTGTCTGCCTGTTTCTGTGTCTGTCTGTGTGTGTATGTGTCTGTGTGTCTGCCTGTTTCTGTGTCTGTCTGTGTGTGTATGTGTCTGTGTGTCTGCCTGTTTCTGTGTCTGTCTGTGCAATGTATATATCCACTCTAACTCAGAAACTAATAGATCGAATTTCATAAAATTTGGTAGGTAAGTGATTTAGGTGTGACCCGCATGTTGCTTAGTTTTTGGTACGATTCGGAATAACAGAATCCGCTTTTTTTTTGCGAAATGGCCCGCAAATATATCATGTATCCACTCTAGCTGAAATACTAATTGAGCAAATTTCACAAAATTTGGTAGATAAGTTACTTGTGGGATACTCTGATGCTGATTAGAGTTTGGCACGATTCGGAAAAGAACAACCTGCTTTTTTTACGAAATGGTTCGCAAAAATCGCCGACATCTAATACAGAGACTAAGTATGTTCAAATGTATCAATGCAATGCGGGTTTTATTCATAATTTTCGACAAGGAAAAGAATAGGAATAACTTTATTACTCTAGGATGAACCGTTCTCGAGATATTTGAAATTTTTCGCATTTTTGTTATGCCGCCTTTGGAAAAATGTCCAATTACCAAATAGAAACAGGAATTGAATTAAAAACGCAAATTCAGTGTCATTTTGTGCAATTAAACTCAATTTAATGAATTATTAAAAAAATAAAAAAAAATGAATTTGAGTCTGGAGGGGAAGTCGTGTTCTGCCCACATCAGATTTTTTTAAGTTTCTATTAAATGAAGAAACTTAAAGAGAAGAATGGTAGCTTCGCTGACTTCAGTTTAAATTTCCTTTTTGATTGTAGACTTCCAAATTTATGCAAACTTTTGATAGTAAAGCAGTAACTTATTGAATAAATTATAATGTTTCAAAGTTTAAGCCCAAAGATTATTATATTATAGGAACTTATAGCACTTATATTTTAATAGAATGTTTTGAACAACAACGTCATTTAGAAGAATTTGCACATATTTTAAATCACAAGCAACGTCTATCTGCTATTATTTATATAAATAAAATTGCACGTTTTGCTTCTATCTGACTGTTTTATATATCAGCATGGGAGAACTCAACTGTTTCCTTTCTGTGAGAAATAAAGTCTCAAGTAGAAAGACTCCTAATATTAAAAGTTTACTGCACATTGTGAATTTTAACTTTTTATTATATTATATATTCCGCACGAAAAACGAGAAAACTGCTAGTTTTTAAATAAATTAAATATTTCAATTTTAAAAGTGTTTATTTACCTTTGAGAAATATATTTTCAAAAGTTGCATATATATTTATATATATATATTTCGCTATTTTTAAAAGCACCATTATCGAAAAATCAGATTTTTTATAATTGGTATATATCAACTTTTCATCTTTTGGTGCCTGTAGTCTGAGTCTGGGCATTTATAGTAATGTACTATTGCCCAATCTGAAACAGGCATTTGTTTGGGTTAATTAGAATTAAATACTCAGACCTGAAGATGAATTTAATTCTGGTTAATCTTCGAATTTGGGCCGGTGCTGTTCTTTTCTATTATTGGCATTATAGCGGTAGTTTTGCTTCTATGGTGATGTTAATATTTCGCCATTACTTGAATTGATTATTTTTATTATTACATTTTTCTAATATATATATATATATATATATATATATATATATATATATATATATATATATATATATATATATATAGGTAGAGAGAGAGAGAGAGATTAATTTTTATACATATTTAAATAAAGACATGTGTTTAAAAAATGTATTTACATTTAGATAGTCCAAATATAGCATCAAAAATATTTTCGAACTTGAAAAAAAAATATTTTCAGCTATATGCGCTTTAATTAGCAATCGTAAATGTAGAATTACGAACGATATTCTTTTTTTTATTATTATTATCATTCTTTCAGACTCAAATACTTCAAATCTAATTGGAAATATCCATTTATATAAGAAACATAAAACAGCAAATATAAAAACAATGAAGTAAAAAAAAAAGTAGTAGAATAGATGTAATGAAAGAGTTTCCCATTTCATTCTTTCAAGCATACTTTATAAAAAGTTCTTAAATAAAAGAATAAAGTGAAACATTATCCGAGTTGAAAAAAAAATAGATTATGCAACTTTTGTTAATTTTCGAAGCCTTAAGAAAACTCACTTTCAATTTGGATTCACTTTTAATCTGAAAGAAAAATATGTGAATAGAATTTATTTCTTTAATTCATTTTGGACGAATGTTTATCTTAACAAAATTGATTGTTTACGTCAACAAATCATGTTTTGCATAATTCTTAAATATGCCTGGTTGTTTTTTCTTTATTTTGTTTTGTTTTTCATCAGCATTAGACTGCGCTTTGAATGTATTAACCGTTTATATTTGCAACACAATTTTATGTTAAATATTAATTGGAGAAAGGGGTTCCATTCGATTTTCTTATATATTATTATTTCATAATATTGATACCTATCAATCTACTCATAATAAATTATCTCAAATTAATAATACCACTAGAATTTTCTGAAAGATGGTGCCAATCATAATAAGAGGATTAAGAATTATGGAATACCAAATTCCATATTATCTAAAAATAACTTTTCTAAATAATTTAAGTTGTTACTTGTTGATATTGATCTGTTGCTTGTTGATTTTGGTCTATTGCTTATTGATATTGATCTGTTGCTTGTTGATATTGATCTGTTGTTTGTTGATATTGATCTGTTGCTTGTTAATATTAGTCTGTTGCTTGTTGATATTGATCTGTTGCTTGTTGATATTGATCTGTTTCTTAAAGGATTGAGTCGTTTGAGTCATTTCAGGTGCATGAAAAAGTTCGCTATACACTGCAAAACAACTGCAAAGGTTTCTTTTGCAAGGAATAATACCCAGCTATCTTGTAGTATAAAGAAAACGTTCTTATTAAGGAAATAATTTATGCTCCAGTCAATTACTCGCAGTTACAGGATTGGATTGAAGTGGATCGATATATTTTGGTACTCTACAGTGATTTTAAGTACACGATGACAATTTAACCGTGAGCTATATTAGATCCTGAACCTCAGCGAGTATAAAGAAATAATCAGATTTGCGCCATGGATTAGAAGCCAGCTCCTGTAGGTCGCAAAACCAAAGCGGTAATCGTTAGACTTGTGGCGATTGAGCGTCGCCGTGGCCCCGAACCAGGGACCTGATGCTTCGTAGACCGACATTATAATCACTGAGCAAAAGCTAGCTCTTCCTCTGTTCTTATAATTCGGGTTTTGGCGGTGTGGCATCTTTGATAGATGTCTTTGCTGCCGCACACTCCCCTCGCTGATGAGGAGGCCGAGAGGCGTGTCGCCTCGGCGTGACGTCAGGGCCGGGAGGCGTGTTGCCTCGGCGTGACGGGCAGTCGTGGTCAACCAGGAAGGGAGTGTCAAGGCTTCTGACTCCTTTTTTTTTTTTGGTGCTGCCATCTCGTGCTGAGAGGCGAAGTCGTTGGAAAGGAAGGTTGCGTTTTTTTCAAACGTCCCGTCATCATTGTGGTGATTGTGCGTCGCCAGGGACCTGATGCATTGTAGACCGACATTATAATCACTGAGCAAAAGCTAGCTCCTCCTCTGTTCTTATAATTCGGGTTTTGGCGGTGTGGCATCTTTGATAGATGTCTTTGCTGCCGCAGACTATACGATGCCTTGTAGCTCGCGGAAAATTCAGGATAAGTAGAATGTAAGCATTTGCGACATTGCAAGAAATTTCTTACGTGGCTACGCCCACAACACAAACATCCATGTCTTACGTAGGACTCGAACCCACAACGCAGCGGTCGAGCGATTGCTGTGGAAACGCTCGCCTTGACCATTCGACCGCTTGTTTGAATATAGAAGCTTGAGTAATGCGTGTTTGAATATAGTAGTTTGAGCAAGGCTTGTTTGAGTATAGTTACTCTGCTATACTCAAACAAGCATTACTTGTCTGATTATATGACTCCCTACAACTAGCTATAAGGCATCGTGTACTCGAATAAATAATGCCTGTCAAACTCATTTTTCATAAAACCAACAAGTGGCTGTTTTGCCCTGACTCTGATAACTGAAATATTACAAACTTAATACTTTAATTTCGTAGAACACTTTATTGATAAATCAAAATTTGTTCAAATTTCCTGTAATAACACTTTAAATTTTGAGTTGAAAATTCACAAAACTTTGCTTGCTGTTTAATTAAAATTATGAATGTTCAAAGTCTTGGAGAGTTAGAGAATTTGAACTGTTCCTGTGATGACGTTATACTAAAATTCCATATACTTATTAAACTGAAAACCATATCTAAAAGATGCAATTTAATTTCGAAGGTTTCATTTTTCCAAAGTATGATCGAAATTTTACAAATATGTTATCCGTTCCCCAATAATAACTGACTAATTAGATAATTTGAATTCGGTATTCCAGTTTCTCTTAGAAGACATAATTATAGTAAAAATCCAGATTTTGAAATTCCTTGTTGTTCTATAGCTCCCAAAGTTTATATAATCCTTAAGCTGCTTATCAGGTCCTATTAGCCCTCAAACCACAAGATGTGAAATCCTGTGTATACAAGTAAGTTGGAGTAAAATGAAATCGTATTTTTTATAATGAATACTGATGAATAAGGTAATCATTCATATTAATGAAACTATTCAGGTATTTTTCTTAGAGGCACAATTCGATTAAAAATTAGAATTATATATGTTACCGCTAAAGCTCGAAAGCCGTTAATGTACACATTATCTAGATAATCTGCAGCTTAACTGATTTGCTCCGTTAACGTGCGGAATCAAGAGTTTTCCCGCATTTTACCTAGGTAATGTGCACATTAACGGCTTCCGCATCGTTAAAGTTCAAAAGTTTGTTTCTCTCATTTCCTTTCCCTACTCCTTCCCCTCTCCCTCTACTTTTAGTTTGGTTTCGCCAGCATCTTGTCGTCGCCGGTTGTTTTTATTTCTCATAATTTGCGTCGGCCGCCAGTGCGCAGCATAGCTAATTCGGTTTTCAAATTCGTTTCTGCCTGTTAGCGCGTGAATTTGTGTCGTGATTTTTTTTAAAGCAGATAAATTTAGCTCCTAGTATGTAAGCAAGCGCCGAATTGGTGAGTAAAATGAAGAAATGATTCTTCGCAAACCTCTTTAGATCTTATTTTCACTTTAATGAGTGCCCAATAGGTAATGTGTAGATTATCTAGGTAATGTGCAGATTACCAAGGTAATTTGATAAATGAAACAATTTTCGGCACTTTAACGTATCACCCTAGTTAATCTGCACATTACTTAGATAATCTGTAGAATAACTGATTTCTGCATTTTAGCGGTAACATATATATTATAATTGAATTTTTTTTAAAGCAATTTGTAGTAACTACCAGAAGAAAATAAATTGAAATAATTATATAAATTATTTTGTCAATAAAACAAAAACTGTGGATCTATTTTGGGTCATAGCAATCAATTAAATTAGCAAAACTACTCTTTAAAGATGGTCTTGCAATTTATGCAATATATAGAACGGTGTGGCCAAGTGTAGATATTTCACCCTAAGCGTAAGGACATTTATAATTTGTTTACTTTGCAGATTTAGAGATATTTTAATTGACGTTTTAATTTATTAAAATCAAAATACTTAGTTATTTTCAAATTAACGGTTCACTGTATAGTTTATAGAATTGTTGAGAAAAAAAACGAAAGAAAATTAAGAGTAAAGTAAGTTTGCATATTTCAATATAAAAAGTGCAAAACCTTTTCCTTTTTCATTATTTTATTTTCGACAAAGACCTTTCAAAACATATTTTGTAAACATTGACATGCATAAAAATTTGTGTGGAAATATTGCAATTCATAAAATTATATATATTTCTGCTGAGAAATCCAGCGATTGCAATCGAGTTCCCTGTTGCTTTTATTTTGAATATATTTTTGCTTGAAATATTTTATAAATAAAAATATCCAATAGATCTTTCAGCTCAATAATTTCTAAATTGCAGTCTAAAATCTGCTCAAGTGCTCATAGTTGTCGCTACTCATGATATAGTTAGATTTATTAGGAAAAGCATAGATAAGGAAAGGTATGCCTTTATAAAAATTAGCAATATCCATATTTGCATATAATTCAAAAAAATTTATAAGTACTTTTAAACTCTAAATTTTCAATTTAATTCATTCTTTTATCTTTTAAAATACGTGTATCAAACCTAAATTATTTCATAATGTCAGAATAGAAAATGGACCAAGTGCACCATAATTCAACTTTCTGCCAACACCTGGAGCCCTATTCTAAACATCTCGATCGTAATTCTAGGTCGATCTTTATAGGACGCACTCCTATAGCGGAATATATATATATATATATATATATATATATATATATATATATATATATATATATATATATATATATATATAAATATATATATATATATATATGTATATATATATATATATATATATATATATATATATATATATATAATTGTAAATCCAATGTTAGAATGTAAGTAGTAACTCATAATACACCATACAAAATTTTCTACAAAATACAAAGAAATAAAAGAAATTCAACCATAAAGAGGAAATTATAAAGCATAATGCAGGTCATAAAGACAAAGACAATCAACACATTTCAAAGGTGAGGAATGAAAATAGGAAAACAAAAAATGAAGCAAAAAAACTTGCACGTGGAAGAGCTTTAGGCTTAAAATAAGTTCATCTCGAAAAAATTATTTTCAAGTCCATATATCCCTTCGAAATGAACACAAAAATGCTTGTTTCTGAAACACAAAATAGATTTTATCTATAAACTTGTGTTATACGGAGGACAAGCATATAGATTGGAAAAATAAAGGAAACATAAATACCTTAAAATGCACTTCATTAGTTCAACCATGACGAGCAAAACATGACTAGACCAATGTTGCCATATGCAGAAATGAAAAGATTTGATTTGCTGTTGCCAAAGAGAGTAATAAAAACCGTACTGCGTAAAAGCAATAAAATGAGATATTCTACAGTTAAAGCTGCAAAATAAAAAGATGAAAATATAATAAATTCAAGAGAATGTAGAAGTACGGCTAAAATAAGATACTAAGGAGAGATTATGAGAATTTTAGGCTAATCGAAACTTATTAACTGTACCATTTACTAAATATGCTGGATATTTATAAAATTTACTGGTAATTTTGAGGTTATTAATGTGCAAAGAAGAAATTTTTTATCTGATAATCTATAAATTCAAAAAAGTTGATTAAGTATAATATTTCTAAACAATTGAATCGAGTTGCAGGAATTAAAAGGTAATAATTTATTAATATTAAATTAAAAAAAATCTTTTTTATCATATAAATTAGTAACTATCCCATTAGTAGATTCTATAATTAGATTTAAATCCAAATAATTAATATTTTTACTAATAGTAATTTCATTAGGTATTAATTCCAAATTATCCGGATAGAAATCTATATCTATGACATAGTTATCAGTAAATACAAGACAAATCAGATCATCTACATATCTGTAAATTTTATAATCTGTTGAAGTAAAAAATTTTTTATATTGATATAGGTATAAATTAGCTAACATACTGCTACTACAGCCACCTTGTAGAACACCTGAGATTTATAAGTATAATTTATTACCTTGAAAGATATAATTATTGAAAAGAACAAAATGGAGAAGCTTGGGAAAATTGGTAAATTTAGTAAGACGAGTTTAATTAGTAATATAAGCATTATATAAAGCTAAAATGACATCATATAGATCAGTGATCTTAATATTATTTAATAGATCTTTAAAATCAAAAGTTTGAAATCCTATTATTTTACCAATTTTTTTTTATTTATTTTTTAATTCTTTACTATTATTTAGAATAATGTAGTTATCACTAGAATCTCGTAAATTACTATTTAGTACATTTAAATAATTTAGTAATGATTTACTAGCAGTAGTAGAGTATGAATTATGACCACTAGTTACAGTTCTAACTTTAATAGGATTTTTATAAAATTTAGGTATAAGCACAATATATGGAAATTTCAAAAATTTATTATTAATATCTAAATCACTATACATATCGATAATTTTCAATTTGATACTATTAACAGAGTGTGAATCAATTTTAAATAGACTATTATTTATTAAATAATCTAGCAGATATTGAATATAGAATTTTTTACAAATAATAGCACAATTATTAGAGGCTTTATCAACATAAGTAATAACAAAAGATCTATGTAAATCATTAACAGAGTGTTTTATATTATCCATATTATATATAGATCTAGATAAATTAATACTACAAATGTCATTTTTAATATATCTTAAAATAGTAAATTTCCACATATTAAATGCGCCTAAAGGCTGAGCATATTTAGAAGCTAATCCATAAATAAATTTATCAAGGTCCAGATTGATTGACTTTAAGACATGTTTAGAATTATTACATGAAGGTAACCTGAATTTAGTACCAAATGGCATTAAAGTTCTTAAAGATTTATCTTTAACAATGGCTAAGTCTCCAGTAACTATATGCCCCAAGTGTGGATTTATAAAATTAGCATAATGATCAACACTACAAATACATTCACCATCTACATTTGTTGAGGAATCTTTGTCGACTGAGAGAGATTTTGAAATTGCATTGTAATTAAAAATGGTCCTTCCAATATATACATATATATATATATAATTTTAATTCACTTATATTATTTATACCAGAGATTGATCATATAGTGAAATAGTTCTGTATAACAAAAATGAAAATAAGATGGTCTGAAGGAAATATTTTATTATAATCAGTCATTTTATATCATTATATATATATATATATATATATATATATATATTCAATTTTACAAGAAAAAAAAATTGAAAATTTTATATCTTTGGTCAAAATGTTCACAATTATATGTCCTTCATTTTAACAGGCTTGAAAAATTATTTTGATTGATACCAAGTTTGACATTGTAAACCCTCAGGAACAATAATGACATCACAAACTCAAAAATAATACGACGGCTATTTTCCACTACAGTGATTGAAACTGTTAAATTTTGCTATCATTGAGCCATAAATAAAAGCCCTTTTGTGTATAATTATGTCAAATTTTGCCCTACGCTACGGTGTAAAAAATGTTAAATTTCGAATAATTTCGCTTTCGCTCGAATTTGAAAACTTTCTATCTAGTTTTAGATTTTTAGTTTTAGTTAATAAACCCGGATATAAAGTTTTGTGATAAATCCATTAATATTTGTGCCAGCAATTGTGTACGCAAGAAATAGTCCACCGACAGACGGCAGATAGACAGACGGACATTGCTCTAAAAGTAGTCAAAACGTATTCAGGAAGTCCTAAAACATATATTGACATCAGAATCTCGAAGTAAACATTTTTTGTGAAATCATTATTTTCTACAGTATGAGATAGTAAAAATTCACTCAAACTGCTGTCTTAAAAAATATGAAAATAAAAATATTTAATTAGTAACAGCATAAGACAGTTTGTTAAATGTAGCATCCGGTTTCGAACGTAAAAAAAGAACTTTCTTTGTCAGGATAAAGTCTACAAGAGCATTCCCAACAAAAGGTAAGGACATTTCTGCTTACAAAAATGTACTAGAGAATATTCTATCCAATTATCATCACGAAAACTAGATTCTTTTTTGCCAACGAAACCGGCTGATACTGTTAATCGAAAATCTTATGTTGTTACTAAATAGCATTTTTAATTTAAATTTTATACTTCAGTTTCTAGGTTTAGAACTGAAGTTGCCAACAGATACATTTAAACTGGAAGGGAATTTTTCTGGTTAAGCGTTCCCTAAAATGTCTGAATTCTAACAGTAAAATGATTAAGCTGGCAGTGCAACTTAGATTTCGTAACAAATGTATTTTACGTTGAAAAAAGGGTTTAAATTCAACTTCAGAAGAGCTATTATGTTTATGAAATTTATTGAACATTTAAAAGAGAATATTTTAATTGGAAAATGTTTGAAACAAAAATCGCCTTATGTTTAGAGCATAGTGTGGTACATTAGAAACCATTTATAACAAGCCCGTATTTAGCAAAATTCCATATTTAAAGAAGAAGTTATGAATTTCCAATTTGTACAATGTTAATTTACGCCTGATTTGCTCGTTTATAACGAACAAAATGTTTAGTTCTCTTTATTTAACGAGCATACAAAATAGTAAAACGTAATAAAGCATTGGAAAAAACGATAAAAATGCAAGCAATGGAAAATAAATTGATTTTTTTCATAAATAAGGTTAAGAAAGAGAGTGCGGATTGGGAAGGGGGTCGCAGTAGAAAACCTAAATATCAGGTACCCCGAAGAAATGTCTCCCACCTACAATCCGGAAAGCACATAGATAACAAGTCTTCAGATATGGTAGTTACAGAGCTGAAAACAAAGATATTAGATGAAGTTCCTGTAAATAGTATTAGTGAAAGGAAATTGAAACCATGTTCCTAAAGAAAGGAACAAATCCCATGTAAAAGATGAAAATAATTTTAGAATATGGTGCTTAAACCATCAACCTGAATCTATTTTATGGGTGTGTAAATGAGGTTTGAAGTTGTTTTGGGGTTAGAAAAATTATAGATTGGTATTTCACATTTTTTACAGCCCTCAGAAGTATGACATTGATCCTCATACTCCCCCGTACCCTTACAGACTATTTCTCAAATTATATATAGTTTAATTGAACGGAATGAATTTAGCTATTGTACGAATTTAGCGAGTAAATTAGTGAGTGCTGAAACTGCTAGTTATAGCTGGTGTAACTGTACAATCAGCAAAATACCACTTTCGAAGAAACAGGTTTTGAAACTTGAAGTTCTGTTTCAACTGTAATATACACATCTATATTCTGAGCACTTTTTTGATCTAATCTCGAAATCTACGGGTAAGTTTCCAGCACAAATTTAAGTAACAGTGCTTATCTTCTCTATCGGGTATGAATAGATTCTCAAATAGAAGGTGAATGTTACAGTTATGCGAGAATTATGCAATGCTTTCCATTTTAAGCGTATGAAGTAGCAGAAACACACATTATCCCACATTTTGTTGAATTTATCTTCTACTGCAATGATAAAGAGCGACTTTTTTTTTCACTTTCTTTTAAATCTTTAGTAGCGGTTTTTAACTTATAATTACGCTGGACGTGTAAGGGTAAGAAAAACACTCAAGGTGAGTATAAAACATTCAAGGAAAGTATAAAACATTCCACGATGTGACAAATAGCAATTCTTTGACAGCATGATCAAGGCTGTATTTTCTTATAAGCGGAAGCACGTGATAAGGGCGTCCAAAGACGCCCCAAAATGGGACGATCAATAAAATATCCTTATTGATCTTTATGAATCATCATTAATCATTTTCGGCAGGCGGAGTGAGTTGAACAAGGAATTCCAACGAAGTAAAAACACTGGACGCCTCTTAAGACGGACGTTAAGCAAAATCTAAATAACGAGGAAAAAAACGTAAATACTGAAATATTTATCTTTCTAGAGGGCAACTCTATAGAGTTACTATTATAATATCTTTATTGAATGTTTAACAAATTTAAGCTATTGTATAACTCTGTGTTATCCAAAATAAAAGTACTGGACACGCCTTAAGTCAGACGTTTGACAAAATCTGAATAATGGGGGAGGGGAATAAAAATATTGAAACAACTTTCTTTCTAGAGGACGCCTATGTAGTAGAGTTATTACTAATATAACATATGGAATTTTTAAATAATTACTCCGAGATTACTAAGGTAAAAGCATTGGCCACCTCTTAAAGCGAACAAACCTGAATAATAAGAAAAATCCTTAAATACTGAGACGAATATCTTCCTGGATGACATATCTGTAGAGTAGAGTCACTTTATATTATTTTTACGAAATTTTGGGATTTTAACAAATTTTAAGTATCGTAGAACTAGGAGTTTATTAAGTTAAAGCCCTGGGGATGCCTAAATCAGACGTTTGACAAAATATGAATGTTTCGAAGAAAATACAATTACTGAAACGATTTTCTTTCTATAGGGCGACTCTAGAGTTAAGTTACTAATATAAAATTTTCACGGAATTTCTAACAGATGTTAATAAATGAATTTGCAGGCATGAAAGTGCTGGTCAACCTTATTACACCCTTGTTTACCACTGAACAGCAAGGAGTAGACGATGAGATGACCAGTCAGCACCAAAACACAAGGTGAGTACTTTTTCACCTATATGCAACGTCATGCTATTAGAAGCTGTTTTATTGTTAAATACATTTGTCAGTGTAACCAAGGTAAATAGAATATGAAGATATTCTACGGACCTTGAATTATAACGTCTTAAAAACAAGTGATATCTCTTTTCTTATATGCATACTTTTGATTAAGGAAGTTAATAAACAAGAAAGATCAATCATGCTTAAAGCATTGATTATGAAACACTTTCCAACTTCAATGCAATTTTATTTAAACATGTCTAAAATGCAATACATTCCTCGGTAATATTTTAAAACTTATCACAATACTACATTAATTTATTATATTTGAAACCTTAAACCTTCATCGAAAAAAATTAACTTCATTCAAATGACGGCATTAAAGTATAAATTGCCTGGTTTAAACATCTCTAAAATGTGATACATTCCTCGGTAATAATTTTAGAATTATCATAATACTACGATAATTTATTATATTTGAAAACTTCATCGAAGACAACTGAAATCCATTCAAATGACGTCATAAAAAAATAACACGCCTGGCTCTCTCTATAAAAGCAACATTTCATTCATAAATAATTCCCCCATTCATGTCATTCATCACAATACTATAATAATTTATTTTATTTAAAAATTAAGACCATTGAGCTGCAGGTAAGTAAACTCTATGCGTAAAACTTCATCGAAAAATATCGTCCTTCTCTTTCTAAAATCAATGAATTCATATCAGCTAAGCAGACTCCATGGACTAAATGATTTTGTGTTACAGAATTACAGAGATTCTAATACAACTCATTCTACATATTTTGCTGTTTACATTTTACATAGGTGAAAAATAGGCTTAATAGTAGAAATAATCAAATTTGGAAGAGCATTTAAACTGAAATATATTGTCATTGCGTTGTTTCAGTATGTAGATGCACAGAATTTAGGCAAAAATAAAGTAATTTTAGGACGAATACAACACTTAATATGAATTAAAAAGAACATTAAAAATCACGATTTTGACACAAGATGGATGCCATATATCATTTTGAAGTGGGTCATGTGATCGTTTCATATCATGGACACGTGATCGCTTAATATAAGAGGTGTTATTATTATTTTAATTTTTATTTAAAAAACAACTGAATATATTTCGCTGAATTTTGTTTTATATATTTTATGGAACAATTTGAATATTGCCTAAAATTTTCGAAGCAATTTGTGAATTTTAAATCCGCTTAAAAAATGCTTGAAAAATTAGGTCCCATAGGGCTCAATGTATTCCATTTTTTCAACCCGGGTTCAATCCAAAACTAATTGGGTGATATTATTCATTTATATTCCCATAGGTCCTATAGACCGTCTGAACAACATACTAAAATTTCATTTTGATTAAGTCATTTTTACGGCAGTTATCGTGCTAACGGACAGACAGACAGACAGACAGACAGACAGACAGACAGAATGAACAAAGTCATAAACACTTTTCAACTTTGTTGTAAAGTGTTAAAAATACCCAACCCTTCTTGTAAAAATAGATGCCGGGTCTTAGAAGGAAGGAGGGCGGATGATGATTGTTTGGGAGTGCTTACTGTGCTGCATTTGGTTTTCAATACGGACCCAGCGGTGTCGCTAAGAAGAAGGGGGGGGGGGGGGGCCCTGAGAATATCAAAACAAAACTTATTGAAGTTTGTAGCCATGTTATTTGGAGATGTGAGGAACAACATATTTGGTTACCAATTCCCCTCTCCCAATTCTTTTTCTTGGCGACGCTATGGTATGACCCCTATAGAGAATTAATGTGATTATTCAGACAATATATGAGCATGGGCATGGGGTATAATTCCTAAATCCCCTTCCCATGCCACGGCTTGTAAACACCTTCATTTATAAAGTGAATCAACTTTTGAGACGTCAAAATGCTATATTTCAGGAGGAAGTTTTGTCAAATCCCTTCCCTTGTTACGTATGCCATTATTCCCATAACGGTTACTCAGTCCCGGAATCTAAGAAAAAAAAATTGATTCCTTGATCCTAACAGTAAAATTTGTCAAAATCTCGGAATTTGTCTTTGTTTTTGTAATTTATGAAATAATATTTTTTCACTTCAGCGATTCTCTCAAAAATTGTTATAGACACCGATGTTATTAATTTGACGAGACAAATCAAAGTTAAAATTAAAAAATTGGCTGATATTATTTACTAAACAATTGAAATTTGTTTCAATTCTAATCAGTTATCCGCATACTAAATAAAATGTAAAAATATTTTAACCTGATGTATGGTACTTTTTTCCTAAATATTCTTTCCGACTTATTGACGTTTAAGACCAAATATTGTTATATTTGAACATAGGGTAATTTGGAGAATGAATAAAAAACTGGTGAAATTGCAGTGTAATACAATATGAACATTTTTATTGGAAAAAATTAGAATCAGTTTTCACAAATCTAAAGGAATATGCGATTTCGTTAAATGGTCTAAATTTGTTTTTGCTAAATGATACGCCAAATGATCTCAGGCCTTCACCAAATATAATCCGAAAGTATACTAACCATCTAGGCATCCCTTTCCAGAAAATTCTCTAAATGTGTACTGACTAAAGTTTTTTTTAAATTCTCTAAATGAGTACTGTGAATAAAATTTCTACTGACTGTGCTACTGGCTGAATCTTTGAGTAAATATCAACTGTGAGATGTTCGAGATTGTGGTAAAAGGACATTAAGCAATAAATTTAAATATATTACAATTGAAATTGAAATGATTTTGTGAAGACATCCTCCTTTTGGCTGTATACTTGTATAACCATATATATTGACTTTTCCTTGCCGCATACTATTCCCACTTTCCTTATTTAACTTTAATGTATCCTCCTATCAACTGATATCAAGGACACCTAAGAGGGGACATCTCGCTTCTGATTTCACAAGAAGTTTTATAACGATGTTTCATCATTTCTTTTCAGATCTATGCCAAAAGTATTGGCATATCCAGTGAAGTATAGTAACAAAGTATGCACACATATGAATCAAAACTAATTAAAGTATAATTAAGGAAATAAAAATGAAAATAGATTTCTAAATAGTAATATATTATATCGGTAGTCATTAACCTATGAAGTCACAGCACACGTAACGATTTTTATTTTTTAGATCATATTTTCCTGTCAGTAATTATGTAAATAAGGAAGTGTTCATCTAGTCTTCCTTTTACCATCTTTAAACCATGGTTTCGCATTTTTTTCCCGTTGGCAAGTGGCACTTTGAGATGATCAACACAGAATTCCTTTAAGGGATCATAGGAATCTTAAATTGTTAAAAAGTGAATAAATATCATCATATTTAGTATTTGATATTCCATGAAGTATATATTTTAGAAACACACCTTTTCTTTCAAGTGGTAAATGCATGTTCTTTTTCGATGCAATTTTTTAAATAATATAAAGATATATTTGTTATGGAAAGTTGAAAACTATGAGTTATCTTGCTTAGTTGAATAAAACATTGGTTTGACAGACTGCGCGCTACATTACTCAGAAAATTTTACATCCAAATTAAGATTTTTGATTTTTAATGATACTAAACACTTGCTTGTTGTACACCTAAATCAATTTGCATGTAAATTATTTTATGCAATGTTGAACTCAGCTTTCATAAAATTTTCGAAATTTCAACAACATAGTCTCCTATAAACGTATTTCTGTACCAAAAAAAAAAAAAAACCGTGAAAATTTTTTAGAGGTTTACTTTCTAGAGTGTTATATACGTGTTATATATTTTGTTACCTGTCTTTCTAGAGTGTTATATACGCTTTCTAGAGTGTTTCTAGAGTGTTATACACGTGTTATATATTTTGAAAATTTTACAAAAAATATTGAGAAGTTTCAGAGTTATCTTACGCGCATTGTCAAAAAATCACATTCTAAGGAAAACAACATTAAAGTTATTTCTTAATAAAATGTTCCATACCGATTATTTTAAAATGCTCAGAAAAGTTTATTTTCCATATATATTTTACCCAAAAAATCTAGTTTTTTGAAAAGTCCTATGATCCTTTAAGCAAAGAATTTAGAATTTTTTAGTGGGTTTTAAAAATAATTACTTCCAGTAAAAGTCCAAGACATTCCCTTGTTTTTCTTTTGCTTTGCTTACTATCTACAAAACTGTAAACGCATAACTTACACTTAGCGCTTTGTTTTGACTACGGTAGGTCAAAAATAATGAATACCCAGAACTCTGCCTTACTAGAATATTTTAAAACTTCTACCAGAAAAATTCTAAAATCTTTTCTATAAAATTGTTTCAGGTCCTAGTCATCGTATCACTTTCTTAGCAAATGACAAAAATTACAAAACCACGGTTTCAGAATAATGAACGTGTGATTACTAGCATTGGGTTTTCTTCAGCAGAAAAACGAAATAATATGTATAATATGAAGAATACTTATCATCAATCATATATCATATCATTATCATAGAAGAATACTTATCATATATCAATACTTTATGGTACAAAGATGTAATATAATTTCTAAACGTTTCTCATTACTTTTATAATTTCTAAACGTTTCTCATTACTTTTTTATTCAACATTTTTTTAAATTTCAAAACAATATATTAAAGTATATTTGTAATTTCAAAATATATGAAATTTCTAAACAATATTATATAGAGTTATTTGTAATTTCATAATATACTGGTATCCAAAATTATCTTCATATACATAAAAAAAAAGAAAAGGCGGCCTGTGCACAAAGTATGTTTCCCTGCGAATTTCTGAAATTCAGGATTTGATTTCGGTGTTTATCGACGAAATTTCAATACAATATATGAAAATAATGGAGAACTTATCACTACAATGATGTAATATAATTTCTGAAAGTATTTGTTTACTTTTCATTATTCGATATGGTTTACTTCTGGGGTATTTGGTATGCATCTTTAAACTTCATTAACTTTTTGGGAATAAGTTCAAAACAACGTCCAGAGATGAGTAGCTTAGTTATGAAACTGCTCAACTTGAGAGTTATTTCAAATTGGTCATATATCCATAATTTGATTATAAATACATTAATATTTTTCCATTCAAAAAAATTATTTGTATATCATACCTAGTATTAATTTCAACTATAATTCGACACTCATTGGGGGCTTTGATTAAATGAGATTTTTCCCATTTCTCACATTTTAGCTTCAAATATGGTAAGAATAGATAATTTCTTCATATTTGCCCTATTTCACTATTTAGTTGTGGTCTTTAAAAGGATTATAGTTTTATAATGCGCTTAGTACACTTTCGTGCTTGAAATCTGAGTGCCATGGAAAATAAAGGAAATTAACTAATACTTAAAGTTTGTTTTTAAGAAGTAAAATTCAACAGATAATCGCCAATTTTGGAAGTACAGAAACCGACTCCATACTTTAAATTAACAATAAGATAGAATATAAAATAGTAAAATGTTAATTTGCTTGAAAATTAACTTGTCCATAAAAAAAAATGTATATTTTACAAAATATACAATAAATTTTGAACAATTTGTTGTAAATATTTTTAAAAAATCCAAAATTTCTGAAAGAGATAAACTCGTTCTCTCCCCCCTCCCCAAATTTTAGAAAATTAATCATGCATTAATTAAGGATTGGAATAATTAAAAAAGTCAGTGAGATATTACAGTTTACATTAGCATTTTTTGTAAAAACTAAATATCATTAAGTATCAGAATTATTATATATGTATTTAATTACGATAAAGTTATACACTGGTAATATAATTTTTCTAATCTTAAACTGTAAAAATATGTTAATAATTTCAAATATCATACATTCTTAAGACATTAAGCCTTAAAATATTACTTAAGTAAAATTATTGGTTAGGTTTTCTAAACTTAGAATACCTAAAAGACAACTACGATGTTCTACTGACGTTTTCTACGATGTAGAAAATGTCAGTAGAAAACCCCGTATTATACGTCAACTGTTGAATGCGCATTCCCCGTGCCCAACCCTGATGACTATATAAACCCTTTATACATAAATAATACACATATTTTGCATTGTAATTTTTTATAATTAGGCTGCGACTTTGAGACACTTCAGAGTATGTCTTTATATTGGCGCTTTTAAAAGATCATAAACAATTTAAACTGTATTATATACTGCAGTGTTCTTCAACCTTTGTCATCTCGCGGAACTCTTTTTTTGAGATATTTTTTTATGGAACCCTTCGTTCAGTAGCACACCCAGATTTGATTTTAGGGGGGATGTGTCATATTACGTATTACATGTTATGAACAAGGTGCGTATCTGCTTTTGTTATAAAAACTTTATATAAGATATAAATTTGCATTAATTCAAACAAGAAGATAAATATTTCAAATAAAGTATTTGTATTATACATATATATGTCATATGAAATTGAAAACAAAGAAAAACAAAACAAAAACAACGAATTGTAGTATCAACTCGCGGAACCCCTAAAGCGTTTGAGTGGAACCCTAGGATTCCGCGGAACACAGGTTGAAGAACACTGATATACTGTATCATAATGTATCATTATCTCTAAAAGGGCTTGGGGAGGATTTGCGATCGAATGACCGTAATACATTCATTTCATGTTCAAAAATATTAAACAAGATCTTTTAAACACTACATTAATAAGTGACATGTGTTTTACGTTAACAATTTTATTTTAAAATACACATTTGCAGAATCTTATTTTAAATCATTTGAGTAAAATCACGTAAAATCAGCAACCAAAACTGCTCTTTAAAATGCATGTGTACTCGTTTGTGTACATGCATATTTATGTGGTTGTACAGTCTATATTATGAAGAGAAGTACAGAAAGCTTTGTTAGAAGTTACTTAATATTTTAAACGACAATAAATAATAGGGATTTCATAAATTGCCGCAAAATTTATTCAGCAGTTTTCTGAACTCATGGAAAGTTATATTTATCATAAAGGAAAAGGGAAAAGGGAATAGTTCAACTAATATTCGTATTCTAATTTAATATTTATCAACGAACATTTTTAATATAAATATGCATAAATTATATGAATAAATTATATATGTATAAATTGTAATATGTGTGAGTTATATACCCATTAAATTTTAATTGAAATATAAATTTTAATTCAGGATGCAAAGTTTCTTTATTTTAGTTCATTTTAATATATTTTACATTATTTACATTGTAATAAAATAAACAGGTACCATAAAATGGAGTAACTTGAACTTAAAATGGTAACTTGAACCCAAAATTAAAAAAAAAATCAATTTCATTTTTAAATGTAGTGTAACTAGAATTTTTTCACCTTATATACAAAGGAGACAAAATTCTAGTTATAAAGGTACATTTTAGCTACATCTATAAACGATTTTAAGAAATGGGGTTGATTTTTTTTTTATTTTTTAGATTCAAGTTACACCTTATGGTTCAAGTTACCCCATCTTGCGGTATTAGTAAACATTAGTATAACTCATGCATGCATTTCCTTATGCACATGACATCCTACCACACGCAAAAATATGAGTCTGGAAAATATTTTTAAAAATAAATATAAGAATACTTTGCATTTTATTCATATTTGCTGTTTAGTTTACCGGAAAACAGCGCGCACAAAACTCGAATCTCATTTGTTCGGAAGTCACCTACCTGTTCGCGGTTTCCCAATGTCAAGACCCGGTCATCTGGAAGTCCTCGCCGAAATCTGGATTTGTCAATCGCTATATCCTTTTGCATCATTGCACACAAATAATCCTTAGGTCCAGCAAATGGCACCACATTGAGAAGCACTAATTAATCACCCCCCAGCAAAATGAGAGGTAACCTTCGCGAATCCACTAATTTCGTCAATTAATTCCGACTTCTCGATTTCATCATTAATCCAAAGAGTCAGGTTCAATCCGTCAGTCAAAACTTCAAGCACACTGATGTTCTTTTTTTATGTATTTAGGGATGTTCTTTTGGCTTCGAGGTTTGAGAGGGAAGTTAGGCGCGCAAGAGAAGGGTAACGTTATGTTTTGGATCAGTGCTCTTTGGGAAGTGGTAGCCCAGTTTCTACTGCGGCGACCTTGAAAGTTCTTCATTGGGAACATCATCCACGTAAGGAAAACTCAGGTGGATATGAGCTTGGCGATTTATCGCCATTGCTCTGGGCAGTGTTTGTTGCCCCTGCAATTACACGGACAAATATAAAAAGCAATGAAATGGTGAACTGGTATGCTAATGTGAAAGTTAATCCGCGTGTTCATAGGTCTAAACAAACTGTTCTTAAGCGAAGTGTTTCTTGAACAAGTATTCGATGCTGTGGGCATGACAAACAAACCAAAGTTTCGTGAAACACAATAGGAAATGAAAAGACATTTTATTTGCCAAGATCCAGCCGTCCAAACATTAAACAGTTGTTTTACACCGAAGGTTTAGTATCAAACAACGTTAACTACAAAATCGTGTTTTTTTTAGGAATGAGGGAAAACTGTTTCGGTTGCATTTTACCCTTTTTTATTTCTCATAAACCATGCTCAATATAGGCAAATAAAAAATTGTTACATAATATAAGGTTACATAAAGGGATGTTTTCTTACATTTATTATTATTGCACGGCTTAATAATTCTGCCATAATTAATTCTTTAATATTAAGGTGGTGTCTATCTCACTTTGTTGCCGAATTGGTTACCGTAACCTTTTAAATTCTGCACAAGGATGGCTGTAATTACTTTGATTCGATCGAGGATGTACACTTTACTATGTATAGACCTGACGTGTGCATTCATGAACCTTTCTATACAAAGTTAGTGCTCAAAAACTTTCCTAGGAACCCCATATTTTCCTTCTATATTAGGATTTTTTTTTTGTGTGTGTGTGTACTTATTAAAAATACTGTAAAAGGTAAGACATCTAATTGGAAATCATACCAACTTCATAAAATGTTTTTATGCTTTAAAAGGTCTACAAAAGGGGATTTAACATGGTTATGTATTTCTATTGTATGGGAACAAGCTAATTACACACTTAACAAGAAATTTACGAAGAGGTCTTCATATGGTGCCGATTTGTGTGCACACTTCATTTTCGAGAAAAGTTAAGATTTTTTTTTACTCTTTTGAACAATTATTTCTCACAATCATGAGAATTTTAGGAAAAATCTGTAGTGACATCTCCAAAACCGAAAGAGTGAACCACTCAACACCCTCTGAAATTCGATGCAGAATCATCCATATCAGTTATCATCTAAGATCTATCTATAGCCAATCCTAAAAAATACATGTCGCAGGGAAAATGTAATTCTGTTAATCGGAGCTGACATCGCTAAAACCAGAATTAGAAATTCTTAGTGCGATCCCTACTTTCTCTCGAATTTAATGCTCAATCCAAATCAATCACCATCTAAGATTTATCAACATTCGATTCTGAAAAATGGACGTTGCTAGTAAAATGTAAATTTTTGAATCGAAAGTGACATTACTAGAATCGGAAGGGGGAAATTCTTAGTGAGTCATCCAAACCCATCTAGAATTTAATACCGAATCCTTATCAGTTATCAGTCATTATCTAAGCTCTATCTATGGCCAATCCTGAGAAATAGGTGTTTCAAGAAAATATTTTTAAAGGAGAAGTGGAATTGCTTAGTGAACCACCATAACCGTGATGCTTAATCCATATGCCATTCCAACCGTGATGCTTAATCCAACCGTGATGCTTAATCCATAATCCATATGCCATTCCAAACCGTGATGCTTAATCCATATCTGTTATCAACGAAGCTCTGTTTATAGCCAATCTTGAAAAATAGATGTTTCAAGGAAAATGAAAAACTTTTAAACCACAAATGAAAAGAGAACACAAAGCGGAAACCCTTAATACAATCCTCTATCTGCTTTGAAATTGCGATGCTGAATGTATATCAGTCATTCCGATGCTGAATCTATATCAGTTATCATGTAAGTTCTATCTATAGTAGATCCTGATAAATAGATGCTTCCAAAGAAATTTGTAGTAAAAGCATACATGATAAATTTGATTGCCTCTAAATGTTAAAAATAAAATACCTGTAAGCAATGTGCTAATTCTATTGCTTTACTGACTTACTAAGAAAAAATTGGAATTAATTTTGAGCTATTATATAATTTGTAAATGTACGAGATAAGTTTAATGTCAGACAAATTCTAACAATATAAATGTTCTAATGAAAGGAAATAAATATTCTTGTAAAATTTACACACACACACACACTGTCCTTCCGAGAGGTTGGTGGTAGGGGAAGGAGGGTACGGTCCCTGTGGATGCCTCCCCCACTGGGTTCCGGTCTAAATTGGGTGGCACTTCCCGGCCGTCCAAACAGTTACCTTACACCTTTCTGGTAGGTCGGACTGTTTGGGTCTCAACAACAACAACACACACACACACACACACTAAAAAAAAATATAAGTATCCGCTATTGTATAATGCTTTCAAAGTGATCCGGACCAACGAAGTTTAGCATCATTTACAAATTGATGAAGGCATTAACGTCATCAAGAGGGAGACTTCATAACCACCTGAAGATATCATAAAGCTACCAAACGATTCACAATAAGAAAACATTTTTAAATTGAATCCTGGCTGATTTTTTTAAATTATAAGATATATGGTGAGAGAAGATATTTTATACGTGTATAGGACTAATGTTGTTTTTTAAATTGAGAACCCGATCTCCGTACAGAATCTATATAAATAAAATTGAAAATCTGTCTATGCATGTTTGTCTCATCATCACTGGAAAACGACTGAACTGAATTTCATGAAATTTTGTAGGTTGCCTTGGAATAGCCCCACTCAAAATTTAGTCAATGTTTCGAATTCTTAGGACCAAGGGTTGGCTAGATATTAAATAAAAACGCACAGTTAAACGTTCCATAGACATAGTATTATGCAGTCGATATTTTTCCCCGTAAACACATTTGAAGAAAATGATATCATGTTGCTTAGCAAAGGTTTTAATTCCAATGTGTTCATGCGGCCGATTTAAATAATAAAGATATATATATATAAAATAAATTTTAACGAAATTGCATTTTTGACTGGATTATATTACGGCCTTCAGGCTTAAAGATTACAGGGATTATTGATATTTTCAATTTATTACGTTATCTGTATCATTTTGGCAAAAACGTTGAAACTCAGATATTGGAGAACGGGTAATATTCTATTAGTGTACCGGTATATCTTCTAATCTACGGGAATGTAAGTAGTACGGTTGTATCTTCCCATGCAATTTCAACGTTTTTATTTTGGCATATATTGATTTTATTTCATATTTTTTGTAAATTTGTTTACAAGCGGGAACAGGATATTTCAAGAACTTAAGATCTTCCCGTGAAGATAATTTTTGTATAGCGAGAATAGAGATCTTAAACTTCTCTTTAGAAGTACTAATTTAAATATTTTAATATAGAATGCTTTGAATAACAATGTCATTTAGAATATTATATGAAGCATCACAGGATTGTGAATTTTAAGTTTTTTTATATTATATATTCCGTACGAAGAACGAATAAACTGCTACTATATAATATAAAGAAAATTAGAAAATTAAAATTCACAATTATGTGCAAATTTTTATAGTATTTTAAATGACATTGTTATTCAAAATGTTCTTTTGAAATATTTAATTTAATTATTCTAAAAATAAACATAAGAATCTCTGTTCTGGCTATAAAAAATATCTTCACGGGCAGATCTGAAGAATTTACAAAAAATATGAAACAAATTTACAAAAAATATGAAATTGGATCAATATTCAATATATGCCGAAAAGAAAGCGCTAAAATGGCATTAGAAGCTATGTCTGTACCACTTATATTCTGTTTCGATAACAGGCTAAACACAATATTTATATGTTAATTGAATAAACACAATATATGAGTTAATTGGCTGAACACAATATATGCTTTAATTGGCAGAACACAATATATGAGTTAATTGACTAAACACTATGAGTTAATTGGCTAAACACAATATATGTGTTAATTGGCTAAACACAATATATGAGTTTGAAAAATGTTTCCCAAAATAAAACAGATGACGTTAAAAATTAACAAGAAAGATCAGGGCGCGGTAGCCCTGTGGTTAGCGCGCGGAAGTTGCACTCGGTAGGCCCGTTTTCGATTCCCGCCGCTGCCCGAACTGCCGCCGTGTTCACGCGGAGTACGATCACGTTAAACATGTGGGTCCGTAAGTCCTTCCGAGAGGTTGGTGGTAGGGGAAGGAGGGTACGGTCCCTGTGGATGCCTCTCCCACTGGGTTCCGGTCTAAATTGGGTGGCACTTCCCGGCCGTCCAAACAGATAACTTACACATTTCTGGTAGGTTGGACGGTCTGGGTCGAAGAAGAAGTTCAAGAAAGATCAATCATGCATAAGCATTGATTATGAAACACTTTTCAACTGAAATACAATTTCATTTAAAAATCTCTAAAATGTGATACATTCAGTGGTGATATATTTTACATTATCACAGTACTACAGTAATTTATTATACTTAAATATTTATAACTGTATCGAAATATAAATCATCCGATTCTCTATGCAAAATCAATTAATATTTCATTCATATAACTTGTATTCCAGACTCCAGAGCTAAATAATTTTGTGTGAAAAAATTCTGCAATTCTTCTGCAACTCACCTTACAATCGCTTCAGATATTTGCATTCTTCATAAGTTAAAATTAGGCTTCGTTAAAGAAATAATAAAAGTTTAGGGATCATTTAAAATCACAACAATTTTAATTGCATAGGCACGAAATTTAGATACACAGATACGCAGATAATATATGTGTGTGCGTGTGTGTATGTATTCAAAGTATTGGAATCGAGCCGAAGATCGGAACTCGAATTTTCGAAGGGTCTACACGTTTTGGGACTTCTAGAACACGAAAAAACTATTTTTAGGAAGACGTCTGTGTGTGTAAGAGTGTATCTGTGTATGTTTCTGTGTGTCTGTGAGGATATTACATCCACTCTAATTGAAAAACTAATAGACCGAATTTCATAAAATTTAGTAGGTATGTTTTTTTGTGGGAAATCCTGATGTTCATTAGATTATAGTCGTAATAAAAGAATCTGCCTTCTTTGCGAAATGGCCGGCATAAATTGCCTTTATCCACTCTAGCTAAAAAATAATGGAACAAATTTAACAAAATTTGGTGTATAGTATAATATTTCAATGACTTACAAGTGATTTATATACCAAATTTAACAAAATTCGGTACATAAATCATTTGTAGGTTATTCTAGTACGATTCGGGAAAAAGGAACAGGCTATTTTTGCGACATAGCCCGCAAAAATCGTTAAATATAAAAATAAAGGACTACGTGTGCTCAATTATATCAATTAAATTCCTATTTTATACATGATTTTTCACAACAAAAAAATAAGACTAACCCCATTACTCTAAGACTAGCCGTTCTTGAGATATTCTAGTTATTTCGCGTTTTCACTACGTCACCTTTGACAATAAGTCAAGCTGTCAAATGAGAACCAAATTTAAGTTTAACGTGCAAATTCAATGTCATTTAAAATACTTATGGATGTTATTTTGTGCAGATAAACTCAAATTATTATTGAAGAAATAACGAGAACGTGAATATGAGTCTGCAGGGAAAAACATGTGCTGCCCACATCAGAATTTTTACCAATATTACAACAATGATTTATAGAAGTGAACGGGGATAAAATTAAAAAAAATTAGTTATATACAATTAAAAAAAATTTAAAAATTGTTATCTATCAAATTTATTTTAAAATGTGAAACCTCTCTCATATACAATATCATTAAACTCTTGGAAAGATATTTATTATATAATATATCTCTTTTTTCTTTCTGGAGGATATCCCAAAAGTCAGAATTTAATTGAATTTGTTTTTTTCCCTATATTAAATAATTTTTAATTAAAAAACTACTTAACATTTTTTACTGAATTTTTTTTTATATATTTTATGGGATAATATAAATATTTCCTAAAAATTTCGAAGCAATTTGTGAATTTTAAATGTGCTTAAAAAATGTTTGAAAAATTAGGTCCCATAGGGTTCAATGTATTTCATTTTTTCAACCCGGATTCAATAAAAAACTAATTGGGTGATATTATTTATTTATATTCCCATAGGTCCCACAGACCGTCTGAAAAACATACTAAAATTTCATTTTGATAAAGTCATTTTTACGGCAGTTATCGTGCTAACGGACAGACAGACAGACAGACAGAATGAACAAAGTCATAAACACTTTTCAACTATGTTGTAAAGTGTTAAAAATATCAATAATTCAAGTGATATTTAAACTCTAGGGCCGTAATTGATATAATCCAGTCATAATACAATACAGTTCATGTATAAAATTTATTTTTACATTTATTTCTTTATTTAAATCGGAAGAAATTTAATAAAAACCGTCTGCCGTATTAACACACTGGATTTAATTATGTTCCCGAATAATATGATATAATTTTCCTAAAATAAATTTGGGGAAAATATATCATGTGCATAATGCTATCTCTGTGGAAGGTTTGTTGCTATGGAAAGTTATGATTTTTATTAACACTTTACAACAAAGTTGAAAAGTGTTTATGACTTTGTTCATTCTGTCTGTCTGTCTGTCTGTCTGTCTGTCTGTCTGTCTGTCTATCTGTCCGCTAGCACGATAACTGCCGTAAAAATGACTTAATCAAAATGAAATTTTAGTATGTTGTTCAGACGGTCTGTAGGACCTATGGGAATATAAATGAATAATATCACCCAATTAGTTTTGGATTGAAACCGGGTTGAAAAAATGAAATACATTGAGCCCTATGGGACTTAATTTTGCAAACATTTTTTAAGCGGATTTAAAATTCACAAATTGCTTCGAAAATTTTAGGTAATATTCAAATTGTTCCATAAAATATATACAAAAAAATTCAGCGAAATATATTCAGCAGTTTTTTTAAATAAAAATTAAAATAATAATTGCACCTCTTATATGAAACGATCACGTGACCATGATATGAAACGATCACATGAGGCACACATTAGCAAAAGGGTCTTAACAACACATTTTTTTTGCTGTGGTCCAGGTGCGTCCAGGACATACAAGTGGTCCAGGAAAATGAATAACATGAAAGATCAATCATGCATAAGCATTGATTATGAAACACTTTCCAAATGAAATGCAATTTCAATTAAAAATTTCTAATATGTGATACATTCAGTGGGGATATCTTTTACATTATCACAGTACTACAATAATATATTATACTTAAATATTTAAAACTGTATCGAAATATAAATCATCTGATTCTCTACGCAAAATCAATGAATATTTCATTCATATAACTTACATTCCAGACTCCAGAGCTAAATAATTTTGTGTGAAAAATATTCAGCAATTCTTATGTAACTCACCTTACAATCGCTTGAGATATTTGCATTCTGCATAAGTTGTGTGTGTATGTATTCAAAGTATTGGAATCGTGCCGAAGATCGGAACTCGAATTTTCGAAGGGTCTACACGTTTTGGGACTTCTAGAACACTAAAAAACTATTTTTTGGAAGACGTCTGTGTGTGTAAGGGTGTATCTGTATGTGTTTCTGTGTGTCTGTGAGTATATTTCATCCACTCTAACTGAAAAACTAATGGACCGAATTTAATAAAATTTGGTAGGTAAGTTTTTTGTGGGAAACCCTGATGTTCATTTGATTATAGTACAATTCGTAATAAAAGAATCTGCCTTCTTTTGCGAAATGGCCGGCAGAAATTGCATTTATCCACTCTAGCTAAAAACTAATGGACCAAATTTAACTTTTCAATAACCTACAAGTGATTTATATACCTAACTTAACAAAAATTTGTTATATAAATTACTTGTAGGTTATTCTAGAACGATTCGTGAAAAAGGAACTGGCTGTTTTTGTGAAATGGCCCACAAAAATCGTTAAATATAAAAATAAAAGATTAAATGTGCTCAATTATATCAATTAAATTCCTATTTTATACGTGATTTTTGACAACAAAAAGAATAAGACGAACCTCATTACTCTAGGACTAGCCGTTCTTGAGATATTTTAGTTTTTTTTTGCGTTTTCGCTACGCCACTTTTGACAATAAGTCCATCTATCAAATGAGAACCAAATTTAAGTTTAACGTGCAAATTCAATGTCATTTAAAATACTTATGGATGTTATTTTGTGCAGATAAACTCGAATTATTTTTGAAGAAATAAAGAGAACGTGAATATGAGTCTGCAGGGAAAGACATGTGCTATCCACATCAGAATTTTTAACAATATTACAACAATTTATAAAAGTGAACGGGGATTATTTGCAGGCCATTTCGAAAAAAATGTATGATCTATATTTAAAGATCCACCAAATTGTTGTAGAATAAAATGTTCTACAAATTTAATCTGTGTACCAATTTTTAATTCTCTAGGACGTAGGAAAGTGCATTAAAAACGCCATCAAATAAGTATATCATGAAAAGTTATATAAAATTAAAAAAAAATTTGAAAAATTGTTATCTACCAAATTTATTTTAAAATGTGAAGCCTCGCTCATATACAATAGGATTAAACTCTTGGAAAGATATTTATTATATAAAATATATGTTTTTTCTTTCTGGAGGATATCGCAAAAGTCAGAATTTAATTGAATTCGTTTTTCTCCCTATATTAAATAATTTTTAATTAAAAAACTACCTAATATATTTTACTGAATTTTTTTTTATATATTTTATTGGACAATGTAAATATTTCCTAAAAATTTCGAAGCTATTTGTGAATTTTAAATGTACTTAAAAAATGTTTAAATAATTAGGTCCCATAGGGTTCAATGTATTTCATTTTTTCAACCCGGGTTCAATAAAAAACTCATTGGGTGATATGATTTATTTATATTCCCATAGGTCCCACAGACCGTCTTAAAAGCATACTAAAATTTCATTTTGATAAAGTCATTTTTACGGCAGTTATCGTGCTAACGGACAGACAGACAGACAGACAGACAGAATGAACAAAGTCATAAACACTTTTCAACTTTGTTGTAAAGTGTTAAACAGACAGACAGACAGAATGAAGAAAGTCATAAACACTTTTCAACCATGTTGTAAAGTGTTAATAAAAACAGCGTATTTCAAGCAGAACTTTTTGCTATTTATCAAGTTCTCATATATGGTTTGGTTTCCAAACATTCAGCTCAGTAACAATTTTAACTGACAGCCAGTCCAGCATTAAATTACACCAACAACATTTAATTAAGGATATTTTACCTAAAAAAATTCACATACTAATCCAAAAAGATTCCAATATATTAATACCGATGATATGGATCAAAGGTCACTCAGGTGGCATTGGAAATGCGATTTTAGATTCATTAGAGTTCAGTGCCACATCCGATAACTCTGTTCAACTCTTAGAACTTCCAGTTCCCAGCTCTTCCTTAAAAAGGTATTTGAAAATGATACTACTTCAACAATGGCAAGATAGTTGTAACTATTCGTCTAAAGACAATGATACACGATTTCTTCCCAAAAGAATCATTTGAAATGAAAAGTTTTCATATAGACATATCACCCAATTCATCTCGGGATACGGTCCATTGCTGAAATTTCTCAAAAAAATTGGGAAACAGGATACGGATATGTGAGTGTGCGGAGAAGAAAGGACTAATCTATATCATATATTCGACTGCCCATTAACGAAGACGCAAATGACTTCTCACTAAACCATCTACAATACTTTTTGAAAAGTGGACAAATAACATCACCACAAATAATTCAGCACGGAGACATATTCAAATTTTTACTTATTTTGAGAAAAAGGAGCACTTTATTTGAGTATATACCACCTATATTGCTTAAACAATAGACCATTAGGACGTTCATTGCATTACGCTTTATATCATTACATTTTAATGCGTGCGATATAATTTTATTTGTGTTTTTATTTTATGTATTATATTACTCACAGAGTTATTTTATATTGAGTGATGTCAAGTTTAACTATTTTGCCATTGAGTGATGTTAAGTCAAGTTCAACTACCCTGCCATTGAGTGATGTCAAGTCAAATTTAACTATCTTGCCATTGAATGATGTTAAGTCAAGTTTAACTATATTGAGTGATGTTAAGTCAAGTTTAACTATCTTACCATTGAGTGATGTTAAGTCAAATTTAACTATCTTGCCATTGAGTGATGTTAAGTTAAGTCATTACACCTTATATCATCAAATTTTAATGTGTGTGATATAATTTTGTTTATGTATTTATCTTATGTATTAACATTAGGGAGTATTACTCAAAGAGTTCTTTTATATTGAGTAATGTTAAGTTTTTTAAGTTGCTCTGTGAACAACGCTGTATGTTTGATATGAAACAGGTTTATGAAAATATGTATATATAACTATTTTTATCTTTAGCAATTAGCTTGGAGAGTCATATAAAATTATATAACATATATTATTTTTGATTGGTTTAAACATGCATATATATATTATATATATATGGTGATGTTAATATTACTTGAATTGTATTTTTATTTTTTTTCATTTTTTTATTTTTACATAATTCTTATTATTACATTTCAAATATATATATATATATATATATATATATATATATATATATATATATATATAATTTCTGTTAGATTATTTAAAAAATAATAGTCTTTCTAAACATGATTTACATTCCATCAATAGTATTAAATTGAAAATTATCAATATATATATGTATAGTGATTTAAATATTAAATATAAATATCTTAAATTCCCTTATATAGTGCTTATTTCAAAATTTCATAAAAATCCTATTAAATTTAGAACAGTAACTAGTGTTACTCTACTACTGCGAGTAAATTATTACTAAATTCTTTAAATCTAATAAATAATAATTTATGCCAGACTATCAATAATTACCTTATTCTAAATAATAGTAAAGAATTAAAGAATAAATTAACATCTCTTAGAAAAATAATAGGACTTCAAACTTTTGATTTTAAAGATCTTTTTAATAATATTAAGATATCTGATCTATATGATGTAATTTTAGCTCTATGTAATGCTTATATTACTAATCTTTAAAATCAAATTAATTTTATAAATTTTCCTAAACTTCTTCACTTTGTTATTTTCAATAATTATATTTTTCAAGGAAATAAATTATACTTACAAGTCTCAGGAGGTCCACAGGGTGGCTGCAGTAGCAGTATGTTAGCTAATTTATACCTTTATCATTATGAAAAGTCTTTTACTTCAATAGATTATACTTTTTACAGATATGTTGATGATCTGATTTGCTTAGTACATACAGAAAATTATCTCATAGATACAGATTTCTATCCAGACAATTTGTAATTAATTCCTAATGAAGCTACTATTAGTAATAATGTTAATTTTTTGGATTTAAATCTTTTTATTGATCCTTCTAATAGAATTGTTACAAATTTATATGATAAAAAAGACTATTATAATTTTAATATTAATAAAATCTTACCATTTAATTCCTGTAACTCGATTCAATTGTTTAGAAATATTATACTTAATCAGCTTTTTAGAATTTATAGATTATCTGATAAAAAATTTCATGCTATGCATATAAATAGTCTTAAAATTACCAGCAATTTATGTAAATATCCCTTTTATTTAGTAAATGGTATTGTTAAAAAATTTAGGATAGGTGGATTTTTATAATTCTTTTCATAGTATCTTATAATTCTATTCATAGTATCTTCTATTAGCCAGACATCTCCATTCTCTTGTATTTTTAATACTTTTATTTTTACATCCTCTTCCACGTCAGCATTACTATTATTAGCCCCTCCTTTTAGTAGCTCTTTTTGTATATTATTACTTTTTCTTACCATATCGCTTTACTGTTTTTCAATTCTTATGAATGGTAACAGCAGATTGTTTTTTATTTTTTCTTTGCGAATGGCAACACTGGTCTCTTCAATGAGAGTTCCCGGTTTCGACTCGTTTGTACACATATGCTGTGCATTTTCCAAGTATTCATTTTTTCTTTTATTCTTTCTTTATGTATGTCGTCCAAGTAGAAATAGTTTATAGATATAATCTATCTATTTCTTCAGAAACATACATATTTTGTGTCTGCTTCGTCAAAATACTTGGACTTGAGAACGAATTTTACGAAGTGAACATTTCCATTCTTTTAGGCTTAGCCCTTTTTCCACGTGTATAGCGATATAGCTTGATTTTTTAAGTTTTTCTTTATTCGTTTCCATACCTTTAAATTTTGTTGATTTTCTGTGACTTGATAACTCGTCTTTTGTATTTTTTTCCATTTGATTGATGATTTGCTGTTTTATATTTTATTCTGTGGGTGTTTTAGAAAGTTAGGTTTATCGTGTTGCAGCTTCTTACTTTTCGTTCATTGGATTTTCAAACTTCTATCATATATATATATAAATATATATATGTGTGTGTGTGTGTGTATGTGTGTGTGTCATGCGTGTGTGTGTGTTTTGTATGTGTATGTTATGTATGTATATGTGTATGTATTATTTTGTATGTCATGTATGTTCCATAGTAATCAATTTCATTTTTTCAACCTGGGTTAAATTCGAAACTAATTGGTTGATATTATTCATTATTATTCTCATATATCCTACAGACTGTCTCAACAACATACTCAAATTTCATTTTGATAAAGTTATTTTTACGGCAGTTAACGTGTAAACGGACAGACAAACAGACATGAGAACGGTCAGACAGGCAGAATGAACAAAGCCATAAACACTTTACAACTATGTTGGAAGTGCTAAAAAACCCTTATTCACATCGCATAAGTTCCAGTTTTATACTTCACGAATTCTTTTTATACTGCACAAATTGTGCACCAGAGCACGCTAAAAAAGCTCCTGCGTTTATGAAGATGAAATTGAGAAGATGGTGAAATTTTATGAACAAAGGTAAATACTAACATTTAAAAGCAATATGTCGGCACGTTGAGCAGACAAAAGAACTGATAGCAGATTCTGACCTCATCAGCATCATTTTTAGCATGTAAATTAGACGAAATATGGATAAAATTCTGAACGCTTACAAGTTGATGTACGGTAAAGGGAAAGAAAAGGTTGACCAAATTATATTATTTATATATTTTCCATGGTCAATACTTTCAGAATAAACGCAATTACATATGTTTTATAAAAAGTTTATGAAGGATCCATTATATGATGGCAAGCGGTGTGTACACTTTTACAAAGGAACTCTTAATTATCTTTATACTCTTTTGTACACTTATTTGGTACAGTCACTCAAATTTTCGGAAGAAAGATGAGGTCACACCTCCAAAACAGAAAGTGGAAATCCTTAGTGAACATACTGTCACCCGCTCCAAAATTCAACGGGGAATCTATATCAGTCATCATTCACGCTCTATTTATAGAACCGTAAGTGAAAAAATCAGAAGTGAAAATCTTTAGTGAATCACTTACTCCTTCAGGAATTTTATGCTGAATTCATATCAGTCATCATCTAAGCTCCATCTATAGCCGATCTTAAAAATTGATGTTGTAATAAAATGTAAACTTTTTAATCGGAAGTACCATCTACAGAACCGGAAGCCTAAATTCTTAATCAGCCGCCTTCTTCCCCCTGAATTTGATACTAAGCATTAAATTTGTGCTTGAAATTGATACTCTATATCTATTATCATCTAAGCTTTTTTTATAGCCAATTCTGTGAAATAGGCGTGTCAAGGAAAATGTTCAAACCAGGAGTTGAAAAAGAGCCACATAGGTCAATATTTATTTAATCATTCTACTTCCTTCAGAGCCGTTCCGGTGGTCGAGCGGTCAGGGGCATGCGTTTCCGTCTGCTCGCTGGATTACCGGGTTGCGGGTTCGAATCCCGCCAGCGGACATGGATGTTGTCATGTCGAGTTCAAGTCAGATTTCCGCCCTTCGGGGAGCCTCTATAAAAAGTGAAGCTGCATTTCTCCTGCCCTTCGCCATGGGATACCCTGGGGGATCTTATGGACTTGGTGCTTAGACGCTCCTCCACCACGGAGGAATTAGTAACGAACGAACTTCTTTCAGAATATGCTGCTGAATCCATATCAGTTATCACCTAATCTTAATGGAAAGCCAATCTTGAGGAATAGATGTTTCAAGTAAAATGAAAATTTTTGAGAAAGAAGTGAAAGTCCGTGGTGAGCGCTCTATCTATACATACTAACCCTATCTATACTTCCTCCTGAATTTGATAATGAACTGAATCCGTATCTGTCGTCATCTAAGCTCTACCTATAGCAGATCATGAGAAATAGATGCTTCAAAAAGAATTTTAGAAATAATATAGCAAAATTTTTATCACCAATAAACTTTCGATTATCGCAAATGTTGCATTTTCATATATTTTACAAATACCAAGTTGTAAAAATCAAATTGATAAAATCAAGTTGTTCAAATATGGATAAACATTTTGGAAGTTTTAGGACGAATTTAATAATTCATACAGATGTTTAATTAGCGCGATTTTTAATATAGGTGTTTGATTAGCGCGATTTTTAATATAGCTGTATTTTCGTGGGATCATTTAAGCACGATAATCAAAGGATTGCTGTAAATATCGTCGTGCATGTCTTCTTCTAATTAATGGACTTTTGGCTAAAACATCCTCTTCATTGAGCAGGTGCAAAGTGGTTTTGAAGAAATAACTCGCTATTGAAAGCTATTAATTAACCCCTTTTGACAGTCGCCAGCGATTAAGTAATAAAGCTTATAAAGATCGAGCGTAAAAACCACAAATGATGACAGATATATTGGAAAAGCATATAGCTATATATGTATCAGACTTTTACTAGAAAGAGTTATCGAATGATGATTGAAAGACGCCTAATTACATCTATAATGATCGTTTGAATGGATCATTATCATCTTCTGACATCATGAGAAGCGATTAGCGCATTCCACAGCGCATGAGCAAAAGCATTAAATATTACAATTACAATTTGAATTTTTGTCTTATTTCTATAATTTCAGATACTGATATAATGTAATCAGTGAATGTGAATGTATATATATATATTTTTTTAAGAAATAACATATATATATATATATATATATATATGTGTGTGTGTGTGTGTGTGTGTGTGTGTTAGATGTAAAATGCTCTGTCGAATATTCTCTGCGAACATGTTGACTCCCACGGAGGCTGTGCCTGTGAGTTAATCTTTTTTTATATTTCTGGTTTATAATTCACTTGGTTTTTATTATTTGTCCTTCCACTTGCCAGTAGACAGTTCCAATGGTGTCCATAGGTAAGTACTATCGTCATTGTCAGAAACTAGCTATTCTATCGGTTTTAATTCGAATTGTATGGCTGTCCTGACGAAAATGCAATTTCGAACTAACCGCCACTTTTTATGTAGTTTCTATTGATTGTTCTCCATGTCTTGATCTTTAATCTTGCTAATTATTATTGCCTTTTTGCTTATTTATTATATATATATATATATATATATATATATATATATATATATATATATATATATACCTTTTTAATTATGATTTTTGTATACTAATATTCCCCTCACCCCCTTTCCATTATAGTGATAAGTTACCTTCTATTTTTATCCTTTGTCTTGGTCTACTTATTTGTAACAGATATGCAAGAGGTGGGTTTTATTGTACTTATCGTAGTTTATGCATAGTTTTCGATTAAAAAATTTCAATTTTTATTTTTATATATATATACGATCTAGGCATGGTGTCCTATCCAATACGCTGAAAGCCATCTATATTGCTATTTAATGATATTTTGTCAAAAACATCTCATTTAATATGTAGTTTCAAGTTGAGAAAAACTCGTTATTGAGAGCGATAAAGGCTATATTAACCCATTTTTTCAGTTCTCAGTTATTACGTAATGACGCTTGTTAATTATCTTGCTAATATAATGGCATTAATATTGTCTTAATAATGTTCTGGCTTAGTGGCATTAATGTTATATTCGGGTCGGGCATTTAAACCACATATAAACCAGAAATGAAAAATATGCGAGCATGTAAGCCACAAATTTTGACAAATGTATTCGAACAGCATGCAGCTATGTCAGCATGGGGCTTTGGCTAGAAAGTGTCATCAAAGAATGATCGGAAGGAACCTAAACACATTTATAATGATCGTTTGACGCGCTTATTAGCATTTTCTAACGTTTAAGAAGTGATTAGCGTATTTCACTGCGCATGAGTAAAGATCTTGGCAACAGATACTCTCACTTTGATTCCAAAAACAAAAAAAAATAAGTCAATGGTCTGACGAAAAAAATGGCAAAGAAATTAACTACCGAAACATTGCTGCCATCGGATTTGGTTCATCCTCGATGAAAAGCTTTTCTTCCACGACGAGTTTTTGCTTGATCTCTCAATTCAAGCACTAGAGAAATTCCGTGGCCTAATTTTCCAGTGCCTCTGGAAATTCCCTGTTCCAATTTCACATCTGAAATTGTGCTCTATTGGTGATGCTCAAATCGGGTAATTCTTTAGTATTGTCTGTTCCCAATGACTCTAGTTTCTCCAGCTCTTTGAAGGTTTTTGCAAAACCGATCAAGCGCAAGTGAGATTATGCAGTTATTTCTTGTTAGATGCACACAGAAGTTCTTTTGGTTTAAAGTAGATTTAATTCTTCTAATCCCATCTTCTTCTCTGGAATCTTAATATCCTTGAACCTTGAAAGTTTTTTTCCTTTCGAAGGATTTTTAAACAGCTAATTTATGATGCAATGAATTTGTTATTTTGAAATTTTTTCCTTCTTTACTGAATTATCCCTCTTTCTTTTATATTAAGTCCGTTGACGACTATATAGTAGCAGAAAATTCCAAGTAATAAACATGTCGCAAAAAATTACACAATAAATGTTTATTTGGGCGCGGTAGCCCATTGGTTAGCGCGCTGGAGTTGCACTCGGTAGGCCCGGGTTCGATTCCAGCCACTGCCAAAACTGCCGCCGTGTTCATGCGGAGTACGATCACGTTAAACATGTGGGTCCGAAAGTCCTTCCGAGAGGTTGGTGGTAGGGGAAGGAGGGTACGGTCCCTGTGGATGCCTCCCCCACTGGGTTCCGGTCTGAATTGGGTGGCACTTCCCGACCGTCCAAACAGTTACCTTACACCTTTCTGGTAGGTCGGACGGTCTGGGTTTCAACAACAACAATAAATGTTTATTTGAGGTTTGGATAATAACTGATAGGACCATTTTTTGACTATAGGCAAAGTAGACAAATGCTGGATGCCCACGAAGCTCTGGGAGGGGCCCATCTTCCATGCTCAAGGTACATATTTTTACTATAAAAGGTTTATTGGAGGGACTTAGACTTTCTTTTGCCTATTGACCCCATCAAATATTAAAGCGGCCATGGTAACTGGGGAAAAATAATGTCATTATCTATAGAAGTAAACGCTCCTGCGGAGCAAAGGATACAAATTATTTTGATTAATATGCTTCAATAGCTGTATCTCACACCACAGTACATAAGTTTTTATGCTAACCACTCCCCAATTCATATATAATATTTATTTATAGCCATGATCTTGTAAGAAAATAATTATGTATTTTTACTATTAAAGAAAATATAGGATAGACTTTGATTTAGAGGGAAAATATTATACACCCAGCACTTCAATGAATAGAGCGTATATTGGTCAGATATGGTCAGATGATACAATACATTACTGACGGCACAAAAATTTTATTCCGATTTTCTACTTACTTTACAATTTATGGCAACGATTATCAATTCACAAGTATAACTACAAATATTATTTATGCAAGTCGATATAAAAAATGTAGAGGAATAAAGAAGGCGTTTAGATCTAAAGTTTGACTGCAAATGAAAATATGAAGCAGTAGAATGTAAGATCTAGGGATGGCAATATCATGAATCCCGGCAATACGGAGAGGCAAACCACCTTGTAGAGAAGCCCGCAAAAGAAAATTCTGTAATAAATAATTAAGTTATAAGTTGTGAGAAACCCCGGCCAGGATATATATCTCAAGGTCCAAGGATTTGAAGTTTTGTCGCTGTCGCATGATCCGTTTCAACTATAAAATAAATCACTTATCATCCAAGTAGCTCAATGGATATAGAGCGCCAACTATCTAGCCAGATGAATATTCGTGATTCGAATTCTTTATAGTAATATAAAGCATGGCGCACGAGTTCTTTATAGATATTTTCGTTATAAAGGTATTATTACAAATGCTGAAAATTATTTCCTTAAAATCATTTCAATAATCAGAACTAATTACATTTTGAAATTAATATTTATGTATACATTTTTTACCAGAGAATGCAGTTTTCTATGATATTCGACGAATTTCAATTGATATATTACGAATAACAAAATGAATTTATAAATTACCGAGATTAATTGCTGTACAATTTCAAATTTCCCATGTATTTAATATAAAATTCGTAGGAAATTTTAAACATCCAATACTTTCTCATGGATTAATAATTTATGTGGCAAGAATATAGTGTATACTGTTTCGTCAGTCAGTTATAGCACTTCAAATCCGCATAAATGTTAGATCAAACCGCATAAAGTTTTCAAGGGCAGCTTCATTGTCATAAAATCTGCCAAAAGAAGACATTCATAAATGTGACAACAGCGCTTTCGTGCAATTCCCATCCTCATTTTTTGTGACTATGAAATCAGAAGAATGAAAGAAGAAAAAGTTAAAAAGTGAAAAATTAAGTAGCAAAATGGTGAAAAATTAAATAGGTAAAGAGTGAAAAATTAAGTAGGTAAAGAGTGAAAGATGAAACATGTAACGAGCGAAAGATAGAAAAAACAAAAATTGAAAATGACAAATGAGAAAAAGAGAAAGATGATAAAAGGTAAAGAGTATAGATGAAAAGAGGTAAAGAGTGAAAGTTGAAAAGAGGAAATGAGGTATATAGTGAAAGATGAAGAGGTAAAGAGTGAAAGATGAAGAGGTAAAGAGTGAAAGATGAAGAGGTAAAGAGTGAAAGATGAAGAGGTAAAGAGTGAAAGATGAAGAGGTAAAGAGAGAAAGATGAGTGAAAGATAAAAAAGATGTGTGAGTGAAAGATAAAAAAGATGTGTGAGTGAAAGATAAAAAAGATAAAAGAGAGATGAGTGAAAGATAAAAAAACACTTTTGGGAAGTCCTGATTATTACTGTCTCAGAGTATTGTATAAAATAAATGTTGGCTTCGAAAATTTTTTAATTCGAGATTTTGACGAAAATGCACGTTTTAAAACTATCTTAACCCGTTTGAAACAGTTTCCAAATGATGTCTTTCGTCTTCGCGCATGTGCGAGGATGAGATGCAGCAACTCGAGAAAGCATGCACTTTTCACATAATGTTATATTCTAAAATAGTATGCAGGAAACCAGATATAGATTGTGCCATTTGAATGATTGTACAGACATTCAAAATTTAATATTTCGATATCATTATTATGCAAAGAATAAACAATGAAAAATATCGAAGAAATAATAATAGTAGTTTATGAAGTTAAAATGGCAGTTTAAACTTTATTATGCACGATGAGGGAAATAAAATTAAATGTATTAAACAAATCAACTGAAATGCATATACTTTAACTACTTGAATGATTAACTACTTAATTGGAAATAAAAAACCTGGTGTGCCTAACGTATTACTTTCTCTGCATAGAGAAACAAGTTAATACGAATTAGAACTTGAATCAATAAACTTTTGCACTGCTGATTAAAAGAAGATCACAAAATTTCATGGAAATCACTTTATTGCTTCATGAGATATCGAAATGTCAATGGAAAAGTGACATCTTCAACATCTTAAGAAACAGCTGATGATATTTTACACAGTAGTGGGCGATTATTTCTGCGTTTCAGGTTGAAAAGGAATATTCTTTCCACTTTCCATACATAATTGTTTTCACTACATTTTAACTCTCCACTACAATAGGGAAAGTATTGTGACGGGGTCGAGAATTCGAATTCGAGTTTTCGACGGAAGAGCACGTTTCAAGCACCCCTGAACTCGAATTGAACGTTTTTGAGGTGATGTGTGTGTCTCTGTGAGTCTCTGAAAGCAATATCTCACGAACAAATGTAGAGTTTCGAGCGTCATTTCTTACTACTATTAGTATTATTGCTATTCATGAACACAGTAACCTTATTGATTTTAAACGCGATCAAAGACTCCCAAATTTTTGAATGATTTTTTTTTTTAAATCATAAAAAAATCAGGACATTTAATAATGTTTAATAAATAATCAATTTATTCGTAATATTTTACTATGAAACGATTGATACAAATTTGGAATTCTAACTTGACACGTTTTCGAGATACTATATGTTTTTTAACTTCATTTATCAAAAAAAATTATATAACGTTGAAAGCAAGTATCGTTAAATATGTAACACTTGGAGATAAATTTGACGACCTTGGCGACAAATTTGGTTAATATCGCCAACTTGTCGGCTTTGCAAAAATCGTATCAAATTGGCGAAAATGTCACCCAATTGGCAAAAATGACAACGCGCGCGCGAAAATGTCGCCAAATTCGTGAATAATTCACATCTTAAGTATGATGGACAACATTGCTTAGCAGATACTAACAATATTTCCAACTGTCAAGTCATATTTAAGCAAAATATAGGTCAGTACTTTAAAATATTTTTGCAAGTTGTCATTCAGAAAAGCACCAAATGTTAGTGTACTTTTCAACGTTTAAAACTATGTGCTGGGGCCATTATTTATCATTGAAAGAAGTAATTGCATTGTGTAGTGAAAGTCCTTTGCTACAAACATCAAGTTCTTTTTTCCCATTTTCTCATACAAAAATAGTTATGTGTCGGAAATAGTTGTGTATTAATATATATCGGAATACCTGAAGCATTATTGGACAACTTATTTTTAAAACACTTTATTTCAAATCTCAAAAATTGGATGGAAATTCAGTGAGAGTTGCATATCTCTGATCTATGAATAATTTATGGAAAGGCGAAATCCATCACCGAATCCCATCCAAATTGCTCCATCTGCTTTGCTATTTGTTTACCCAATTGTTATAATCGTATTTCATGCGTTTATTGCAGTTTCCCTTTTGAGATTTCTTTATATTGCTATCGGGTAAATGTTGTTTTTGATGTACCGCGATATAAACACTTCAAAAGCGAAACCACTTTTATTTATTTGTTCTAGAAATGGGTCGTTTGCCAGGAACATTTTCTGTGCGTGAAATTTCTGAAGTTACGCAAACAACTCGATATTAAGATTCTTTGAGTGCACATTTCCACTCAAATTTTTCACATATTTTTATTCCATATTTCTTTTTTAGATACATTTGTATGGCACAGTGTCAGATTATAAAGTAAATGTAAATTTCTATAAGGGTTATAGGCGAGTTATTAATTAAAAAAAAATACATTAATTCTTAATATATATGCGTAGGCTAGTATTTAAGTTTTTAGAAAATAATGCTCAAAATTTTTTTTGTATGGAAATAAATCGTTTTATTGCTTTTTAAAATACCCGTTTTTAACATCAATACATTTTTTTTATTCGAATAAACCAAATTTAAAAACAGTTCTGCTATTCAGAAGTTGATATATCAGAAACGTGTCATTTATAAGTTTCAACTGCTTCTTCTGGGCTGTTACATCATTGACCACGTATTTTGCTTTTTATTGTTTGGAACACAAAATATTTTTGTATGGAAATAAATCGCTTTATTGCTTTTCAAAATATTCGCCTTTAGCATCAATACATTTTTTTCATTCGAATAAACCAATTTCCAAAACAGTTACGCCATTTAGAAGTTTGTACAGCAGAAATATGTCATTTACTTGTGTAAGCTTCAACTGCTTTTCTGGGCTGTAGCATCGTTGACAACGCATTTTATTTTCGATTGTTGGGAAAAAGAAAAAAATCGTTAGGTACTGAATCAGGCGAATAAGAACAATGACTCATCAAATCAATCTTTGCATGCTTCAAATAACTGATAGTTTGAAATACAATGTGTGAGCTTGCATTGTCATGATGAAGAATGATGCAACGGCCCATATCATATATTCATGACTTTTGCTTATTAAAAGAGTATCCAAAAGTCGCGAGGAAGATATGTAAATCAGGAAGATTGACAATTTATTTCGTATTAAATTTGAACATTTAAGATCGAAATTTTTCTTTAGTTTAACTAAATAAAATATTGACGTCATTTTAGTAATTTGACTTTTTTAGATAGATAGACTGTATTATTGTTTCATAATTTCCTATCTTATTTAAATCATTTTATTAATTAGAACTATGGATCTACAACAAAGGTTCAAAAATCTCCCACTGCTCACTTTTTGTTGGACACCCGGTGTATATATATACACCGGGTGCCAAAATGCCTCTGTCTCTTCATTCTAGGTGCCATTGATTACGACTTAGGCAGAGTTTTTTTTTCTCAGGTATTTTTTTATCATTTATAATTTTTCCATCTTTATGCGTGTTGTCCAAGTTATTAGAGTTTATAGATATAATCTATCTCTAATATCAGAAACACACATTTTGTGTTCATTTTGATTAAATACTTGGACTTAAAGAAGAGTTTTTCAAAATAAACAGTTCATTTATTTAGGCCTAGTGCTTATCCACGTGTATAGCTTTAATGCTTGGATTTTATGTGTTTTTCAATTATTGATTCCATTCCATTGATATTTGTTGATTATCTTCAGCTTAATGACTAGAAATTTGCATTTTTTTCCCATTTGATTGATGATTCTCTATTAAATACTACTTTTTATTATGTAGGCATATTTTAAAGTTAGGGTTTTTTGAGTTGCAACTTCTCTCTACTCTATCATTGGATTTTCAAATTACTATTATATATATATATATATAAATATATATATACCCAAAAACATTGACCTCGGCTTTTATTCCTTAAATATTGATCTTTGACATATATAATAAATTACAAATTTGTGTAAAAAAAGGTACAAAATTATATGAAATCGATTAAAATTTTCAAGGGAATTAAATTTTAAGAAATACAAAATTTAAATTTTTATACGGCCCCTGTACAAAAAACATTACCAATGAATAAAATGTGCCCCATACATTAATAAGGTGATGTACAAAATTTCAGCATTTTATCATAAAAAGTCCCAGAGATATGAAAAGACAAAAATGCTGACTTAAACCACTTTTCGATGCGTCGACATGGGTTCTCAGAGGGGAAAAATCATGTCGGCAGATCGCGTTTCAGGGGTCATACACAAATTACGAAAGAAAGCAAAGATTACATAAATAAATAATAATTTTGCTATTTATTGGTACAAAAGTATCTACACTGTGTAGAAATAATAACTTTACACAAAGGTTACAAAGCTTGTTCAAAAGTTTTCCATCCATGCCAACGATCCATTAAAGATAAGAGGCAGATATTATTTGCCTATGATGCATTTCTGCATTGCGTCATTTGCACTCTTGCTGTAAACATTTACATTTTAATTTGTGATTAATCCTTCACCAACTTTGTTTAGACATATCTGAGACTTTTTATGATAAAATGCTGAAATTTTTACATCACCTTATTAGTGTCACCTTATTACCCATACAGCAAAGATCGTCACAAGTGTGACAGTGACGTTGTAATCACGTGACATATGAGTCACAATGTGATATCACAGTTGTGATTTCTATGTGACGTAGCACATTGGTAATATTGTGACCTTATTGTAACTATAGTTTGTGAAGTTTCTGCACCTTAATTAACACGTCACAATGTGACGTCACATTTGTGATTTGTATGCAACATCGCTAATTGGTGACACCATGACATTACTGTGACTATATTTTGTCACGTATCTGCAACTAAACATAAATGTCACAATGTGACGTCACATTTGTGATTTATATTTAACATCGCTAATTGGTGATACCATGACATTACTGCGACTATATTTTGCCACGTATCTGCAACTAAACATAAATGTCACAACGTGACGTCACATTTGTGATTTATATTTAACATCGCAATTGGTGACACCATGACATGACTGTGACTATATTTTGTCACGTATCTGCAACTGAACATAAATGTCACAATGTGACGTCACATTTGTGATTTATATTTAACATCGTTAATTGGTGACACCATGACATTACCGTGACTATATTTTGTCACGTATCTGCAACTGAACATAAATGTCACAATGTGACGTCACATTTGTGATTTATATTTTACATCGCTAATTGGTGACACCATAACATTACTGTGACTATATTTTGCCACGTATCTACAACTGAACATAAATGTCACGATGTGACGTCACAGTTGTGATTTATATTTAACATCGCTAATTGGTGACACTATAACATTACTGTGACTATATTTTGCCACGTATCTGCAACTGAAGATAAATGTCACAATGTGACGCCACATTTGTGATTTATATGTAACATCGCTAATTGGTGACATCATAACATTACTGTGACTATATTTTGCCACGTATCTGCAATTAAACATAAATGTCACAACGTGACGTCACATTTGTGATTTATATTTAACATCGCGAATTGGTGACACCATGACATTGCTGTGACTATACTTTGTCAAATATCTGCAACTAAGCTTAAATGTCACAATGTGACGTCACATTTGTGATTTATATTCAACATCACTAATTGGTGACAGCACGACATTACTGTGATTATATTTTGTGACGTATCTGCAACTAAACATAAATGCTACAATGTGACGTTATAGTTGTTACTTCTAGCCGACGATGCGTATTAGTAACATTGGGACTTTATTGGGACTATATTTAGTGACGTTTCAACCACTTGATAAACACATAACAATGCAACGTCACATATGTGACTTATATGCAGCATCGATAATTAGTGACACTGTGAGATTACTGTGACTATATTTTGTAACTTTTCTGCAAATAAACATAAATGTTACAATATGACGTCATACTTGTGACTTGTATGCAATATTGCATATTGGTTACATTATGCCATTGATGTAACTATATTTTGTGACTTTTATGCAACTGAATATTATTGTTACAATGAGGCGTAGCAGTTGGGATTTCTATATAACATCGCTAATTGATGACACTGTAACATTGTCGTAACTATATTTTGTGTTGTTTTCGGCCCTAACCATAAATGTTACAATGCAACGTAGCAGTGCTATTGGCAAAACTATGACGGCACTGTAATAATTTATTATTACTTCTGCTGTTTAAAACAGAGCACAATAGCTATATAAACGTCACTGTTGGGTCTGGTATTTCACATCATGTATTGATGCCAACGGCTATACCGTGCTGAAAACACCGGTTCTCGTTAGATCACCGAAGTCAGGCAGCATCGGGCGCGGTTAGTACTTGGGTGGGTGACCACCTGGGAACACTGCGTGTTGTTGGCTCTTTTCGGGCGCGGCAGCCCAGTGGTTTGCGTGCGATTCTCGCCGCTGCCAGAACTGCCGCCGTGTTCATGCGGAGTACGATCACGTTAAACATGTGGGTCCGTAAGTCCTTCCGAGAGGTTGGTGGTAGGGGAAGGAGGGTACGGTCCCTGTGGATGCCTCCCCCACTCGGTTCCGGTCTAAATTGGGTGGCACTTCCCGGCCGTCCAAACGGTTACCTTACACCTTTCTGGTAGGTCGGACGGTCTGGGTCTCAACAACAACAACATCATGTATTGATGTTACCTTACACCTTTCGGGTAGGTCGGACGGTCTGGGTTTCAACATCATGTATTGATAACACTGTGAAATGTGCGATTAAGAACTTATATATTTTTTTCTTTTTCAAGACAAAGCATTTTGTAAATCCACTACGTATTTACCTTCAGCTGTAACTGCTTTCATTTAACAGTTGTTTTTCTAAGCGATACAAAAAACAGTGATCACTAGCTGCGGGACTCGCACCGAACCACAACATGTCCAGTGTAGTTTACGAGCAACGTAAATATAAGGTAATAACTGTGTATAACTATTTTTACTTTCCTTATATACATAATGTATAAGGAAAGTATTGTGACGGGGTCGAAAATTCGAATTCGAGTCTTCGACGGAAGAGCACGTTTCAAGCATCCCTGATCACGAATCAAACATTTTTGAAGGGATGTCTGTGTGTGTGTGTGTGTGAAAGTGTGTGTGTGTGTATGTGTGTATGTGTGTGTGTCAGTGAGCCTGTGGAGACGATAACTGACGAACGAATGGACCAATTCGAACGAAATTTGGTACAAAAATCGCAATTTATAAACACTGGAAGTCTATTGTTTTTATACGCAATCGAGTGTTCAGAACCCCCCTAAATTTTCGAGTGAAATTTTAAAAAAATCGTCAAAAAATCAAAACCGCTAATAAAGTCACGCAAATAGACATTCCTTATGTAATTTTTTATTAGAAAACGATTGACATAAATTTTAGAACGCTAACATGAACCGTTCTCGAGATATTGCACATTTTTCAAAAAAGTTATCAAAAAATCATATAAAAAAATCTGATGTGGGCAACACATGACTTTCCTTATATAATGTAATGAATTTACTACTTTTACAGTAAAAAAATAGGTTTTTCTTATTGTAGATACTAATATTATTTCCAAGATATTGAATTTTCGACAATTAGTCGTCATTTTCATTGATTTAGCATCATTTTTATTCATTTGGCGAGATTTTCTTTAATTTGGCAACATTTCAAAAAAGTCGCCAAGTTGGCGACATTCCGTCAAATTCGTCGCCAAAATCTCGCCAAGCGTTATGCACTAAGAAAAAAGTTATTCTTACAGCAGATAAATAACTATTGGCGTTTAAATACAAAAGTATTATTCAAAGTATATTTTTTCATGAATGGAACAAGCTAGATCCACGAGAATGATGTCACTCAATTTATCGCATGGTATTACATATGAAAAGTGAACATGTTTCTGAATAGGAATTTTTTTTTTTATGTGACTTTTTCATAATTTTTTTGAAAAATGTACAATATCTCGAGAACGGTTCATGTTAGCGTTCTAAAATTTATGCCAATCGTTTTCTAATGAAAAATTACATAAGAAATGTCTATTTTACGTAACTTTATTAGCGGTTTTGATTTTTTGACGATTTTTTCAAAATTTCATTCGAAAATTTAGGGGGGTTCTGAACATTCGATTACGTATAAAAACAATAGGCTTCCAGTGTTTACGGATTGTGATTTTTGTACCAAATTTGGTTCGAATCGGTCCATTCGTTCGTCAGTTATCGTCTCCACAGGCTCACTGACACACACACATACTTTCACACACACACACACACACACACACACACACACACACACACACACACACACACATACACACACACAGACATCACTTTAAAAATGTTTGATTCGTGATCAGGGATGCTTGAAACGTGCTCTCCCGTCGAAAACTCGAATTCGAATTTTCGACCCCGTCACAATACTTTCCTTATACATTATGTATATAAGGAAAGTAATAAAACAAAAATATTTCCTATTGAGAAACATATTCACTTTTCGCATGTAATACCATGCGATAAATTGGGTGACATCATTCTCGTGAATCTAGTTCGTTCCATTCATGAAAAAAGATTCTTTGAGTAATACTTTTGTATTTGAACGACAATAGTCATTTATCTGCTATAAGAATAACTTATTTCTCCGTCCATAACTTATTTCTCCGTCCACTCTTGCCGAGATTTTGGCGACGAATTTGGTGGAATGTCGCCAACTTGGCGATATTTTTAATTGTTGCCAAAATAAAAAAAATCTCGCCAAATGAATAAAAATGATACTAAATCAATGAAAATGACGACTAAGTGAAGAAAATGCAATATATTGGAAAGAATATAAGTATCTACTATAAGAATAACATTTTTTTTAACTGTAAAAGAAGTAAATTCATTGCATTATATAAGGAAAGTCATATGTTGTCCACATCAGATTTTTAAGAATGAAAACTGTCCAATAATTTGTATGGCTAACTTCAATTTATGGTCAATGACCGTATTTTTATAAATAAATATCTTATTGTGCAGTTTGACAATTTACAAAATTGTATTCAACTTTAAAATCAAAAATCATCTGGTTGTGTGGGCCGCATTTAACGTACTTTATATGTAACAAAGAAAATCCAATATTAAAATATGATGATGCACACAAAATTGTCTGACATAGATACTTTACAATTATGTACATACAAATCAATCGAAGCACATTCTATATTTCTTAAAATTTTTAAAGAAAAATAATATATATATATGCATGTTGTCCAAGTTGTCAGTGTTTATAGATATAATCTATTACTGATATAAGAAACATGCATTTTGTGTTCATTTTTTTAAAATACTTGGACTTGATAAAGAGTTTTATCGAAATGATCCATTTATTATTAGGCCTAGGGCTTGTCCACGTCTAAAGCTTTCATGCTTGGATTTTATTTTATTTTATTTTATCGATTCATTTCCATTGATGTTTTTGTTTGTCTTCAGATTGATGACTAGAGGTTTGCATTTTATTTTCCACTTGATTGATGATTCTCTGTTTATACATATATATATATATATAATATGAAAATTCAAAGATTGAATAGAGAGAAGTTGTAACTTAAAATACCCTAACTTAAAACATGCCTACAAATTAAAAAGACGTATTAAAAATAGAATCTTCAATCATGAGGGAAAATATAATGACGTAATCACATGTAAATGTAAAAGTATAAGTTCCGGAAATGAATCAAGCCGGGTAAAAGTTTATGATACTGTAATAGTGGTTCAATAAACATAACCCCAGAGGTTCGCCTTCCCTGATGGTGAGTGCCAGGACTCACCAATAGCTGGCTACGAAGTTAATAAAATGGCAGAGACATATATACAAAATAATTTTCATCATAATATAGAAAAAAAATCTTTAATTTATGTTTTAAGATATAATAACATTTGTATTAAAATAATAAAATATGTCTGCTTATTCGCGATATATCTGGCGAAGCACTCACTCACATTCACAATATTTTTGGAAAAAACATTAAAATTCATTAATTTTGAGTAATTGTTCTAAAATTCACAATTTTAAAGAAAAGCGTTTGCAATTTAAGAAAATGCTAAAATGTATATTTTTATTTAAAATCGCTAAATTTATCAATTTTATTTAAAAACTTTAAAACTTGTAATTTTAAGAAAACCTATAAAGCTAAAATGTACGAAAATGCGTAAAATTAAAAGTACTTCCATTCACGAATGTCACAGAGAACCGCGCTAATTCTAATGTTTCATGAAAATCTGATGTGGGCAACACATGACTTTCCTTATATAATGTAATGAATTTACTACTGTTACTGTAAAAAAATAAGTTTTTTCTTATAGTAGATACTAATATTCTTTCCAAGATATTGAATTTTCGACAATTAGTCGTCATTTTCATTGATTTAGCATCATTTTCATCCATTTGGCGAGATTTTCATTAATTTGGCAACATTTCAAAAAGTCGCCAGGTTGGCGACATTCCACCAAATTCGTCGCCAAAATCTCGCCAAGCGTTATGCACTAAGAAAAAAGTTATTCTTACAGCAGATAAATGACTATTGGCGTTTAAATACAAAAGTATTATTCAAAGTATATTTTTTCATGAATGGAACAAGCTAGATCCACGAGAATGATGTCACTCAATTTATCGCATGGTATTACATATGAAAAGTGAACATGTTTCTCAATAGGAATTTTTTTTTATGTGACTTTTTCATAATTTTTTTGAAAAATGTACAATATCTCGAGAACGGTTCATGTTAGCGTTCTAAAATTTATGCCAATCGTTTTCTAATGAAAAATTACATAAGAAATGTCTACTTGCGTAACTTTATTAGAGGTTTTGATTTTTTGACGATTTTTTCAAAATTTTATTCGAAAACTAAGGGAAGTTCTGAACATTCGATTACGTATAAAAACAATAGGCTTCCAGTGTTTACGGATTGTGATTTTTGTATCAAATTTGGTTCGAATCGGTCCATTCGTTCGTCAGTTATCGTCTCCACAGACTCACTGACACACACACACACACATACTTTCACACACAGACACACACACACACATACTTTCACACACACACACACACACACACACAGACAGACATCACTTCAAAAATGTTTGATTCGTGATCAGGGATGCTTGAAACGTGCTCTCCCGTCCAAAACTCGAATTCGAATTTTCGACCCCGTCACAATACTTTCCTTATACATTATGTATATAAGGAAAGTAAAAAAAGAAAGAAAATATTTTGTCTGGCCTTACATTACCATCTTTTACAGAGACTTTACATCTACAGAAAAATTCAATTGGTCACGTGTTGCAACCGCAGCTGCTCCATAGTTTTGGGGAAGCTGTTCTAGTATTTATCAACAATCTTAGTGGCGGGAAATTAAAGAATGGTTGTATCATTGCGTATGCCGTAGATGTAATTTCCCACAATCGTGTTTTTAACACATTTGAATACAAATCATATCGGGCTGAGACTTATTAAATCTTCGGGTCGAGTCGGATCGTACATTTATACGTTTCTTTGGATTCGGGCTGGGTTTAAACACTAGCGTTTCGGGTCTGTCCGAGTGGAAATCTGGATTTCGGCCTTGCAGACCTCTTATGCGCCGGCACGGATAAATAAATATAGATGAGCACCGAAAGCCTAAAATAGACTGAAAAAATCTCGAAATGACTTTTAAACAATGTTGTTCATTAATTTCAGATTAAATATGTTTATAAAACATTCATTCATTTGACAATATTGAGTTTCTCGATATTTTATGAATTTTGTTATTTTGGATAAAAAACCTGATATATCGCGAGAACGGCGTATGTGTGCATCTTGTAAATGATAGCATTCGCATTTATATAAATATCCACATAAAATAGGAATTTTTGTAATATTTTATAACGTAATTATATTTTTATAACATTTTTATCGATTTTCGGAATGAAAAGTTCGTTATGTCGTGAACCTATACCGACGCATCTCATTCTCAATTTATATATATAACACCTGGACTTATTTTTTATGTATCAATAATTTTTACTTTCCTTATATACAGGGTGTAAAGTAGAATTCGAATTCGAGTTTTCGACTAAAGAGCACTCTTCAAGCATACCTGAACACGAATCAAACGTTTTTGAGGTGATGGCTGTGTGTGTGGGTGAGTGTTGTTGTTGTTGAAACCCAGACCGTCCGACCTACCAGAAAAGGTGTAAGGTAACTGTTTGGACGGTCGGGAAGTGCCACCCAATTTAGACCGGAACCCAGTGGTGGAGGCATCCACAGGGACCGTACCCTCCTTCCCCTACCACCAACCTCTCGGAAGGACTTTCGGACCCACATGTTTAACGTGATCGTACTCCATATGAACACGGCGGCAGTTTTGGCAGTGGCTGGAATCGAACCCGGGCCTACCGAGTGCAACTCCAGCGCGCTAACCAATGGGTGTAGAAGACCCAGACCGTCCGACTCGTCCAGGGGACTAAGAGCACCTTAACCAATGGGTGTGTGAAAGTGTGTGTCATTAAGCCTGTGAAGACAATATCTCACGAACGGAGAAATTCGAATGAATTGGTACAAAAATTACAATCCTTGAATACTCTAAACCTATTGTTTTTCAACACAATCGAATGTTTAAACCTCCCCCCCCCCCCCCTCTAAATTTTTCGGTGAAATTTTGAAAAAATCATCAAAAAATCAAAATATTTAATAAAGTTACAAAAATAGATAAATCTTACGTAATTTTTTCTTAGAAAACGATTGACATACAGTTTGGAACGCTAGCATAAACCGTTCTCGAGATATTGCACATTTTTCAAATAAATTTATCAAAAAATCGCATAAATTGAAAAAAAATATTAACTTTTGAGAAACATGTTCACTTTTCATATCATACAATAAATTGGGTGACTGGGTGACATCATTCTCGTGGATCTAGCTCGTTCCATTCTTGAGAAAAGATACTTTGAGTAATACTTTTGAATTTGAACGCCATTATTTCTCCGTCCATAACTCTTGGCGAGATTTTGGCAACGAAATTAGCTGAATGTCGCCAACTTTTTTAATGTTGCCAAATTAACGAAAATCTCGTCAAATGGATAAAAATGACGCTAAATCAATGAAATTGACGACTCATTGACGAAAATTCAATATCTTGAAAAAAATATAAGTATCTACTGTAAGAATAATCTATTTTATTTTTACTGCAAGCGTAGTAAATTCATTTGAATATAAGGAAAGTCATGTGCTGCTCGCGTCAGATTTTTTTTATCGGGTTTTAATTCATGAATGTGAATATACCTACTATTTCGAGGTTCAAAGTTCTTGTTTTTATCAATTTGATCATTTTCAGTACCCGATATTAGTTCAATCAAATAATGGTACAAATACTGCTTCAATATCAAGACGGTAAATGTAAACTTCTTAAAATATAGAGTATATACAAAAATAAACTGGTCAACCGGTTTCAAAAGCGATGTTCAAATACTCATCTACTCAGTTGATGAGTAATAATCTTGAAATATCAATTTTTCAATAATTTTGAAAAAATTACTTTAAAATACCAAGGAATAAAAGACTACGGAATTTAAAAGAAAATAAAAAGCGAAGGAATCAACTGGTTTGGGAAGCTATATGAGCTATCTTTATCAACTAAATTCAAATAACATTTGATAAACTAGTTTGAAAATGCCAGGAAATAAAAGCTGAAAAATTAAAATGAATGTTCCAAGAACTGAAGTAGATAGGTAATATTTTTTATATATATTTTTAAATTTTACAGTTTTTATTCTCTGGTATTATTAAATTGAACTTAGTTAAAATAGCTCATGTAATTTTTCAGATCTGTTTTTCTTTCGAAATATATTATGACTTGGCACTTTTACAATAATTTGAACGAATGTTTTGAATTTTTTTTTTATGCAGGTTCCTTATTTAGCTCCCGAAGCAGCTTGTTTCCATCGTTTTCGATATACTGCATAATTTCACAACATTTATTCACATGCATTTTTGGAAGTATTTGAAACCTTCTACTAGATCTAACAAAAAACTACTAGATACGAATAAAAAGTTTTGACACTACAGTTATTTATTTCTAAAATTAAGTTAACTTATATTTTGATGTGAATAACATCTATGCTTGGGGTATCAGTAGCAAAAATCGGAGCATTACGAAAATGTAAACAATTTGGACGTTTATGTCTGACGAACTTAATAGAAATTTAAAGACTCAACTCTCGACTTTCGTATACACGAAATCAGAATATAAAATTTCATGAAAATACATTAATACTTGTAACAGCTATAGGGTACACAAAAAAATCGAGCACTAACAGACATCACTCCAAACATAATCACAGCGTGCTCAGGGGATCCTAAAACATGAATTGGCATCACAATCTCGAAATATAAAATTTTAATGAAACAATACTTTCTCAATACTACTTATGAGGAAGTAAAAATGTAAATATTTTTTTTATTTTGTCGGAAATATGGTCCAGATTAAGAATATATAAATATAATTTGAATATTTTAATATTTTAAGAAATAAATATTTTTTCGAAAGAAAATTAGAAAGTATCTGTCCGAGCGGGTTTTTTTCTTCTCCTTACTTTCATTAATATCTTCGAAACTATGAAACATCTATATAAGGAATAAGTGGCAAAAGTATATATTAGGAAATTAAGTTTCCAAATATATCCCTTTTCGAAAGAAAATTAAAAAGTATCTGTCCGAGCGGGTTTTTTTCTTCTCCTTACTTTCATTAATATCTTCGAAACTATGAAAGATCTATATAAAGAATAAGTGGCAAAGGTATATATTAGAAAATTAAGTTTCCAAATATATATATATATATATATATATATATATATATATATATATAATTTTGTAAGTATAGTGGATATAGTTTCAATGTTTAATGAAATTATCTAAATAAAAATTCCAATATAAAATATCCGATAATTAGAAAATAATGATAATAAAATCAGTGGTCCTTGTGGACTACAATAAGAATTTTGAACATAAGTAGAAAAATGACTATAGCTTTGAATTTTATCATAAAAGATTGATTTTCAACATCTTATTGAAATGTTATTTTCAATACAATTTATATTCTATAAAGTATTAAACAAATATAAAACTTTCTTACTTTTTCCACTCTAAAAAAAAAAAAAAAAAAAAATGAAAAGAAACGGATAGTGTAATCAATGGTAGCTGATATGTCACAATAAAGTTTTATTATAGTTGATTGCACTAAATTAAGATTGCACAATTATTGCTCAACGAAATATTTATTAAATTTTTTTATCATCTGCACAAAAAAGTTTAGAGAAAACGCGTTTTAATAGATATGTTTGATTGAAAAGTTATTATAGGAATTCTCCAGTACTTTTAAAATGTCTTCGAAATATTTTTCGCTTTAAGAATTCTTGAAAATGTATTTCTGGAAAAAGAAAGTAAGTTTATAATCAAAATGACACATCTACTATAAATATTTTCAAAAACTCAGTTAAAATATATCCCGGTTGGAACATATTTATTCAATTTAATTCAATTCAATTTAAGTGGCAATTGCATATAAAATCCAATTAGAGTAATCTCAAAGAACATAAAATACTAGAATACTAAACAATAAAAAGCTAAGAGCATTAAAACTGGCATTTTAAAAAAATGGCAGGTGTCAAAATAAAAATATCAATATCCGCGCAATATGTATCAAGGAGGTTAACAAATTTTATATACAAAAAAATCTCTTAATGTAATTGCTGTTTTATTTGTTTGCTTGTTTTCATGTCTAATATTAACAGGTCATATGAAACTCTAAGAACGCAAGAAAGTATAGTAGGACAATGAATAATATTATTTAAAACTTCATAGTAAAACAAGAGGCAAAACTATTTACTTTTTTCTAAGGCGACAAAATCATGGATAATAACTATAAATTCTGTAATAGCACGTTTAAAATGATTACAATTATTTTTTATTATCTGTTCTCTCTGGAACAAAACTCATAATGCAGATGTATATATATATATATATATATATATATATATATATATATATATATATATATATAATCTATCTCTAATATCAGATCCATTTTGTGTTCATTTTGATTAAATACTTGGGCATGACAAAGAGTTTTTTCGAAATGAACAATTCATTTAGGCCTAGTGCTTATCCACGTCTAAAGCTTTAAAGCTTGAATTTTATTTGATTTTCTATTATTGAATGCACTTCGTTGATATTTGTTGATTATTTTTGGCTTGGTTACTAGAACTTTGCATTGCAACTTCTCTCTATTCTATCACTGGGCTGGGGGCGTAGTAACCAAACGTGTTGTTTTCCATTTCTCCATACAAAATTTCTCCTAACTTAAATGGGTTCCGATATGTTGTTCCTGAGGGGAATGGCACCTTCTGTGCAATGCTATTGGGCACAGGTTTCGAGGCGGCCCTGACTCAGATTTGTTTGTTGGAGAGGGGACTTTGAGGATAACGCGAGCGTTTCAAATATTCAGCCGTGCGTATTTATAAAGTCACTGTTATTCCAGAATTAGAAAAAAATTGTAAATATTGATGGTGACTACGGTAAAAGAAAAGTACTCCACGCACTTGCTCTTTTCTTTTATTTTATGTTACAATCCTCTTTGTACAAGAAATATTGTTAGCGTTAGTAAATCGAATTTGAGTTTTGCATGATTTTATTTATTGCATTTTTTCATTCAAAATTAAATACTTTTTATTCAATTTATTGCTTCTTATTATTAATGAAAATAATAATTTAAAATAATCATGAAGGTGGAAAATAATGTAAAATTGTTAGGTTGAAAGTGAACAGAGCAATAATTTCTGAGTCGTGGAATGGCAACATCTATCTGTTGGCTCCCCCAGTTTGTTTATTTGCGGGAACGCGCGGCAAGATGTTATTGTTAACGGATCATTGGATATCTTTGTTAAAAGGTAATTTCATTTATTTTGCAATCTATTGATCTTATAATTCAGTATTTTGTAAATAAGTATATTGCATATTCCTTTCTAATTTTATAAGTTTCTTCAGCGATTGAGATTAATTTATAACACTCTTTCCTTTGTTGCGCATTTGACGTGCATTCGATTCTTGGCCATCTGCCGAGCGTGATTCGATTAGCTTCGTTCTTGTTATGTTTTGAAAGTGGGAAGTAAGTAAATATCTGAATTGTATAACTATAATAAACTTGTAATACTGTGACATTTTCCTAACCAATTATTTTAATTTCATAGTGCAGCTACTAGTCAATTCTGCTTTTTCACTAAAAATGTGATCTTATCTTTTAAATCTGATATACTATATGTATTTTATACGTAAAATCAAATTTTTCTATATCCTCATTTTTTTATTATTATAGTTATTTTCAATCGCGGTTAGAAATTGATAGCAGAAAATGAAGCGTTATTGGGTCCCAAGCATTTTTACTCAGTTACCAAAAGGTTCTATACTTAAACAGGGAAGTTAGACATAAAAAATTACGGCTGGGTTTAGAATCTCGTTGTCAAAATGAAATTTAAAGGTGGAAAATGCAATTAACAAATAATTTCGAATACTGTTTTTATTGCAGTTTAAAATTCTAAAATTGTACAATTAGATTTGGATATTTGTACAGAAAATTTGTAATGAATTAAAATTTATTCTGGCTTGTACATATTTTTGCAGAAAGAATGAGAATTATCTGTTGCATGTATAAAATATTTTATTACCTAAAATTAAAGAGTTTTTTACAATCATATGTATACGTAGAATTTAATACTAATCATATATATACAATCATATCTATACAATCATATGTATACATAAATTTGTCACTTACTGCAATTCTATTGTTAAATTTCTAAACAATCCATATAAATGAAATTGAAAATCTGTCTGTCTGTATGTAAGTTTGTCTCTTTATCACGGGAGAACGAGTGAAAGAATTTAATGAAATTTTGTGGGTAGGCTTAAATTAGCCCCACTTAAAATTTAGTTTAAGTTTTTGAGACCAGGGGTTATCTAGATATTAATTAAAAATTAACAATTGAGCCTTCCATTGAGATAGCATTATGCAGACAATATGTTTTACGCCAATTTATTTGAAGAAAATTGTATCATGTCGCTTTAATGGATTTAAATCCAATGTGTTTATGTGACAGACGGATTTTTATTAAATTTTTTCCGATTTAAATAATATAGTATGTATGTAAAATAAATTTGAACGATATTGCATTTTTGACTGAATTATAACAATTACGGTCTTCAGGTTTAAACATTATTATTATTGATATTTTCGGGGATTAATGATATTTTCAATTTATTACATCTTTGTTTTATTTTGGCAAAAATTGTTGAAACTCATATATGTACAAAGCGCTGATCTTCTACAACTGCACTGGTATATCTTCTAATCTACGAGAATATAAGTAGTACATGTATATTGTCATATATTAGAATGAATTACGGCCTTTAGATTTAATGATTACGGGATTATTGTTATTTTCAATTTATTATGTCATCTATTTTAATTTGGCAAAGATTTTAGAAACTCATATGATGTAGTAATTGCAATTCTCTACTAATACATTGGTATATATTCTAATATTCGTGAATATAAGTAGTGCGGGTCCCATACAATTTTAGCACTTTTAATTTGCATATATTGGTTCAATTTCATATTTTTTTGTAAATTTGTTTACGAACAGGACCAGGATGTTTTATTCTTCAGATCTGCCTATTGAAGATAATTTTATATAGCGGGAACAGATATTCTTAAACTTCTTTTTAGTCAGGCATTAAATTAAATATTTTAATAGAATATTTTGATTAACAATATCATTTAGTATTCTATAGGAATTTGAACATGATCATGAATTTTAAATTTCTTTATATTATATGCTCCGCACGAAGAACAGGTATTACTGCTAGTTTCTCTATATATATGTGTGTAGAAATTAGTAAATTTCAGTCAGTGGTCTAAGGGACCAGTAATTTTTATGACATCACAGGTCCTCAACCTTTATTGCTGGTCTGTATACAGAATTTTTAAAAATATTTAAAAAATTGAAAAACATAGGAAATACTTGAGTAGTATTATATTTTGATTTCTGTAAAAACCATAATAAAGAAAAAAGAAAAGTTATATAAATTGTAATTTAATGTTTATGGAATAAACCAGTTAAATATATCTATATAATATTTATGAGGGAGAAAAGACATCACTCCTAATTTCAACACACCATTACTAACACCACTCATTCCAACACACCACTCCCAATTTCAAGCTCTGCATAAAATAATACATGAAGTAATATATTTGAAGAAAGCATAGAAATATATAATATATATGATATTTTAGGAAACATCTTAAATATTGCATTTACACTAACTTTAATAATTGGATTAAAATTTCATTTGAATAACTTAAATTGTTTCAGAAATATTGGTCATACCCCACTTAGTCACACACGTATTACATCATAAAAACATTCAATTTTGTGTTTAGTCATGCTCAGATCATGTTTAATTGTCAAAATCTTAAATTATTACGTGTTATAATATATTTTTACTCATATCATGTATGTATGAGAGATTAGAATTAACATTAAAAACTATCCTTACCTATGATACTCCTGATAATACCTTCATTATAAAGCAATGGCGATTCTCGACCGCTTTTACGTTGCAACTACAGTTCAAAATATTTCCACGTGCTCTCATTTTCCATCCAAAAATAAGTAAATTGCCATAAATTTCTTTAGAAATATGTTATATCACACCTGTATATATTATTCATACTTAATCTAAGATGGCCATGCTTAAAAATATAGTTTCGTTGTTTTATTATGATTATATGAATTTTAATTACTATTACTATTTAGTACTATTTACAGAAGTAGTTGATTATCTTTTGCTAAAGCAAAAATTATTAAATATTAATGAGTTGGTTAAATATATTTTTATATGGGTAGCATTTCGAAAGTTCTATTAAGTAATTTTACAACTTTGCAGTATAGCAAATTTTAATTTAATGAAAAATAAAATATCGTGCTTTTTTTAATCTTGTTTTTAGGGATGCAAAGAATATTCGGCTTGTCTGAATATTACTAGTATTTTGTGAAATGATTCAACCGTATACTGTTGAGAGTATTCTATATTTATAACATCACTTTAATATTTTAAGTAGATTAACTATCTTCTATTAATAAGGATACAATTCATGCCAATAAAGTGATATTAAATTACAATAGGAAAATTGCCGACTCTAGGTACAAGAATTTCCTCAACACAAGAAAAGAATATTTTATATACTAGGGATTATAATCTCAGATATTTTGTATAAATCTGGTATTTGGGGATTGCAAAATTGTTAATCCTGGGATTTGGAATTTCATTTTATCTCATTTAAAATAATTCAAATTTTATACTCTTGTATTTTTTTTTATTCTTCTATAAATATTACATATATGTGTGGAATGAAAATAGCACTTTGAGAGCTCTTTAAAATAAGCTTTCTTTATATAGAATTTTTGGATATAATATTATTATTAATAGATATCTTCTAGTATTGTTTTGTGTTTGTAATGAGCATATACTGACTATGCTCATTACAAACCCATTACATAAAAACGTGTAATAGTAGAGATGGTCTTATGTAAGATACTACTACCTTAAATAATGCAATAAAACATATAAAAAAACTAGTATCTTTACAATAAATGCACCTGTGTACTTTGGAATCTTATGGCTGAATTTTAACATCTATATATGGGGGGGGGGGAGAGATCTAATTTTAAATTCGTAATTTGGGCATTATGACACACTTGTATTATTTTAACTATTATTCAATAGCTTATATCAACTTATTTAAAAATGCTTAAATTGGAGTAAGTCGAAAAATTAGGGGATCAAAATCATGATCAATCAAGATGGAAATTGTACTCTTCGGCAAAGAAATATTTTTAAAATGAACTGCATATTTATGTTGTATGTACATGATTTTGCAAAAAAATGCATCATACCAGGATATTTTTTTAGGTTGTGCGAAAAATTGATGATGGACATGTTTCTAACTTGCATGCAAATCGCGCAATATGGGATTTTGTAGAATAGCAAAATCCTGTTTCCCTATACTCAGTTATCCCTCGACTTATCTCAATTATTTTGCACATCTATTAAAAATACTAGAGACAATCTGACTTATATAACATAACAACCTATTTATATATCAAATTTGGTATCATGTAGTTGAATATTTTGGGAAATATTGCATTAAAATGTGAAACTCCCGTGCCTATTCCGTGCACTGTTGTGAATGATACTGGTAAAACTGTACCTTTAGAAACTAGTGAAACTGCACCTAAAGAAAATTGCACCGTAAATTTTACATTCATCGGTAGTTTTGCAGAATATTGGTTATAAAATTTCGTAGTGCAAAGGATGTTTGCGCACAATAGAGAAATGAATGGACTGTCATAAGTTTTTTTTTTTTTACATAAATAGTACCTTTGAAAATGTATAGGTATCCTATTTGGCCAATAAGTGTTTTTTACATGAAAACAATACTTTCCTATAGTGAGAGAAGTATAAAAGGAACACATTTAACGAAATCAATGGTAATGTCAAACGATTCGAAGTAATTTTTTATATATATAAAAAGGTTTCTATTAAATATACGGGGTGTCCCATCAAGACTGCTCCTTGCTCGGAGTACATAAAAAGTGACCCAAGAACCATACCTCCACGACCCATAGTTTTCAAGAAAAATGCGAAAGAAAAAATATGACATCGCATGCGGTGCACGTAAAATAAGCTTTACTTGAAACATGAACATCAGTACTTGCATATGACATTATGTTTACATAGAAGGATGCTCAAAATAACCACTGCCAATAACGAGACATCCATGCGCGTACTGTAAGAATGGCAAATTGCATACGATTCTGCATTGTGCTTCAGCATCCACTTAGTTGCTTGCCTTCATGCTGCGCTCAACTTTGTGAACAAAAACACGATCCTTGATCATGTGCAGTGATCCATTCTACAACGCTCGCATGCATACCTCGATATGCACAGTTGTTGTTATTGAAACCCAGACCGTCCGACCTACCAGAAAGGTGTAATTGAGCATCTGCCTATGTAAACATGTAATATAGATGTACCGATGTTCATGTTTCCAATAAAAATTATTTTCCGTGCACCGGATTTGACATCATACTTTATCTTTCGCATTTTTCGCAAAAACTATGGGTCATAGAGGTATGGTTCTTGGGTTATTTTTCATGTACACCGAGCGAGGATTTTCACTCTGCAGAGTTTATGCTATCTTGACGGGACACCTTGTTTATTCGTTTTTCATAGTTAGTCCTAAATTACACCATTATTATACTGGACAGTATTTAGCACTAAACATCTTATAATTTATCCTATTCATTCAATGCTGGACAGCTGGACATAAGGGAAAAATATATACCATATTTCTTCAATTTTAAGGTGCACTTTTTCCGATATAAATGTAACTAAAAACAGGGTGTGTCTTAGAACCGATGGTGTCTTGCAATTCTTTTTTTTATGAAGATAAATATAGCTCAGAGTCATTAGACTCTGCATGTGAGGTTCGCTCTTCTGATATTGATTCAGAAGAAAGTGATGAATAACATACCTACTGATAAATACTATTTCTGTTAATAAATTGAATTCTATTGAAATAAATGAAATTTTCAGTTTTACTTTTTTTATTTATTTTTAAATCAAAGCTTTTTCTCTGTTGGTGTTACGGAAATTAAGGTGGTGTCTTACAATCTTATAATGTAAGAAATACAATACATAAATTATAAAATATTATTTAAAAATATTTTTATGTAATTTTATAATGGGATAATTAATTAAAATTAGAACAAAATTGAATTGTATATTTTAGACATTCTCTACTTTTGCAAAGTAATATTTAACTTTTTAATTTATGTAGGATTTTGTGACAAGCATCTCATTCAAGTTTTTCCTGACTATCCAGTCGCTTGCTCGCACAATTGATGGGAGTGGAAGCTGAAATTGAGCATCTGTGCTGTGATAACGATGTAGTTTATCTCTGTTTAGTGCTTAGGCATTTTAAGAAACTTTTTTTCATTTTAGTATAAATAAAAAAAGGACAAGAAAATATAGTGATAAAATATTTAATTGTTATGTATTATACAGTATACTGTAAAGTGTCGTATTCTTGTATATTGTATTTTAAGAACAGACCTAAGGATTTTCATGAAATTAGGTGAACGTACCGTTATTGTATGCGAGAAGGTGATTTAACTATATTTCAACTTTGGAAAATCTTATTTACAACACCCTCCTAACCATTTAATCTCCTTTAGTAGTAAATGAGAAGTCAGTAATATCCATGTGTTTAGTTATTGGTTGTAAAATGGTTAAAAAGGAGTACAATATTCAGCTTCACTTCATTTATATAAGATAAAGGGAGTTTAGTCATTGTAAAATAGTTACTAAAATAATCCAATATTCAACTATGCCTCATTTACATAGGATCTAGATGAATTGAGATCAGTAATTAAAAATTTATCAGATATGTGTTAAAGAGCACTTTGTGGTCTAACTCAATCTGCTTAGCAAATCAGTTGCTAGCAATTGTGATATTTATATTTTAACAGTTGAAGAGAGAACTTATACCGGGACTCATGATAATGCGAAATAGTGCAATGTTTATGTTTTTAAGTAAAGTGGTGTATTTTTATAAATATTTATAAAATTTTATATCTTAAAGGGGCCTAAAGATGTCCTGTGAAACTTGGAAATGTCAGAATTTCAACTTTAATAAAGAGAACATGACACCGTTGGCAGAAGACTGATTGGATTCTAATCTCAAAAGCTATCCTTTGGATGAAGAAGATAGGCCTACAACAGAGTTTCCCCCAGGATAAAGAAGGGCAGGGTGGTGCTGTTACCAAGAAAAGGACACTTGTTAAAAAAAGGGGCACATTTTTTTATGTGAATAATATTTATGCTTGGGGTTTCTGTGACGAAAATGAGTATTGCAAAGTATCTGTCTGAACAAATGTTTTTTTCTTTCATTTTGCTTACTTTCACTTGAAATATCTTCGAAACCATATAAGATAGATATACATAGTAAACGACAAAATATGCATTAGGAAATTTAGTTACTAAATCTATATTTATACTTTAAACAAGAAAGATTAATCTTGCATAAGACATTGATTATGAAACACTTTCCAACTGAAATGCAATTTTATTTAAACATCTCTAAAATGCTATACATTCAGCAGTGATATTTTTAAAATTATCATAGTACAATAATTTATTTTACTTGGAAACTTAAAACTTCATTAAAAAAAGCAATGCTATAAAATCGCTTGCTTCTCTGTCTAAGTAAATCGATGAATATTCCATTCATATCACTTATATTCCAGACTCCGGAGCTAAGTAATTTCGCTTAAAAAAATTCAGCAATTCTTATACAACTCATCTTACAATATCTTATTTTGTGTACATTTTGAAAAACTGATTTGCCTACAATGACTACAAGACCAAGGAAAGAGGCATGGAAAGAACCTCTGATTTTAACATGATACATAATGTTCAGCGATTAGAAGATATGTGACAACATGCAACTCAATGACTAACTGACGAAATAAAGCCACAACATAACCAATGTTTGGAAGAACATCGAATCTCAACCAAAACTACCGAAGAACATATTCAGCAACTGCACGACATGCGACAATGTGCAACTCAATGAACAACATAACCGCCGCTTGGAAGAACAATGACGTTGATTGTTGAATGTTACAGCGAATTTCAACCGAAACCTTCAAATATAACACCTATAGAACTCGAATATGAGAATTAAAAATAGACAAAACAGCATTTTAATTCAAATATTTTAATATACTGCAAACAACAACGACAACAGAAATACTTATTTTTTGTTGCGATGTTCATTCATAATTTGCCTCTGATTTGATTTACATTATTAATTTTGATGATTTTGATTTAATATTACAATCTGAAAATAACATTTAAAATTTTAAAATTTTTTATGCACAGCAAGTTTATAACTGAATAGGGGAAACTCTTGTACTCTTGTAGGGCCATTCAGCTTTATTTTAATAATTATTATTTTACATTATTACTCTTTGAGGTAAGTAGCTACATGATTTGAAATCTTAGCAACCATTTTGAGTAAAAGAAGGTAAATATAGCAGTTAAGTAGAAGGAAAAGTTTTAATTTGATGGCCCAAAGTAAAATTCTTAACATTACTTTGATATTGATATTTAGAAGGTAAGTGCAAAGTTTTATTTTTATGTATAACAGTTAGTTTCGGTCATAAACTAAGGGAAAAGATGGAATATTAACAAATCGGAATATTTATAGAGTTTTGGCTGTGGAAGCCATTTTATAAAAAATGGCTATACCTTGTACCTAGAGCCATGGTCCTAGGTACAATATTATAATTTGTATAGTTTAAAAAATATTTATAAAAGGATGAAAAGATTTTTATATTGTAATAATAATAGATTTATAATGCAAGTTTAGAACTTTTGTATAACATTATTTGGCTTACTGTATTAGTGTTGGTGTTTTATTTATTCAGACTGGTTTTCGGGTATCGGGCTTATGACCAGTAAATGAAAATATATGCAATGTGATGAATATTTGAGTTTTCTAACAGATAGACCCTATTCAACTGAAAATGGTTTCAACTGTGGGAATTTGATGGTGAATAGGCCAATTAATAGTCATCAAGTGACAAAAAAGGGATATCTCTGCTGGAATTTGTCAGTCTTCTACATCAAACACTGAATCAATGCAATGTATAGCACCGAAATAAGTGTCCCATTTCCTTAAATCTAAAACTTATATTGTACAAAATGATGGGCAAAAATATGGTAAATGTAGAATCCTTACTAATACTCTAGAGAAAGCTGAATTTGAAGGAGTAAAATTAAAGAAAATGATCGCCAAAAAAAATAATTGTTAAGAGACTTACATTTAAAGCAGAGAAGCAATATATGTGAATTGAGTAAATGGAAAGGGACAGTTCTGAATGAATATGCATTAGGAAATGATTATGATGATGAGACATCTAAGGAATCACTACATATGATGGAAGCTTCAGTTTCTGCAAGTGGTATGGATTCTGTAATAACTTATGGGAGGGATCAAATTCAAAAAGGAAACTATTGCTTGATAAAATTAGACGAAGAAAACAAAAAAAATTATGTTGCAGACCAACAATAAAATACCTATAACGAATGAGTAGTCCGAAAAGTTTCTACATCAGAATGCTACAACGTCTGCGATTAGCACAAATGATGTTGTTACCTGAACCCAAAGCTATTGGAGGCTCAGAATAGCTATGTTTACTACTTACTTTTGGTATCAGTTTTACAAATTACACTGTGGAATAATACAAATATTTTCTTTTATTATTATTATCGTGATTTGAGTAATCAAATTTTGTTTAATTTGTATTGTTTATATATAAAAAATATTCTTTTCCAGGCGTAGACGAGTGTGCAAGAATATTAGTGTTTATCGACGATTCTGGATTCTGTTTGTCGAATGACAGTTGCCGTGTGAGAGTCTGGAGACGACGTGGAAACAGATCCAATCCTGCTGCGAATGTTGAACGCAATACTGCTCGACAGCGCGGCATCATGGTTTGGGGTGCTATCGGTTTCGATAGCCGGTCACTTCTGGTTCATATCAGAGGCAAATTAATGGCACGACGATATGTAAATGAGGTGCTGCGGCCAGTTGCACTGCTGTACTTTCAGCTGTAAGATAACGCATGACGGCATATGGTAACCATCAGTTGATAAGCCTTGCAAGGTATCCAGGTGCTTCCTTGGCCTCCGCTGTCTCAAAAACTGTCTCGTCTGTCTGTCGTTTGACTGCCCTACCTCTCAGATCTGTCTGTCGTTTGACTACCCTGCACCCGCCTCAAACAGAGGATGACCTGTGGAAGATTGCTGAGGGCATATAGTCATATATACCTCAGGAAACTCTCCTCACTCTATTTGCATATGTTATTTGAAGGATTGCTGCTTGTATCACCGAAAGATGTGAACCTACTGCCTACTGATTACCCTGTCTATGCCACTAGTATATTTCATTATTCTTCTGGAATTAACATCACTTATTTATATATGCCATCTCTGTCTGATCTTTAACTTCAAACTCTATCCGTTCTTTCATGCTGTTGCATTTTCTGTGTTGGGTAGTGTATTTCCAGTGAAAGTAAGAAAATAAAAAACACTCACTTGGACAGATGTTAAAGTTTTTTCGAAAAGAAAAGTTTAAAATACTGAAGTTTTTCTATTACATTTATATTAAGTTAATTCTATTATATTTTTATACATTTATTAGAAAATGTACCCCACGTTACCCGAGATTAAAAACAGACTTCTGATACAAATTATACCGGAACTCGCAGCGAATTCCCGACAACTAAATACAATTTTAACAGCTCACTTATAACAAAAGCAAAGTAAAATAAACTGTTGCTTGGGTGCACACACGGCTATTAAATTATTGCTCATTTTGGGCAAGATCGAGTACATTTTCTAGAAAATGTACCTGGCGTTGCTTGGGATAGGAAATTCAATCCTTTGATTAAAATCATGAACTCGCATCGATTTATCGAAAACAAAAATAACGTGTCAACAATATGCCCGCTTATGATTAACACAATTATAAAAAAAAACATCTGCTCTGATTGTGGAGGGAAGGAATGAATCTCCGCGAGAATATCGCAGGTGCGTCATTTCGTTTTAACATACGAATATATATATATATATATATATATATTTTAAATTCTTTTAATTCTATGGATTCCTTTCAAAGTTTATTTGAAAGAGAATGTTTTGATCTTTCCTATGGTGTCAAGTTCGAAAGTCTGAATAATGTTTTTGGTCTCTAAGGAAGTCATTCGTATGAAAATAGTACTAAAACATAAATAACTAAAAAAATTTCGAATAAAAAAACAAACAAAAACCCGCCAAGGTGCAACTTTTCGTGTTCTGAAGTAACTGTGTATCAAATTTCATGACCGTACGTCGATTAGAATTTACTCTACAGCTGAAAAAACGGACAAATCGATATCTTCTTTTATTATTACAGATAGTCTGGACTATATTTCCGACAAAACATGAAAAATTATTTACATTTTTATCCACTGGGTTCGGAGATATAAACGTCCAAAACGTTTGCATTTTTCGTAACTCTCCGATTTCTGCCACAGATACCCCAATCATAAATATTTTTCACATAAAAGAACCTGATGTGGATCGCACAGCGATCTTCCCCTATATAGTACAATGAATTTACTTCTTTCATGCTGAGAAAATTATGTATAAGATCCACGACACAATGTTTTTTATTTTGATTTATACATTTGGAGCTTTTTTGGATGACAACATATAAAACTATTTCTTACTCAATTAACTTATATTTCTCACAGTTCCAAATTGACTATTATCAATATTGATAGCATCTGCAATAAGCTGTATATTAAAATATTTAAAAAATTCATCAATATTACGCCACTTTCGTTAATGCAGAGTCATTTTTGCAATTTTGACGGTAATTTCGTCAATCTGGAACGAAACAGTGTCAATCTGGCGATATTTCTCTAAATTAAGGCCAAATTTATCGCTAGATGTTGCAGATAAATAAGGAACAGCTTTTCTTATGTATTACGTATTAACTTGTTTGTGACGTCACATTGTAATGTCTCTGAACTAAAGCTCCTATATATACAGCCTGACGTAAGAGCGGCCATCTTGACTCCCAGTTGAAGCGATGGCAGTACCTGACGAAACGAAGATTAGTTTCTCTTTTTTTTCTTAGGATCTCGAGAAAATTAAAGTATTCTAGACTACTTTCTTAAATGGGTGGTACAATTTTTTGAAAGCAGAAGCACCTATTTTGCAGCAAAATTACGTATCAAATATCAGTCATATAACATGCGCGCGCCATTGAAATAGCACAGGCAGACGATAACTAACTGAACCGGTTGCAAACAAAATGGCGATTGTGTCAGCGGAGCCTTACTCTGAACCGTGATTTCGTAACATTGCTGTTACATCAAGTTACGTTTCAGCAATGTATTCATGTCACAGCGAAGCTACTTTGGTCATTTCCGAGGTACTTTTGTGACGTCACATTTTGATGTTTCTAGGAAGTGAATTTTTGACATTGCAGTTACATCAAATTGTGTTACTATAGTGTCGCATTCATGTGACAGTGAAGCCAGAATCTCCATTTTAGGAGTATATTTGTGAAGTCATATTAACACACGATCCATTAAGCTGCGCAGGTTCTGCTCCCAGTAGGAGCTAGCTGACGCTACTTCGAATTGTCGAGGAAAGAGCAGGTTTCAAGTATGACTATTGGCTAATTGTTAAGCTTCAAAATGCAAAACTGTTACCCAAAGTGTCTGTTCTTGTGAATGGAACAAACTAGATCCACGAGAATGATATTAACAAATTTATTGCTTAATATTACATATGAAAAGTGAACATGTTTCAAAATAGCTAATACTTAAATTATTAATTTTATGAGGGTTATTTTTATTTTAACATATGCAATATCTCCAGAACGGTTTCTGCTAGAGTTCTAAAGTTTGTCATTCGTTTGCTAATGAAAATGCACACAAATCATGATCATTCACGTAACATTGAAGATTCTGATAGTTTCAAAATTTAATTTGATTTCATAAAATATAATTTTGGGTGTCTTTCGAACATTTGATTACATTTAAAATCGACATAGTTTCAGTATTCACTGATTGTAATGTATTTACCAAATTTCATTCAAACCACACCAATCGTTCGTGAGATATCACATACAGACACTCATGGACACATACAGACATCACCTCAAAAACGTTTTATTCGAGTTCCGGGATGCTTGAAACCTGCTCTTCCCTCGACAATTCGAAGTAGTCAGCTAGCCCCTATAGGCAACAGAAAAAACTGTCCAGATATGACTTCGCAAAACTATACTCCTAAAATGGAGATTCTGGCTTCACTGTCACGTGAATGTGACATTGTAGTATCGCAATTTGATGTAACTGCAATGTCAAAATTTCATTTCGCAGAAACATCAGTATTTGACGTCACAAAAGTACCTTGAAAATGACCAAAATAACTTCGCTGTGACGTGATGGTCACATTGCTGAAATGTACCTCGACGTAACAGCAATGTTACGAAATCACGGTACAGAGCCATTACAATGTGACGTTACACATAGGTTGGTATGCGACGTCACAAACGACCACGAAAATGACCAAAATGACTTCGCTGTGACGTCGATGTGAAATTGCCGAGACGTACTGTGACGTCCTGTAACATCCCAAATTCACAGTGTGACGTCGCAAAAGTACTCTTAGAATGAAAATAATAACTTCGCTGTGACGTGAATGTCACATTGCAGAAATGTTACGGAATCACGGTCCAAAGACATTATAATGTGACGTCACAAACAAGTTAATATGCGACGTCACAAACGACCATGAAAATGACCAAAATGACCTCGCTGTGACGTTAATGTGAAATTGCCGAGACGTACTGTGACGTCCCGTGACGACCCAAATTCACAGTGTGACGTCACAAACGTACCTTGAGGATAACCAAAGTAACTTCGCTGTGACGTGAATATCACATTGCAGAAATGTAACGTGACGTTACAGCAAAGTTACAAAATCACGGTCTAACGACATTACAATGTGACGTCACAAACAAGTTAATATGTGACGTCACAAACGACCATGAAAATGACCAAAATGACCTCGCTGTGACGTTACTGTGAAATTGCCAAGACGTACTGTGACGTCCCGTGACGACCCAAATTCACAGTGTGACGTCACAAACGTACCCTGAGAATGAAAAAAGTAACTTCGCTGTGACGTGAATATCACATTGCAGAAATGTAACGTGACGTAACAGCAAAGTTACGAAATCACGGTCAAACGACATTACAATGTGACGTCACAAACAAGTTAATATGCGACGTCACAAACGACCATGAAAATGACCTCGCTGTGACGTTACTGTGAAATTGCCAAGACGTACTGTGACGTCCCGTGACGACCCAAATTCACAGTGTGACGTCACAAACGTACCCTGAGAATGAACAAAGTAACTTCACTGTGACGTGAATATCACATTGCAGAAATGTAACGTGACGTAACAGCAAAGTTACGAAATCACGGTCAAACGACATTACAATGTGACGTCACAAGCAAGTTAATATGCGACGTCACAAACGACCATGAAAATGACCAAAATGACCTCGCTGTGACGTTACTGTGAAATTGCCAAGACGTACTGTGACGTCCCGTGACGACCCAAATTCACAGTGTGACGTCACAAACGTACCCTGAGAATGAACAAAGTAACTTCACTGTGACGTGAATATCACATTGCAGAAATGTAACGTGACGTAACAGCAAAGTTACGAAATCACGGTCAAACGACATTACAATGTGACGTCACAAGCAAGTTAATATGCGACGTCACAAACGACCATGAAAATGACCAAAATGACCTCGCTGTGACGTTACTGTGAAATTGCCAAGACGTACTGTGACGTCCTGTGACGTCCCAAAGTCACAGTGTGACGTAAATCTTACGTCACTGTGAAAAAAAATGCTGTGTGGGTAGTGTATGGGACATATTTTACTTATTGAAAATGTTTTTGTACGGGGGGCGAGCGGCCATTGTGTATACCAAGCCAGGCCCCTCCGCTCACATTACACGCGGATATTGGCTGGCTTTCGAAGCTATCGCCAAATGTATCACGTGACGCACGGAGAGACTTTCAAGGTTATTTCGGGGCAAGACATATCTCCTCTTCTATTACGTGAAGGAGGGTGGACTTCGCATTTACGTTCAAGTCATAACTGAATAATATGTTAAAGTTATAGCTCTAAGGCAATGGATTGATTTTTACTTTCATATATATAGGCGAAAATTTGAATTCCAGTTTTTGTCGGGAGAGCACGTTTCAAACAACTAAACTAACATAGTTTAAACCTTTATTTGGAACTTGCATCTCCTTCAAGGAAAAAATAACAATTTATAGTTTGCGATTATGAAGACTTCCTGACTTGTCAATATATATATATATATATATATATATATATATATATATATATATATATATATATATATATATATATATATATATATATATATATATATATATTATATATACAGGGTGACCAGAAATAAGCGCCCAATTAAGAACTGTTATATCTCGAAAACCACTGTACATAAATCGTTCAAACCTTGGGAATAAACAATACTGATATACTGACAACCAAATGCCATTGCAGGTGATGGCAAACATATCGAACTTGTGATTTCATAAATTTAGAATACATATTTTTTTCCTGTAATTGGAATAAAACATATTTATTCACCCGTTTTTTTGTCGTTTCACTTTACTTTTGGGGCGCTTTTTTCTGGTCACCCTATATATGTATATATATATATATATATATATATATATATATATATATATATATATATATATATATATATATATATATATATATATATATATATATATATATATATATATGTATATTATATATATATATATATATATATATATATGTATATTATATATATATATATATATATATATATATATATATGTATATTATATATATATATATATATATATATACATATTATATATATATATATATATATTTTATATTTATATATATATATTATATATACTATATATATTATATATATATACATATTATATATATATATATATATATATATATATATATTTTATATTTATATATATATATATATATATATATATATATATATATATATATATATAATATATATATATATTATATATATATATATATATATATATATATATATATATAATATATATATATATATTATATATATATATATATATATATATATATAATATATATATATATATATTATATATATATATATATATATATATATATATATAATATATATATATATATTATATATATATATATATTATATATATATATATATTATATATATATAATATATATATATATATATTATATATATATATATTATATATATATATATATATATATATATTATATATATATATATCTTTATATTTCACAAAAAAATCCATAAATATCAAATTAGTGAGATTTTACATACTACGGCATAAATATACCTTTAAATCGGTATACAACAATTAAAGTTTATTTAGTCCTTCAGACCTATAATTGTTATATTAGATCCATTTCTGTGACGGATAAAACTGTGTGTAAATGTATATTGTTCACAACCCACTTAAAACTGTAAGTCACAGACAATTTATCTCATGTGTGTACAAAAAATAATAATACAAATTTACTCTAAATAATTTTGAAATGCAGATTTTGGTGGGAAAATTTTACAATTTGCCATTGTTTTTAACATATATTTCATAGAATTTTTTTTGAACATCTATTTCGTAGGATTTAGATGTTTAAAAAGATATAGTGGCTAATATGGATGCAGCATAAAATTACGGAGAAGGTAGGATTCATGAAGGATTTCCACTTCTTGTTCGGGAGATAGATGTCACTTCTTATTCAAAAATTTATATTTTCATTTCAACATCTGTTTTTCAGACTTTACTTTAGGTACAGCTTAGATGAAGACTGATATAGATTAAACATTGAATTCCGGAGGGGTTGGTAATGTTCACTAAGGATTTCCTGGTCTGAATATGTAACTTCTGGTTTTTCCAATAATTCATATGACTGTATGAAATAAGTGTGCTAAAATGTATAGAAATACTTAATAGTTCTTTCGAAATTGAAGTGTACACATCACTTTTCATTGCATAAAGGCTCTTTCATATTTTTATAATTTTTAGTATTAAAAATTTCAATTTTGCCAAACTTAGACGTAAAAGTAATTGTAAAATATATCACTAATTTGAATGAACGATTACACGTACGTAAGTTCCTGGAAATGTAATTGACCAGAGAATTTTTAAATGCAAAGTGCAATTAATTTTGATATTTGTTTACCATATTTTAATTAGGAAATATTTTTATTTATTTTCCAATAACATTTAAAATTCTTCTATTTAATAATAAAATATTTAAAATTAAAATAGTTTAAAAGTATAAAAGCATTAAAATTTTACCCGATTTTAATTTTTTAAGAAAATTTTCTTGAAACTATCACGTCGCAAAACCCCAGGGGTTCCGCAGAACACATCTTCAAAAACACTGCATTATCCTATGTTTGTCGGAAAAGCAACATTGCTCTCACAAATAGAAAAATGTCAAGCAAATTTCCTTAAAATGTTACAAATTTTGCATTTTTAAAATGCCAAATATTTCCTCCTTTCAAATAATCTTCAAATTTCGTTACGGATTCTTGTACTATATAAGAATTGAATAATATACGGATTCTACACATATATTTACTACGAAATTAGAATCGTTTTATTCAAAATAATAAATTATATGTATGTGTGTCGAACATTTCTTTAACTAATTTCAAACAATCCGTATGCAGTACACAAAGTTCTTAAATACATGTATTTTAATAGTATTACTTGAAAACAACATTAGTCAGATTGTTATTTGATTTATAAATAATCAAACCAGTATTCGAAATGCTACTGTATACTTTGATAAGACAAATGCATCTAACGTCATTCTCTTGCCGCCGTCGCGAAAGGGTTAAATAATTCGTTTTTCCCCTCCAATTGCAGGTGTAGCCAGAATAAACCAGAACTGGCGATAAAACGACGTTTGGCGTGTGGCACGATAGATTACTTCTGAAAGTCCTGAATCGGGATACCTTCTGTCTTATCGCGTACGGGGGCCGTATAAAAATTTAAATTTTGTATTTCTTCAAATTTAATTCTATGAACATTTTTATCGATTTCATAAAATTCTGTACCGTTTTTAACGCAACTTTGTAATTTACTATATATGTCTAAGATCAATATTTAAGGAATAAAAGCCGAGGTCAATGTTTTTGGGACACCCTGTGTATATATATATATCTATATAAATAAAAATGAAAATCTGTCTGTCTGTCTGTCTGTCTGTCTGTCTGTCTGTCTGTCTGTCTGTCTGTTTGTCACACCATCACGGGAGAACGGCTGAACCGAATTTGATGAAATTTTGTGGGTAGCCCAGAAATAGCCCCACTTAAAATTATATCTGTGTTTTGAGTTTCTACGACCAGTGGTTCTCGAGATATTAGTAAAAAACGAAATTTTCGTTTGTCTCATCGTCACGGAAAAACGGCTGAACCGAATTTAATGAAATTTGGTGAATAGCCTTGAAATATCTCCCCATAAATTTTGTCCAAGTTTCGAGTTTCTAAGACCTGGGGTTGTCGAGATATTAATGAAAAACGGAACTTTTTCCTAGGAGTTCTACTCCCTAACTCCGTGGTTTATCCAAACGAAAAGCTTGAAAATCGTTTGAAAGTGAATTAAAATTTAATCTCTGAGTTTGATGGGAGATTTTTTGCGTTAATTAGTCACTTTCTGAAAACATGAATTGTTGGAAACATGATTTAAAGGGGAAATCTATCTCCATGGTTCATGGTTTATTTAAAACAAGCTTTGACGGAACAATGAGAAGTATAGAGAAATCAAAATCGTTATTTAATTTCGCAGTTTATGTTATAAGACACGACATATTTAACATGTTATAAGATTCTATCTTATATCATGTTACTCAGAAACGCAATTAAATTAAATCTGTCTGTTAATTTTAATAATTATTTTTTCGATTTGAATAATAAATAAATGGATATAAAAATATATTTTAGAAAAGAACGATTTGATTTTTCTTATAGCATTTTTGACTGGATAATATCAATTACGGTCTTCAGGTTTAAAAATTATTATTATTTATATTTTCGGGGATTATTGATTCAAGGATTATTGATATTTTCAAGTTATTATGCAATTATTTTATTATGACAAAAATTGTTTAAACTCATATATTGTATGTTGTACGAATCTTCTACAAATACACGTGTATATCCTTTAATCTACGAGAATATAAGTAGTACAGGTATATTGACATATGTTTTGATATATATTGGCATATATTGGAATCAATTACGACCTTCTGGTATAAAGAGTACGGATATTATTGATGTTTTCAATTTATTACGTCATCTCTTTCATTTTGGCAAATATTTTTAAGACGCATATTGTAATACGGGTAATCTTCTACTAACACATTGGCATATTTTCTGATCTGCGACAATATAATTAGTACGGGGTTGCATATATTCATTCAATTCTTATTTTTTCTTCTGTAAATTTGCTTACAAAAGGGGGCAGGATGTTTTATTCTTCAGATCTGATCGTGAAGATAATTTTGCAAAGTGAGAACATATATTCTTAAACTTCTCTTTAGGAGCAATAAATTCAATATTTTAACAGAATTTGCACATGATTGCGAACTTTAAGTTTCTTTAAATTATACACTCCGTACGAATAACGGGTGTGCTGTTAGTGGTTAATAAATTTTAACATTTTAGGAGGATATATCATGTTGCTCGGCATCGCAATTAAATTAAATGTGTTTGTTAATGTTTTTATTATTTTTTTTCGATTTAAATAATAAATAAATGGATAAATGGATATAAAAGTATATCTTATGAATGGACGGTTTGATTTTTCTTTTAATTATATTAATTGCTGACTGCGTACATCAATTTCATTTATTTTGGCAAAGAATTTTCAAGCTTATATCGTATTTAGCTACTAAACTCATATATTGTGTTTAGCCAATAAATTCATATAGCCGATTGTTGAAACAGAAAAAGAGTAGAGCGGGTATATCTTCTAATAAAATTGTAGTGTTTTCATTTAGTATATGAAACGGGATAAGAAAGTTTCATTCAGATCTGCAAATTCAAAGCTACGAATTTGGAGGGATATCGCTAATTTGACAACTTTTCTTAAACTTTGCCAAATTGACGGAAATGTCGCCAAATTGATATAAACGACACACAAACAGCTGCCATAAACCTTCGGGTTGGTCGTGTGGCTTGGGTCTTCTACATATCAATGAAATTTTTTTTTGTTTTGTTAGAAGAGAGTACTGAAATGTTGTTTGGTTAGCATTTATCAGTCAGACCAACCATCCTACTTAGTAATACATTTAGCGAATTTTTAAAATGTCACCAAATTGATAAAAATGTTTTCAAATCTATAAAAATATCTTGAAATTGATAAAATTGCGCTACATAAATGATACTAATTGTTTTTTGTTAGGGGATGGTATTGTGATGATATTTCGTCAATTTGTCGCAAAGTGGAACTGTCAGTTCTACAGTCCCACTTGGCGATAAATTTGGAGATTTTTTAGAATGTCGCTAATTTGACGAAACTGTCGCCAAATGTTCCATAGAAATATAACTATTTAGACGATATTTTTTCTACCAATTTATTTGAAGCAAATGATATCATGTCGCTTAGCAACGGATTTAAATCCAATGTGTTTATGCGGCAGACGATTTTTATTAAATCCTTTCCGATTTGAATAATGAAGATATGTATATAAAATAAATTTCATTGCCATTTCATTTTGGACTGGATAATATTAATTATACTCTTCAGGTTTAAACATTATTATTATTGATATTTTCCGGAATTATTGATTCAGGGATTATTGATATTTTTAAGTTATTACGCCATTGTTTTATTGCGGCAAAAATTGCTGACACACGCATATTGTACGTTGAACGAGTAATCTTCTAGGAATGCACGGGTATATCTTCTAACCTACGAGAATATAAGTAGTACAGGTATATTGGCATATTTTTTGACATATATTAGCATATATATTGGAATCAAGTACAGTCTTCTGGTATGAAGATTACGGGGATTAATTATATATTCAATTTATTACGTCGTCTGTTGTATTTTACCAAAAAAACATTTGTGACTCATATTGCAAAACGGGTAATCTTCTACTAATAATCGGACATTATAAGTAGTACCTGTATATCTTCCCATATAATTTTAGCACTTTAATTTTGACATATATTGGAATAAATGACTGTCTTCAGATTTAAAGATTGCGGATTTATTGGTATTTTCAATTTATACATGTAATCTACTAATACAGGTTATATTTTCTAATATTCGCGTATATAATTAGTACGGGTCCCATACAATTTTAACTCTTTTATTTTGCATATATTGATTCAATTCCATATTTTTTTTATATTTGCTTACATAAGGGGTACAAGATGTTTTATTCTTCAGATATGTCCATGAAGATAATTTTATATAGCGAGAACAGAGATTCTTAAACTTCTTTTTAGGAGCATTATATTAAATATTTTAACAGAATATTTTGATTAAACATGTCATTTAGTATACTATAAGAATTTCAAGTTTCTTTATATTATATACTCCGTACGAAGAACGGGTATGCTGCTAGTATAAATATAAAATTGTAAATCCAGTGTTAGAATGTAAGTAGAAGTGTATATATATATATATATACCATGCAAATGTTAGTCAAATATAACTATTACAAGAAATTTTACAACTGAATCAATGGATTGGATTTTGCTTTTCTAATGTCTCATAATACACTATCTTAAAATTTGCTTACAAAATATAATGAAATAAAAGAAATCCAATCATAAAGAGGAAATTATAAAACGTATGCAGGTCATAAAGACAATGATAATCAACAAATTTCAAAGGTGAGAAATGAAAATAGGAAAACAAAAAGATCAAGCAAAAAAGCTTGCACGTGGAAGAGCTCTAGGCTTAAGAATAGTTCATTTCGAAAAAAAAAATTTTCAACTCCATATATCCCTTCGAAATGAACACAAAAATTCTTGTTTCTGAAACACAAGATAGATTTTATCTATAAACTTGTGTTATATGGACGACAAGCATAAAGATTGGAAAAAAATAAAGGAAATATAAATACCTTAAAAAACACCTCAAAAGTACAACCATGACGAGCAATACAAAACTAGACCAATGTTGCCATACACAGAAATGAAAAGAAGTGATCTGCTGTTGCCAAAGAGAGTAATGAAAACCGTACTGCGTAAAAGCAATAAAATGAGATATTCTACAGTTAAAGCTGCAAAATAAAAAGATGAAAATATATTATAATGTAAATTCAAGAAAATGTAGAAGTATGGCTAAAATAAGATACATACTAAGGAGAGATTATGAGAATTTTAGGCTAATCGAAACTTATTAACTATACCATTTACTAAGTATGCTGGATATTTATAAAATTTAATGGCAATTTTGAGGTTATTAATGTGCAAAGCATGAAATTTTTTATCTGATAATCTATAAATTCAAAAAGTTGATTAAGTATAATATTTCTAAACAATTGAATCGAGTTGCAGGAATTAAATGGTAATAATTTATTAGAATTTAATTTAAAAAAATCTTTTTTATTATATAAATTAGTAACTATCCCATTAGTAGGTTCTATAATTATATTTAAATCCAAATAATCAATATTTTTACTAATAGTAGTTTCATTAGGTATTAATTCCAAATTATCCGGATAGAAATCTATATCTATGACATAGTTATCAGTAAATACAAGCCAAATCAGATCATCTACATATCTGTAAACTTTATAATCTGTTGAAGTAAAGAATTTTTCATATTGATATAGGTTTAAATTAGCTAATATACTGCTACTACAGCCACCTTGTGGAACCCCTGAAACTTGTAAATATAATTTATTACCTGGAAAAATATAATTATTGAAAAGAACAAAATGGAGAAGCTTAGGAAAATTGGTAAATTTAGTAAGTTAAGATTGATTAGTAATATAAGCATTATATAAAGCTAAAATGACATCATAAAGATCACTGATCTTAATATTATTAAATAAAGCTTTAAAATCAAAAGTTCGAAATTCTATTATTTTACCAAGAGGTTTTAATTTATTTTTTAATTCTTTACTATTATTTAGAATAATGTAGTTATCACTAGAATCTCGTAAATTACTGTTGAGTACATTTAAATAATTTAGTAATAATTTACTAGCAGTAGTAGAGTATGAATTATGACTACTAGTTACAGTTCTAAATTTAATTGGATTTTTATGAAATTTAGGTATAAGCACAATATATAGAAATTTCAAAAATTTATTATTAATATCTAAATAACTATACATATTGATAATTTTCAATTTGATACTATTAACAGAGTGAGAATCAAGTTTAAATAGACTATTATTTTTTAAATAATTTAGCAGATATTGTATATAGAATTTTTTACAGATAATAGCATAACTATTAGAGGCTTTATCAACATATGTAATAACAAAAAATCTATGTAAATCATTAACAGAGTATTTTATATTATCCATATTATATATAGATCTAGATAAATTGATACTACAAATGGCATTTTTAATAGATCTTAAAATAGTAAATTTCCACATATAGTAAATGCCTCTTATATATATATATATATAAACTGAACAACAGACAACAGGTAAATTGAATTGATGATGAATTGGATGCGTTCACATAATTTATGCTACTACAATTTTAATACCTTTTACATATATTATATTGAATTGCAAACTGCCAATTTCTCATACTAACTATACGGTTAGTAGCAGTGCGTCTAAGCTTCAAACTTCTCTGACTTTTCCAGCGTTTCCAGATAAGTCTAAATGTATTTCCAAGCACTGATTTTAACAAACGACTCATTATAATGTAGTAAAATTTGTGTCGCTGAAGCAAGTTTTAAGACTATAAACTTCAATAACAAAAGTCAAACCCATTTACAATTAGAGTACATTTATATATACATTTAAATCTGCAGTGGATTCAGTCCGATGGAGCAGAAATGGTTTTGTGTGAATAACATTTTTATTAGACGCTTTTAAACAAGTTCAAAATATTAAACTATTAAAATTAAGAATCACTTTCTCAAAATATCAAAACATTGAAACTATAATTGCTCCATTTCGAAAACTAAGAATCAGATCTAAAAGTCAACTATATATCTTTTTAGAACATTCAAAAGGCTATAAATAACTACTTAAAATTTATAGCTAACGTATTTAATTTTGGAGATATAAGCATTATAAACTTAAAAAACGGGAAAATGTATATCTTCTTCAACTTGACAAAACAATTCCTCGAAAATTGTATCAGCTTTATATAAAACAAATTATTTAACTGGATATACTAATATAGAAACTGGATTTCCTACTGAACGTTTTGTCACTTACTATTTATATCTATCTTTTGTAGTTTATAAGCGATTTCGAGTGAAATGAAAGTGAAGCAAAAACTCAAACAAAATAATTTTTTACTTAATTTTAAAACTTTATAATTTTTTTCGGAAAAAAAAATGTTCAAAATATTAAAATTATTTTTATATACTCATAAATTTAACCGTATTTTCAACAAAACAAATTAAAATTGTTAACATTTTTATTCACTAGGTTCGGAGATATGAGCGTCCAAAGTGGTTACATTTTTCGTAACGTCCCGATTTTCGCCAAAGCTACCCTCACTATAGATTGTATTCACGATGTTAGTCTGTTTTATGGACCCAATAAATTAATTAAAACGGCAAATGCTTTATACCTGGGGATCACTTTAGATCCCAGGCTAAGTTGGAATAGTCAAGCCAACCGAATGATTGAAATTGGCAACCCCAGAATCAGGCTCTTAAAAAGGCTTGCGGGAGTAAGGTGGGGCGCCTCATACGACTTACTCTGCACCACCTATAAGTCCTACATCAGACCTGCAGTCGAATATGGAGCTGAGCTACTGATAACTGCATCTGAAACTATCCAGAAGAAATTGGAGATTGTACAAAATAATATTCCACCCCTATTGAGGCCATGCAAATTCAGGCTGGTCTGAAACCATTGGTGGATCGGAGACAAAGAGCTGCCTTGAAACTTTCTGAAAAACTTTTGAGAACTGATGGTTTGGGGAAAACATATACACATACCCAGACTAGGTTAAAAACTCACAGAACCTTTTTGAGTATGGTCAAAGAATTGTTAGATAAATTTGATATTCCGGATGTTGAAAGGGGGTCTTTGTTTGATCCTTCCACAGCCACTTATCACAGAAATAACAATAAAGTTGATTTCCAGCTTGGCCTTGTTCTTCCAGTGAGCAAGAGTCTTTCTACGAATACAGAACTAAGGATGGCTGTCCTTGCTACTATTGAAGATCGATACTCCTCGTCAAATTGGTTACATATATACACTGATGGATCTGCTATGGATGCCATTAAAAATGCTGGTGCGGGTGTGCATTCTAAATGTTTCAGGCTGAGCAAAGCTATAGGGGAATTCTGTAACAGTTACAATGGTGAGGTGGCAGCTGTGTCTTTGGCACTTGACGAAATTGGCAAGGGAAGAGAGTATAATATTGTAATCTTCATTGACTCACGGGCTACCATCAATTCACTCTCTTCAATCACACTTAGCAATATAAAAACTGTGTACCACTGTCAGATGGCTATTAATGCTCTTTTGGAAGAGGGACGTCAAATCATTCTGCAGTGGATCTCCAACCACTGCAGTATCTCTGGTAATGGCCTGGCGGACAAACAGGCTAAGACTGGTTCAAACTTACAGCAACCTTACCCGACTTTGGACAATCACACTGTTAAAAGGCTTGTTAAACTAAAAATTGGCTCCTTTCGACAAAAATTTTACAAGGATTTTGCGAGGGAAAGACTTGGGCTTCTTTGTTAAAGAAGCCTGTCCCGTTCTTCCGTAGAGCTGTGGGAGTGGCTAATTTCCAGCTCAAGACTGACCACGATTTTCTACAGAAACATTTACATCGTTTTGGCTTGTCGGATTCTCCGACATGCCCACTTTGTGGCCTTGGTGACATGACTGGTGACCACCTCTACACTTACCCTGGGCTTAGTAACGTCGTAGATAGAAATTCTGCGGAGGATGACTTTTCGTTTCGTTCGAGACTTTACTGGGCTGCTGCCCAACAGAGACTGATGGTTGAAAAATTAAGGTCCGGCGTAGGATTAAGAAAAAAAAATTATTCACGCAGTAAAACTTGCAACCCCTATAACAAATTAAATATTAATGCTTAAAATAAATTTTGCTATTGTACAGTTCTGTCTTTTTATCCATTTAATAACTATCAAAATTAACATTTTTAAAGCCATCTGAGTAATCATTATCATGCATATTATAATGTTGTTTGAACAAAGCCATTTTCATGGTATAGGTGAGAGAAGCAGCTTTTGTTGGTCCAAAAACCCCAAGTATGCCGTGGTAGAAGTCTGACTTTGCCTAAAACCAAGCAATATAGATCGGGACCCCAGTGACCTTCCCCTGCCTATCACATCTCGAAAGGACTTTCGGACCTGCATATTTAGCATGCCCATACTCCGCGTAGACATAGGAATAGTTATGGGCAGCGCTGGGAATCGAACTCGTGTCTTCCGAGTCGCGCCATTGGGCTATCCCGGTCCCTATTGAAAGAGCGTGAAAGCCGCGAGAAAACTGCAGATTTCCGAGCATGTCTTATTTTCGTTGCTACTGTTTATATACAAAAACAAAAAATGACACATTTAAAATATTTTTGGCAAAAAATGAGACACTACGGTTTTTATGAAGAATTACTTTTTTTAATTACCCTCTTGTCTATAATGTTTTTGTAAATATGTACTAAATATTAAAAAAAAAATTACAACAGCATAACATCTCTGCCAAAATTTTTGGAAAATTCTGGAAATTAAATTTCACTATTTTTATCCTTTTCAAATATAGATTGTCCTGACTATTCCCGGACTTTTCCAGGTTTTCCATTTCGCCAGACACTTTCGCCAGATACTTAGTTTTTACATGTAACTTATCTTTCAGGTAGCTGCCATACCATACATACCAAATACCAATAAATATAATGCATACATATACATACAATGCAGTGAAATGGAAATATAAAGTGACTAAAGGAATATGAATCGAATTAAGGTAAAATATCAAAGATTTAATTAAAATACACAATTGTAATTAGAAAAACATAGTCGACTGTGCTAGTTATAAAGAGATCTTAACGTGATATTATCGTTCACATGCGCATGGGAAACATTTATAGACAGATAAAAATAAAATAAGAAGTGTAAAAATTGGCTTTCTTTAAATGAAGTAAAATGAAATTTCAATCACGAGATCCCGGAATAAAAATATTCTTAATCCTGAGATTGTAAAAAACGTCTGAGATTGTTATACCTAAGTGAGACAGGGTTTGCCTTGACCCCCATTGCATACCTGCCAACTTTTACGCATTATGCGTAAAATTTACGCATTTTAACTGCTCTTTACGCTTTTACGCATATATTGCTATATTTTACGCATTTATTTGAATTTTTTAACATTACTAGGAAATCAATCTCCGGCGAAATTCTCCGGCTTTTTTTTTTTAATTTATCAATTAACCAGATATGGTATAATTCCTCGAAAACACCGATTTTCCGCTTTTTTAGCACTGATATCTACCATTCCCGGGATCGCAGCAAATCCATAATAAAATCCAGGGTGATGCCAATCAAATTAACGGAGATTTACGGCCGCGTGTAATGTAAATTAAGATCTCGATCGCTTATGTTATGAAAGTAATAAATATACTTCTTTAAAGGTTGTCTAATTCAGCATAAATCGCTAAAATGTTATTTTGTTCATTAATTTCGCATAAACGCTGCGATTGCGCAATTAAGTTTGTTATCATGAATCGCCGAGAGTACAATAGTATCTTTCTCCATCCATCTCAATCTTCTAAATATTGCATTTTTGATTGACTTAACTAGCTTATTTTCATATTCTAATTAATTATTACGGTTAATTTCTTAATTATTTTCGCATAAACAGTGCGATTGCGCAATTCAGTTACATCGTGTGAATTTACAAGTGTACGTTAGTATCTTTTTCCATCCATCTCCATCATCTAAATGTTGCATATTAGATCGACTAAACTAGCTTTTTTCATATTTTGATTAATTACTACGGTTAATTTCTTAATTATTTTCGCATAAACCGTGCGATTGCGCAATTCAGTTACTTTGCGTGAAGTGCCGAGAGTACGTTAGTATCTTTTTCCATCCATCTCCATCATTTAAATGTTGCATATTAAATCGACTAAACTAGCTTATTTTCATATTATGGCTAATTATTAAGGTTAATTTTTTAATTATATTTGCGTAATTTAAGTTTTTCTATTTAAAAAATGGGTATGAACTCTGTGAAGGGCTATTTTCCAAAAGTGCCAAAGCAATGATTTAGGCAAATAGAAAGGAAACCATTTTGGCAGGAATATAATTCAGTGCTATATTTTGTTTTTGTCTTTTTTAATTAGAGATCAATATTTGTTACTCTCTTTAGTGAAAACCTGTGTTTTGCCAAACATAAATATTTGTTTTCATTATAAAGTAATTCTCACCGGATAAAACGTTTATATATTTTTTGTTTTATAATTTATTGTTCTGAAATTTTATAAAATTGGTGTCCTAAATTTTCATATTCTACCAGTACTATGCCTGATATTTAATGTAGTATTTTTTTTAATGCAGGTACTTGTACATAGTTAAATTCATTAGAAATGTCGTTTGCGCGTGTAGTTTAAAAAAAAATCATTATAAATGTTATTCACGCAAAATTTTACACATTCCAATTTTCGCAGGTTGGCAGGTATGCCATTGATATTAAGAAAGTGAAACTACATATACTCTGTATAAATATATTTATACAGGGTATACTTGCTTAAATATATTTATACAATTAAACTGTTCTTCCGACGTTTGTCACTCTCGTATTATAACTTTCAACTCTTGTATTATAACTTTCAACTCTCGTATTATAATTTTCAAAATTGCAACACTCCTGTACTGTAATTTTCAAAATTGCAACGCTCTGATATTGTAATTTTCAAAATTGCAACACTATATTTTAATTTTCAAAATTGCAACACTCATGTATTATAATTTTCAAAATTGCAACATTCTTGTATTGTAATTTTCAAAATTACAACACTCTTGCATTGTAATTTTCAAAATTGCAACACTCTTGTATTATAATTTTCAAAATTGCAACACTCTTATATTGTAATTTTCAAAATTGCAACATTCTCGTATTGTAATTTTCAAAACATTGGTAATGTACAAAACTTTCACTTATACTTTTGAATGACTTCGTCGAAAGTTCTCTTTCAAAAAAAACATATATATTTTTCTACATATATTATTGCTTGAGAAACATAGTACTAGATTATTATAAAGGTAGATGTTGTCATCGATAAAAGGGTCGCACTTCATTAAAATAAGACATAAATTGTTCTTGATCACAGGGCATGAAAAAATGCAAAGTTTATCCCGCCAATCTAGATGCTCTCGACAAATCATGAATGTAAACTTTTAATATTTTTAGATTATATGTTCTTCTTTTAATCGAGTACAACTTTTATTTTAAGGATAGAATGATACAAACAATTCCACATCGAGTACCCTTACGGCCAATGTAAACTCCGTATTGTGGAAATGGTCAAGAAATGCGGAACAGTTTGTACCAAATTCCTGAAAAGATATGAAGTAAATTGTTCTTGCGTAGTTGTTAGTAGTTATCATAGTTCAAATACATATATTTATGAATCGATTTATGAATCAACCGATTTGTGTGGTTTCATGAAATTTAAAATACTTTTATGAAACGTTTAAAATTTTCGTTTACAATTCGAGAATATATCATGGATAATAAGCAAAAGACAAACAACGCTAGTAAGTTAAAATTGGCTTTAATTTAAGGCAGAACAATTTAATGATAATATTTCACGTATTATGTATAACCAGCTTTTAACAACCTCGTATTGAGGCATATGTTTAATAAGGCAAAATAGACTCAAAAATCAGAATATATAACACATAAAACAACTCTTCTTTAAACTATGGAAATAATTTGAAAATAAATTTCTAAGATTTTGTCATATTTTATTATATCAAAATTAAAGTTGTTTACGCTTACCGCCATGTTTACACACTTATATAAGGATGATACACAGTACACAAACTGTTTACACAGAGTTCATAGTGTCACTTTCGGGCCGATTACGCTATCTAAACATGATATAGCAAAATGAGCTTGAGCTCCCCCGCAAGATTTAAATTTGGATCCCTATCCCGATGCTCAATTTCCATGATTTTTATAACTTTCAGTTCCATTTTACCGGCTCCGTGCTTCGAGCGGCTCGGTTTACACCATTATACCAAAGAATATACATGATTATACCTATACTAAAGAGTCGCTTCATGTGAAAACTCTTTATACTGGTGCAATTAGTTTTAGTTTGTAAATGTTGCCATAGGTGTCGCTGCTGTGCACTGGATTTTAAAGCAAGGTACTTTAAACAAGTACTACTTTCATAATCTGTTTTCTTACATGATAAAGGAAGATGTGTGTGTGTGCCTTTTGTAGCAGAAAATTTAAGCGTCGTATTGTCGTAAAATCTTGTACACAGATATTTCAGGACTCGAGAAGGTGCACTTTGGCATTATTTCTTAAAATTTGAATAAGTTTTTTAGTTATTTTATGTTTTACAGACCCCTATTTTCACACAATTCGGTTCCTTGGCGACTAAACATTTTATCCCAGAGTTTCCATCTTGGCATCATCGAAAAGATTAAAATATTATCATTCAAACAACTTTGGACACAATCCATGCGCTTAACAGTAGAATTTTGGTAATTTTTTTTAAAAATATGTGTACTTTTCGTGTATTTAAAATATCTTCGATTTTTATATTACGATATAAAAATATTGACTGGCAAATCTGATGTTTATAATTTAATAGCCGCTCCTTTAAATATTCCACACTGCTCCAAAATAAATTCATGAACCCGTCCGTTCATTAATTATAAATATTTTAAGCGAACGAACTCTTAAAATTTTCTAATCATTTTCTCCCGTGGCCGTTCTTCCTTCACGACTGACTGCTACCATCATCTATTAGTAATACATTTAAATTAATATTAATTCTATTAGTAATATATTTAAAAAGCCACCTTCTCTCCCGTACATTTCTTTTGTTTTTTATTTTTTCTGAGGAGAACGTAGAATGTGGTAAACTGGTTTCATTTGTGGAGCGGTGTTCTTTGCGCTTAAACTAAGGCTTTCGCATTTTCTGGATTGAAACTGATTTAGCACTTTGAAAACTGAATGGTATTATTTAAGTAGAGGCCGTTTATTTAGAACCGGCCAAAGTCGGATAATGCGTTCTAGTATATAGCATTTGAAGTAGCGGTTAATTTATTTAAAATGACAACACGTTCAAAAATTGAAATCAAATATTACTACATTCAAAATAAATTAAAATTCATGTTCAAATTACAGACCGTTTTAATATATACAAATCAACCACAGCGCTTTTGGGTTTATGAACGCCCTTCATTAAAAGCATATAACATGCAACAGTTGAAGTTATAAACACTGTCCGACTCGCAATTTAAAAGTTGCATAATATCAAATCAAGGTTAATAGAATTAACAGGTTGTCTCGTTCGCTATTCCCCCCATGGTACCATTTCTGGGCGAGCTGTGACGTCACTGCTAGACCTTCCGTTCTGTTGACAAGCGGCGCTTCGCTGAAAAACGTTGGAAAACAGCACGGTTTTGTTTAAAAATGCCTTGCTTTAAACATCAACGAGATACATGAAATGTTTCCTAAAATAATGTGCTAATACTGAAATATGACAAATGAACTCAAATTTGAATTCAAAACGAACTAAATTGCTGTAATTAACGGATGAAGAAGTCAAAAACAGCCGTTTGACAAATTATATATTAAGACAAGGATATGATTTTCCGGGTGATTTCGTATAACAAATACATTCATCATCTTCTTTTTTACACAAAATTTACATATTTCATGTGTAAATTGATAATCTTTATTAATATTTTTACTCACAAATATATTGCATGAATATGGATTTTAATATAGTATTTTTTAACAATTACTTTTACAACACATTAAAGATTTTAAACGAAATATCCCGTTCAAATTCATTAAATAGAGACTGTGCACTTTACTGTCTGTATTTTCTATTAAAGGTTTGGAATAGGATACAACTGATGAGAAAATATTTATTTCTATAAAACTCTCCATATTATCTTTATCAATTTGTAATTAAATTTCTATTTCTTTAAAAATTGGATGATTTAAAATTTCCTGCATATAAATGCTATGGCACTTATTCTATCGCGTAAGCGTACCATTCCGTTTCTAATAGTTCCTATACAAAAAATATTTGAACTTTATAATTTTCTGAAAAATGTCATCGATTTGATTTTAAAATATTTAGATTGTATCATTGCATGCACAATGCATGTAATTAATATTTTCATTTTATATGCTTAAAGAAAACCCCGTTTCTATATATTTAATGATATACATCTGCTGTTTAATTTTGTTTATTTGAAGTTTTTGTGAATTCATTTAATTTCTTTTATGGTATAGATATTACCGTAGAATTCAGTCAATCAGCACTTTAAAATGCGACAGAAAATCGTGGAAAATAAAAGGGGGGGGGGGGGGGGGGGTTAGGGAGTATCATCCAGAATTTTATGCTAAAAGAAACAAAGGCTATTTTTATCATTTTATTCGACGACGAATTTTTTTTCTCCGAAATTTGTCCAATATTTATGGGGAAGGAGCTTCAAACTAAAAAGATTCCATTCACCGTTTGCTTTAAAATAAATAGGGGTAAATGTATCATTTTAATGCGACTATAAATTTATTTTGTTTTTACAAAATTATCCATAAAATTACACTTGTTTCTTTTAACTTATGAATATTCCTTTTTTGAATAAAAACCATTTTTATTGAATCGAAACTACTCCGTCTTACTCATGATGAAGTCCTTCAATTTGACGAATCAAGATATAAATGCCTTAGCAAAAACTTTATTAACAAATTTACTAACAAAAAAAATCTTAACAAACTACATTTGACGTGACTAATAATTATTATTGCAATGATTTGATAAAATATGTGTTTTCAAATTTAAATCAATTACTGTTTTTTCTTCAGATGATTTTGAAAGTTTCCTGGCCTTCTCTCAAATCCAGACGATATATTTTTTCTAAAACATGTAAAATTTTTGAACTAGACAAAAGCTATGCATTCATTGCCTGGAAATAATATTTATTCTAATTTATACTGCTTTATTCATGCCTGTAAACTTCGGAATACAGTCAATATTTAAATGATGACTGATTTGCCACATTTAGATTCGAAATATATATTTATATCCGTCTCAAACCGATTCACATAACACCTATTGGCTCTTCTCTGATCATTCACTATTTTTTTATACATAACTTTTGCTCATTCAATTATCTTTCAACATAGCATTCAGTAATCTTTGTATAAACTTCACTTATGTTAAAATTTTAATAGCTTCCACTCTCATAAAAAAATTGCTATTTCTTTTCATATGTACGGAATTTATTTTCATAAACTTCACATTACTATGCATGTACTGTTTTATTTTATTCTATATTGCTTGCACACCGTTACTATTAGATAAATATTTAAATAGTTTCCGATCAACGTTTCTCAATAGTTCTTCTCGCCTCTGTCAGAGAATGGGTCTAGCAGTGACGTCACTCGTCCTTCCTTCCCGGGACAACTTTTTCTCCGAATGAGACAACCTTATATATAAGATATTCTACGGACCTTGATATCAAATGACACACGGCCACAATTAAATTCAAAACTGAGAAAAAGCCAAAACATAGTTTCATAAAGATAAGAAATTAAATGGCCGTGCAGATAGACAGACTTGCCAAGTTTTTTAATATTTCAAGATTTAAGTATTTAATTATGTGGATAAAGGTTTAACCTTTATGGAATCGAATTTTCTGTAATCATGCCGTTACCAATACCTGTATTCTGTATAATTCACTTCAGTTCCAGAAAAAACTACTTTCATTACCTATTTCAAAAGAACTTTTAATGTTTCTTCCTATATTAAATGTTTAAAGAATAAAATTAGTTTTATTTTTCGGCCGGAATACAATGCTGCCTATACCTATGATTTTATCTACAAAATTTACTCTGATGTTCGTTCAAACTTATTTATCGCAATGCCTCCCTCACCCCCCTTCACCACTGATTTTGAATTTACAATTCTGAATTTACTTTTGGTCGCGTGGCATTTGATATTATGCTAATTTTAAATTGTGAGTCAGATTATATTTATAACTTTCTTTGTACTGTTATATGTTATATGCCTCTGATGAAGGGCGTTCATACGTCCGAATGGGCTAAGGCGATTTCTGTATTTTGGTATCTTAAAACGTCCGAAAGGGCTAAGGCGATTTCTGTATTTTGGTATCTTAAAACGTCCGAAAGGGCTAAGGCGATTTCTGTATTTTGGTATCTTAAAACATCCGAAAGGGCTTAGGCGATTTCTGTATTTTGGTATCCTAAAACGTCCGAAACTTTAATTTATTTTGAAAGTTGTTCAGTGGTCAATTGTTCTTAATTAACCTTGCGGAAATTTTAAATAACCCTAGGGTTACACATTAGATTTCCATGCCACGCAAGTGCAATGCGTTTCATCAAAGCCTTCCAGAGCTCCATTTCGCCAGCCCCCCCACCTCGGAATTTCAAAATTTCAATGATGGCGGTCGTTTGTACTACGTTTGTACCGGATTGTACCGTAAAAATTTTCGTTTGTACCACTTCCGGAACGGGGTTATTCTCATTTCAAAGTGGGGGGCTGGCGAAACGGCAGCCCCCCCACCTCGGAATTTCAAAATTTCGTCGATGCCATTCGTTTGTAAGTAGTAAAGAAAGGCCGGTTCTGCGGCAGTGGCTGTGCAATGCTGTGCAAAGCTGTGCAATGGCGGCCATCTTGAATTCCGTAATCCTGGACGGGGGTGTAAAAGGGGGGAAAATGAAAAAAGGTGGAGGAAAATAATTTTGAAGAAACTTTTTGTCGGGTGGCAACGATTTTGTAGTCTTGTACGAGGGGTTTGGAGGGGAATAAATTTTTTGGAATGAGTTTTTTCTAAGTATAGGAGAAACTTTTTTTGAGGATGGCAACAGCTGCGAAGGCGGAATGAAACCATCAGCGCCCCCTAGCGACGAAAAGTGGAACCATCGGGGATAGAACTTAGAAATATTTTTTATTTCGGTTGCCATAGCAACACCTGGGGGAAGAAACTTTTTTCAGGTTGGCAACACCAACGGTGGCGGAGCAATGCCATCAGCGCCCCCTAGCGGCAGAAAGGAGAATTAAAATTTGGGATTTTTTTTTCTTTTTCTTTTTTTTTTCTTTTTCTAAATGAATTAAAGGTGCTAATGAGGATAATTAAATAAAGTGATTAAGTATATCAAGGTCTATGTTATTGCATGCTAGGAGCGTGCCAAGGACATGTTAAGGGCATACCAAGGAGTATGCTGAAGACATGTCGATATCCCTCCGCCTTCTAAGAAAAGAGTGCTTGTCCTATTCGTAGGTTATGAAGTGAACTGCGAGAATATCGTATGATGAGATACTTGAGAATCTTGTATGATGAAGGGAAATAACATTTCGGGAAATAATATATCTGTACTTACTTGAATTTTACACGTTTGTAATTTTTTTTTCAAAAAATGTGGTAATGGGAAAAATTAACATTTTGTTAAAATGTTCCAAAACCGTAAAAAAGTAACAAAAAATGTGGTAATGGGCAAAATTAACATTTTGCGTCTTTTTTTTGAAAATGTTAATTTCTCTATGGGAATTAACATGGGTTTTCGCACTTTTGTAATTTTTTTTCAAAAAATGTGGTAATGGGAAAAATTAACTTTTTGCACAAAATGTCTCAAAAACGTAAAAAAGTAACAAAAAATGTGGTAATGGGCAAAATTAACATTTTGCGATTTTTTTTTCAAAATGCCAATTTCTCTATGGGAATTAACATGGGTTTTCGCACTTTTGTAATTTTTTTACAAAAAAATGTGTGTTTTTACAAAAATGTCACTAAAAATGTGGTAATGGGCAAAATTAACATTTCGCACAAAATGTTGCAAAAACGTAAAAAAACAACAAAAATGTGCGTTTTTTACAAAAATGTGATAAAAAAGCGAGTTTTCAAAGTAGTAGAATCGCATGAATCGGGTGTATGAGAGGGGGTGTGTTTCCTCAACCAGTCTTAGAGTTTAAAAAAAATAAATATTCCCAAAAATAAATATTTTTAAATAATCGTGAAAGTGTGCTTATGCCTAAAATACTTGTGTGTTATGAATTTCACAAGTTAATGAAAGGAAGCGATAAAGTCCCGGAGTTTATATAATAGCAGATACCAATGTCTGTATACATGTTTTTACAAGTGTATACTACCATAGGGGGTTTCTTTAAACCCACATGTTTTAATATGTGTGTTATTTTATACATGCGTTATTTCTTTAAACCAACATGGTTTAATACGTGTGCTATTTTACAAGTGTATACTACCATACGGGTATCATTCAATCTTAACATGTTTTAAAAAGAGAGTGCAATGTTTTAAGATGAAGCCACATAGAAAGAATAATTTGAATAAAACTTCTCTGCGATGCGTGCGTTGAAAGAGTGTTCAGAATATTGGGTTTCTTACACTAATGCTGAAAAGCCCATACAGGTAATCTCTTAGAAAACCGCATAGTACATTAAATCACGATGACAGATCTACCCCTCCCCACCTCGCGTGAATGTGGATACTTACGTTAAACATAAGAATTTTACATTTTATTAACAAAATTTTGAAAATGCAAGTTTTTTTCTTATATTTTTTCGCAAATGTAAGTTTTCTACTTTTCAAAAACCACACTTGTGCCGTTTTCTCTATGGAAATTAACATAGGTTTTCACACTTGTGCTATTTTTTAACGTTTTTTCACAAAAACATACTTTTTACTAACAAAATTTTGAAAATGCAAGTTTTTTTCTTATATTTTTTCGCAAATGTAAGTTTTCTACTTTTCAAAAACCACACTTGTGCCGTTTTCGCTATGGAAATTAACATAGGTTTTCACACTTGTGCTATTTTTTAACGTTTTTTCACAAAAACATACTTTTTACTAACAAAATTTTGAAAATGCAAGTTTTTTTCTTATATTTTTTCGCAAATGTAAGTTTTCTACTTTTCAAAAACCACACTTGTGCCGTTTTCTCTATGGAAATTAACATAGGTTTTCACACTTGTGCTATTTTTTAACGTTTTTTCACAAAAACATACTTTTTACTAACAAAATTTTGAAAATGCAAGTTTTTTTCTTATATTTTTTCGCAAATGTAAGTTTTCTACTTTTCAAAAACCACACTTGTGCCGTTTTCTCTATGGAAATTAACATAGGTTTTCACACTTGTGCTATTTTTTAACGTTTTTTCACAAAAACATACTTTTTACTAACAAAATTTTGAAAATGCAAGTTTTTTTCTTATATTTTTTCGCAAATGTAAGTTTTCTACTTTTCAAAAACCACACTTGTGCCGTTTTCTCTATGGAAATTAACATAGGTTTTCACACTTGTGCTATTTTTTAACTTTTTTTCACAAAAACATACTTTTTACTTGTAAAAAACTAACAAAAACGCGTTTTTAAAGTAGCAGAATCGCGTGAATTGGTGTTTTAAAGTGGTAGAATCGCATGAATTGGTGTTTTAAAGTAGCAGAATCGCGTGAATTGGTGTTTTCAAAGTAGCAGAATCGCGTGAATCGGGTGTATGGGAGGGGGTGTGTTTCCTCAACCATTTCGGCCTTCGATTTCAAAATTTAAAAAGTAAATATTTTAAATAATCATGAAAGTGTGCTTATGTCCAAAATACCTGAGTGTTATGAATCTCGCAAGTTAATTAAAGGATGTTAATTAAATTAATTGATTAAGTATTGAATGTCTGTATACCAGGAGCATGTCAAATAGTAATGTTATGAATCCCACATCCATTTTAGTCTGAAAATCTAGAAAAACCTCATAGAATATACCTATTTTAAAAATAAGTATTATAAAAAAGGGCTAGTGTATCAGTTTATACGCATAGTGTGTGTCTTATTTCTCTAAATCCCGTCATTTTTAAAAATAAAAGTACATGCCAGAACCCTCCACGCCTAACTATCATAAAAATGATTTACCTATGAGTGCCCCCGCCCAACACTTTTGTGCGGATGGAGGGGAGATGTTTAACACATTCTCGGCGCTAGGAGAATACGTAGTGGACGTTGGCACGTGTTATATTACTGAATAAGAAATTGCTTAGCCTGAAATACAAGCGAGTCTGTATTCAGGAGATATATAGTCGAAAATGTCTATCCTATGATTTTTAACGTTTGAAATAGCAAAATACACGCTAATTTCTTTACAACGAATAACATATATTTCTTGTATGCATACTAGTTCTAAGCCGGACGGCCTGGGGCTTTCACATATAGCTTTCTGAGGGAGGGAGAAACGGCTAATACGGTGATACATATGACACACGCGCTCAGCACAAATCGATGGAAATAAATGCTGAGATAGTTTTTAAAGACGAGACTTTGAAATTTTTCTCGATAAATAAGGTATTTGAGGTTATTTAACGTGTGAATGATCGATATATGCCAATAAAATGAGGAACTAGGCCAAGTTTACAAGTATAGGACTTTAAAGTTTTGATGTTTTAGGGGTAGAACTTGAATTTATAATTAAACATGATTTCTACTAACTACTGCAAAGGGAGAAATGCATAGCGAAAGGGGTTATGTGTGTATATATATATATATATATATAATGCATAACACCCACCGGTGGAATGCAGATCTAAGATAGTATTTTTAGGAGAAGACATGGGATTCTTAAGTAAATGGAGTATTTAGAGACATTTAAAGAGATATGAACATGAGATAAGGTAACATCCATAATACACACAACTAATATAGGACAGCGAAAGGAAAACTTTAGTATTGTTTAGAGACCGAACTTCAAATTTTTAAGTAAATGTAGGTGTTTGGAAAATTTTTAATGAACTATGTGCGATACACATGTCTCCGATCACACTGGTGGAAAAGTGATATCGGAGCAGTTTTTAAAGATGTAACTTTAACTTTTTGAATTAAGTGAAGAATCTGCTAAATATTAGAGGGTGCTGACGCTTACCGAGGGTTTTATGTATAATACACATTAGCAGCATATAACATTAGGAAGGGGATATTAGAAAAATTTTTAAAGATAGGACTTTAGATTTTGGAACTAAATGAGATATCAAGAAACATTTAAAGGGGGTGAAAACATCTAATGAGGCGGAATGGGGGTGTACTTACCCAAGATACCCAGCACTGAAGTTATTCACTAAGATAAATTTTTTTAAAGTAAAGACTTTATAAGTTTCACATAAAAGGCAATTTATACTAGTTTTTAAAGAAATGAAAACGCCCAGCGAGATGACTTAGAATAAATACAACGCCGATATATATAACACTGAAAAGAAAACTTAAATATTGTTTAAAGACTGCACTTCAAATTTCAAAGTAAATGTACATACCCAGAAACTTTTAATGGACTAGTATAATACACATACTCGATATAACAGCTAAATGACGAACTAAGAATAATTTATAAGTATGTAACTTTGGATTTTTTTAGTTAAATAGGGATTTCAGCTAATTTTTAGAGGGATAGAAAGGTATACTAAAGGGTGTACAACAAATTTTTAGAAGGAACTAAGGGAATTTTCTAGCTAAATAGGGATTTCCACTACTTTTTAAAGGGATATAAAGACATACTAAAGGGTATACAGTAAATTTTTAGAGGGGACTTTGAGAATTTTTTAGCTAAATAGGGATTTCTACTAACTTTTAAGGAATAGAAACACGTACTGAAGAGTATAGAGCGTAATCATTACTAACATCTAGTGCTAAAATGAGGAATTAGAGTAATATTTAGGGGATGGGACTTTAGATTTTTAAGTAAATGTTATGTTTAAAAACTTTTAAAGTAGCGTAAATACCTACTAAGATGACATATGCGATACACATAGCCAATACATAGTTATTAAATAGGGAAAAGCTAAGATGGCTTTTTAGAATAACACCTAAAATTTTTTCTAACTAAGCGCAATATATCAACACTTAAAGCGGACGAATACGAAGATTCAGACGGCATGTGTGATACACATCGCGGGCACATAACAGTTAAATGTTAATTTAAGTAAGTTTTTAAGGATAGAACTCTGATTTTTTTGGGTAAATGAGATGTTTAAGAACATTTAAAGAGTCAAAAACACCTAATAAGGTGGTATGAGATGATTTCATTATCATCAGATGACAGCGAAATGGGGATACTACAAATATTTTAAAGGGGAATCCTTAAAATTTCTAAGTAAATAACCTTTAAAGGGGCAAAAAATATATAGTGAAGTTGTGTAGATAATACAGGTCATCGACATTCTAAAACAGACAAGACATGTCTATACAAGATAAAAAATGTTGTGCGTTAATATAAACATACATTATTCTATGTAGCAATGTAATACATGCCCCAAGATTTATATAAAGTAATCGCGAATCCATTATACCAATCCCATCAGAAATCAGCTAAAATAATAAAATTACCAAGCTGAATAATATATCTAGGTACTAAAACCCCAACAAACTACATTAAATTGATAAAAATCTTAACTAAATAAAATAATGAAGCTGTAACATACTATAAAAATACTAAGTTTAATAAAATAATAGAATAAAATCATATTAAAGCAAGTACTTACATGTTCAATCCGACTCAAAAATGCTGCATTAGGTGTAGGCCGATGAATAATGACAGATATAACATCTCCAGCTTTACCAACTTAAACCGACATATTCGCAGAGCAACTTGAAACGCGTCTTAACAGCACGAAATCCACAGCAGAAGTGATAAAATCGATACTTCAACGACACCCCCTACACGACAAGGTCACATCAAGGTCATATCATGGTTACTGTTAAACTATGGTATAAAATAGAATCACATGTTAAAAAATAATAGATTTTAGTAAAATAATTAAAGAAAATCCCTTTGTGATTATGAATGGCCTGTCTATTCTTACCGTGTGTATGTGTGTATGTGTGTGTGTGTGTGTGTGTGTGTGTGTGTGTGTGTGTGTGTATGTGTAATCATACCTTAAAAAGCTATATATCTGTAGTATCCCAACAGATACTAATATTTGTTTTACACATTTAGTTAAAACTTTTTTTAATTACACTTAAAATAAGTGCAACTGAAATAAAGTTTTTCAAAGTTTAAAAAACAAATATTAGTATCCGTTGGGATACTACAGATATATAGCTTTTTAAGGTATAATTACACATACACACACACACACACACACACACACACACACACACACACACATACACACATACACACGGTAAGAATAGACAGGCCATTCATAATCACAAAGGGATTTTCTTTAATTATTTTACTAAAATCTATTATTTTTTAACATGTGATTCTATTTTATACCATAGTTTAACAGTAACCATGATATGACCTTGATGTGACCTTGTCGTGTAGGGGGTGTCGTTGAAGTATCGATTTTATCACTTCTGCTGTGGATTTCGTGCTGTTAAGACGCGTTTCAAGTTGCTCTGCGAATATGTCGGTTTAAGTTGGTAAAGCTGGAGATGTTATATCTGTCATTATTCATCGGCCTACACCTAATGCAGCATTTTTGAGTCGGATTGAACATGTAAGTACTTGCTTTAATATGATTTTATTCTATTATTTTATTAAACTTAGTATTTTTATAGTATGTTACAGCTTCATTATTTTATTTAGTTAAGATTTTTATCAATTTAATGTAGTTTGTTGGGGTTTTAGTACCTAGATATATTATTCAGCTTGGTAATTTTATTATTTTAGCTGATTTCTGATGGGATTGGTATAATGGATTCGCGATTACTTTATATAAATCTTGGGGCATGTATTACATTGCTACATAGAATAATGTATGTTTATATTAACGCACAACATTTTTTATCTTGTATAGACATGTCTTGTCTGTTTTAGAATGTCGATGACCTGTATTATCTACACAACTTCACTATATATTTTTTGCCCCTTTAAAGGTTATTTACTTAGAAATTTTAAGGATTCCCCTTTAAAATATTTGTAGTATCCCCATTTCGCTGTCATCTGATGATAATGAAATCATCTCATACCACCTTATTAGGTGTTTTTGACTCTTTAAATGTTCTTAAACATCTCATTTACCCAAAAAAATCAGAGTTCTATCCTTAAAAACTTACTTAAATTAACATTTAACTGTTATGTGCCCGCGATGTGTATCACACATGCCGTCTGAATCTTCGTATTCGTCCGCTTTAAGTGTTGATATATTGCGCTTAGTTAGAAAAAATTTTAGGTGTTATTCTAAAAAGCCATCTTAGCTTTTCCCTATTTAATAACTATGTATTGGCTATGTGTATCGCATATGTCATCTTAGTAGGTATTTACGCTACTTTAAAAGTTTTTAAACATAACATTTACTTAAAAATCTAAAGTCCCATCCCCTAAATATTACTCTAATTCCTCATTTTAGCACTAGATGTTAGTAATGATTACGCTCTATACTCTTCAGTACGTGTTTCTATTCCTTAAAAGTTAGTAGAAATCCCTATTTAGCTAAAAAATTCTCAAAGTCCCCTCTAAAAATTTACTGTATACCCTTTAGTATGTCTTTATATCCCTTTAAAAAGTAGTGGAAATCCCTATTTAGCTAGAAAATTCCCTTAGTTCCTTCTAAAAATTTGTTGTACACCCTTTAGTATACTTTTCTATCCCTCTAAAAATTAGCTGAAATCCCTATTTAACTAAAAAAATCCAAACTTACATACTTATAAATTATTCTTAGTTCGTCATTTAGCTGTTATATCGAGTATGTGTATTATACTAGTCCATTAAAAGTTTCTGGGTATGTACATTTACTTTGAAATTTGAAGTGCAGTCTTTAAACAATATTTAAGTTTTCTTTTCAGTGTTATATATATCGGCGTTGTATTTATTCTAAGTCATCTCGCTGGGCGTTTTCATTTCTTTAAAAACTAGTATAAATTGCCTTTTATGTGAAACTTATAAAGTCTTTACTTTAAAAAAATTTATCTTAGTGAATAACTTCAGTGCTGGGTATCTTGGGTAAGTACACCCCCATTCCGCCTCATTAGATGTTTTCACCCCCTTTAAATGTTTCTTGATATCTCATTTAGTTCCAAAATCTAAAGTCCTATCTTTAAAAATTTTTCTAATATCCCCTTCCTAATGTTATATGCTGCTAATGTGTATTATACATAAAACCCTCGGTAAGCGTCAGCACCCTCTAATATTTAGCAGATTCTTCACTTAATTCAAAAAGTTAAAGTTACATCTTTAAAAACTGCTCCGATATCACTTTTCCACCACTGTGATCGGAGACATGTGTATCGCACATAGTTCATTAAAAATTTTCCAAACACCTACATTTACTTAAAAATTTGAAGTTCGGTCTCTAAACAATACTAAAGTTTTCCTTTCGCTGTCCTATATTAGTTGTGTGTATTATGGATGTTACCTTATCTCATGTTCATATCTCTTTAAATGTCTCTAAATACTCCATTTACTTAAGAATCCCATGTCTTCTCCTAAAAATACTATCTTAGATCTGCATTCCACCGGTGGGTGTTATGCATTATATATATATATATATATATATATACACACATAACCCCTTTCGCTATGCATTTCTCCCTTTGCAGTAGTTAGTAGAAATCATGTTTAATTATAAATTCAAGTTCTACCCCTAAAACATCAAAACTTTAAAGTCCTATACTTGTAAACTTGGCCTAGTTCCTCATTTTATTGGCATATATCGATCATTCACACGTTAAATAACCTCAAATACCTTATTTATCGAGAAAAATTTCAAAGTCTCGTCTTTAAAAACTATCTCAGCATTTATTTCCATCGATTTGTGCTGAGCGCGTGTGTCATATGTATCACCGTATTAGCCGTTTCTCCCTCCCTCAGAAAGCTATATGTGAAAGCCCCAGGCCGTCCGGCTTAGAACTAGTATGCATACAAGAAATATATGTTATTCGTTGTAAAGAAATTAGCGTGTATTTTGCTATTTCAAACGTTAAAAATCATAGGATAGACATTTTCGACTATATATCTCCTGAATACAGACTCGCTTGTATTTCAGGCTAAGCAATTTCTTATTCAGTAATATAACACGTGCCAACGTCCACTACGTATTCTCCTAGCGCCGAGAATGTGTTAAACATCTCCCCTCCATCCGCACAAAAGTGTTGGGCGGGGGCACTCATAGGTAAATCATTTTTATGATAGTTAGGCGTGGAGGGTTCTGGCATGTACTTTTATTTTTAAAAATGACGGGATTTAGAGAAATAAGACACACACTATGCGTATAAACTGATACACTAGCCCTTTTTTATAATACTTATTTTTAAAATAGGTATATTCTATGAGGTTTTTCTAGATTTTCAGACTAAAATGGATGTGGGATTCATAACATTACTATTTGACATGCTCCTGGTATACAGACATTCAATACTTAATCAATTAATTTAATTAACATCCTTTAATTAACTTGCGAGATTCATAACACTCAGGTATTTTGGACATAAGCACACTTTCATGATTATTTAAAATATTTACTTTTTAAATTTTGAAATCGAAGGCCGAAATGGTTGAGGAAACACACCCCCTCCCATACACCCGATTCACGCGATTCTGCTACTTTGAAAACACCAATTCACGCGATTCTGCTACTTTAAAACACCAATTCATGCGATTCTACCACTTTAAAACACCAATTCACGCGATTCTGCTACTTTAAAAACGCGTTTTTGTTAGTTTTTTACAAGTAAAAAGTATGTTTTTGTGAAAAAAAGTTAAAAAATAGCACAAGTGTGAAAACCTATGTTAATTTCCATAGAGAAAACGGCACAAGTGTGGTTTTTGAAAAGTAGAAAACTTACATTTGCGAAAAAATATAAGAAAAAAACTTGCATTTTCAAAATTTTGTTAGTAAAAAGTATGTTTTTGTGAAAAAACGTTAAAAAATAGCACAAGTGTGAAAACCTATGTTAATTTCCATAGAGAAAACGGCACAAGTGTGGTTTTTGAAAAGTAGAAAACTTACATTTACGAAAAAATATAAGAAAAAAACTTGCATTTTCAAAATTTTGTTAGTAAAAAGTATGTTTTTGTGAAAAAACGTTAAAAAATAGCACAAGTGTGAAAACCTATGTTAATTTCCATAGAGAAAACGGCACAAGTGTGGTTTTTGAAAAGTAGAAAACTTACATTTGCGAAAAAATATAAGAAAAAAACTTGCATTTTCAAAATTTTGTTAGTAAAAAGTATGTTTTTGTGAAAAAACGTTAAAAAATAGCACAAGTGTGAAAACCTATGTTAATTTCCATAGAGAAAACGGCACAAGTGTGGTTTTTGAAAAGTAGAAAACTTACATTTGCGAAAAAATATAAGAAAAAAACTTGCATTTTCAAAATTTTGTTAGTAAAAAGTATGTTTTTGTGAAAAAACGTTAAAAAATAGCACAAGTGTGAAAACCTATGTTAATTTCCATAGAGAAAACGGCACAAGTGTGGTTTTTGAAAAGTAGAAAACTTACATTTGCGAAAAAATATAAGAAAAAAACTTGCATTTTCAAAATTTTGTTAGTAAAAAGTATGTTTTTGTGAAAAAACGTTAAAAAATAGCACAAGTGTGAAAACCTATGTTAATTTCCATAGAGAAAACGGCACAAGTGTGGTTTTTGAAAAGTAGAAAACTTACATTTGCGAAAAAATATAAGAAAAAAACTTGCATTTTCAAAATTTTGTTAATAAAATGTAAAATTCTTATGTTTAACGTAAGTATCCACATTCACGCGAGGTGGGGAGGGGTAGATCTGTCATCGTGATTTAATGTACTATGCGGTTTTCTAAGAGATTACCTGTATGGGCTTTTCAGCATTAGTGTAAGAAACCCAATATTCTGAACACTCTTTCAACGCACGCATCGCAGAGAAGTTTTATTCAAATTATTCTTTCTATGTGGCTTCATCTTAAAACATTGCACTCTCTTTTTAAAACATGTTAAGATTGAATGATACCCGTATGGTAGTATACACTTGTAAAATAGCACACGTATTAAACCATGTTGGTTTAAAGAAATAACGCATGTATAAAATAACACACATATTAAAACATGTGGGTTTAAAGAAACCCCCTATGGTAGTATACACTTGTAAAAACATGTATACAGACATTGGTATCTGCTATTATATAAACTCCGGGACTTTATCGCTTCCTTTCATTAACTTGTGAAATTCATAACACACAAGTATTTTAGGCATAAGCACACTTTCACGATTATTTAAAAATATTTATTTTTGGGAATATTTATTTTTTTTAAACTCTAAGACTGGTTGAGGAAACACACCCCCTCTCATACACCCGATTCATGCGATTCTACTACTTTGAAAACTCGCTTTTTTATCACATTTTTGTAAAAAACGCACATTTTTGTTGTTTTTTTACGTTTTTGCAACATTTTGTGCGAAATGTTAATTTTGCCCATTACCACATTTTTAGTGACATTTTTGTAAAAACACACATTTTTTTGTAAAAAAATTACAAAAGTGCGAAAACCCATGTTAATTCCCATAGAGAAATTGGCATTTTGAAAAAAAAATCGCAAAATGTTAATTTTGCCCATTACCACATTTTTTGTTACTTTTTTACGTTTTTGAGACATTTTGTGCAAAAAGTTAATTTTTCCCATTACCACATTTTTTGAAAAAAAATTACAAAAGTGCGAAAACCCATGTTAATTCCCATAGAGAAATTAACATTTTCAAAAAAAAGACGCAAAATGTTAATTTTGCCCATTACCACATTTTTTGTTACTTTTTTACGGTTTTGGAACATTTTAACAAAATGTTAATTTTTCCCATTACCACATTTTTTGAAAAAAAAATTACAAACGTGTAAAATTCAAGTAAGTACAGATATATTATTTCCCGAAATGTTATTTCCCTTCATCATACAAGATTCTCAAGTATCTCATCATACGATATTCTCGCAGTTCACTTCATAACCTACGAATAGGACAAGCACTCTTTTCTTAGAAGGCGGAGGGATATCGACATGTCTTCAGCATACTCCTTGGTATGCCCTTAACATGTCCTTGGCACGCTCCTAGCATGCAATAACATAGACCTTGATATACTTAATCACTTTATTTAATTATCCTCATTAACACCTTTAATTCATTTAGAAAAAGAAAAAAAAAATAAAAAGAAAAAAAAAATCCCAAATTTTAATTCTCCTTTCTGCCGCTAGGGGGCGCTGATGGCATTGCTCCGCCACCGTTGGTGTTGCCAACCTGAAAAAAGTTTCTTCCCCCAGGTGTTGCTATGGCAACCGAAATAAAAAATATTTCTAAGTTCTATCCCCGATGGTTCCACTTTTCGTCGCTAGGGGGCGCTGATGGTTTCATTCCGCCTTCGCAGCTGTTGCCATCCTCAAAAAAAGTTTCTCCTATACTTAGAAAAAACTCATTCCAAAAAATTTATTCCCCTCCAAACCCCTCGTACAAGACTACAAAATCGTTGCCACCCGACAAAAAGTTTCTTCAAAATTTTTTTCCTCCACCTTTTTTCATTTTCCCCCCTTTTACACCCCCGTCCAGGATTACGGAATTCAAGATGGCGGCCATTGCACAGCTTTGCACAGCATTGCACAGCCACTGTCGCAGAACCGGCCTTTCTTTACTACTTTTGTACTACGTTTGTACCGGTTTGTACCGTAAAAATTTTCGTTTGTACCACTTCCGGTACGGCGTAATTTTAATTTAAAAATGGGTGACCTTGAGCTTCGGCAAACCCCACCTCGAAATTTCAAAATTTCGTCGATGCCATTCGTTTGTATTACGTTTGTACCGGTTTGTACCGTAAAAATTTTCGTTTGTACCACTTCCGGTACGGCGTAAATTTTATTTAAAAGTGGGTGACCTTGAGCTCCGGAAACCCCCCACTTCGAAATTTCAAAATTTCGTCGATGCCATTCGTTTGTATTACGTTTGTACCGGTTTGTACCGTAAAAATTTTCGTTTGTACCACTTCCGGTACGGCGTAATTTTTATTTAAAAGTGGGTGACCTTGAGCTCCAGCAACCCCTCACTTCGAAATTTCAAAATTTCGTCGATGCTTTTCGTTTGTACTACGTTTGTACCGGTTTGTACCGTAAAAATTTTCGTTTGTACCACTTCCGGTACGGCGTAACTTTTATTTAAAAGTGGATGACCTTGAGCTCCGGCAACTCCCCACCTCGAAATTTCAAAATTTCGTCGATGCCATTCGTTTGTACTACATTTGTACCGGTTTGTACCGTAAAAATTTTCGTTTGTACCACTTCCGGTACGGCGTAATTTTTATTTAAAAGTGGGTGACCTTGAGCTCCGGCAGCCCCCCACCTCGAAATTTCAGGATTTCGTCGATGCCATTCGTTTGTACTACGTTTGTACCGTAAAAATTTTCGCTTGTACCACTTCCGGTACGGCGTAATTTTTATTTAAAAGTCGGTCACCTTGAGCTTCGGCAACCCCCCACCTCGAAATTTCAGAATTTCGTCGATGCCATTCGTTTGTACTACGTTTGTACCGGTTTGTACCGAAAAATTTTCGTTTGTACCACTTCCGGTATGGCGTAATTTTTATTTAAAAGTCGGTCAGCTTGAGCTTCGGCAACCCCCCCACCTCGAAATTTCAGAATTTCGTCGATGCCATTCGTTTGTACTACGTTTGTACCGTAAAAATTTTCGCTTGTACCACTTCCGGTACGGCGTAATTTTTATTTAAAAGTCGGTCACCTTGAGCTTCGGCAACCCCCCACCTCGAAATTTTAGAATTTCGTCGATGCCATTCGTTTGTACTACGTTTGTACCGGTTTGTACCGTAAAAATTTTCGTTTGTACCACTTCCGGTACGGCGTAATTTTAATTTAAAAGTGGGTGACCTTGACTTCCGGCAACCCCCACCTCGAAATTTCAAAATTTCGTCGATGCCATTCGTTTGTATTACGTTTGTACCGGTTTGTACCGTAAAAATTTTCGTTTGTACCACTTCCGGTACGGCGCAATTTTAATTTAAAAGTGGGTGACCTTGAGCTCCGGCAGCCCCCCCACCTCGAAATTTCAAAATTTCGTCGATGCCATTCGTTTGTACTACATTTGTACTGGTTTGTACCGTAAAAATTTTCGTTTGTACCACTTCCGGTACAGCGTAATTTTTATTTTAAAGTGGGTGACCTTGAGCCCCGGCAACCCCCACCTCGAAATTTCTGAATTTCGTCAATGCCATTCGTTTGTATTACGTTTGTACCGGTTTGTATCGTAAAAATTTTCGTTTATACCACTTTCGGTACGGCGTAATTTTTATTTAAAAGTGGGTGACCTTGAGCTTCGGCAAGCCCTCCACCTCGAAATTTCAGAATTTAGTTCATGATTGCATTCGTTTGTAGAACGTTTGTACCGGATTGTATCGTGAAAATTTTCGTGTGTACCGCTTCCGGTACGGCGTAATTTTTATTTAAAAGTCTGTGACCTTGAGCATCGGCAACCCCCACCTCGAAATTTCAAAATTTCGTTGATTCCATTCGTTTGTACTATGTTTGTACTGGATTATACCGTGAAAGTTTTCGTTTGTATCATTTCCGGCACGGCGTAATTTTTATTTAAAAGTGAGTGACCTTAAGCATCGGTAATCCTCCCAACTCGGAATTTCAAAATTTCGTCGACGCCATGCGTTTGGACTATGTTTGAACCGGATATTATACCATAAAAATTTTCGTTTGTACCAATTCTTAAGCTTACATGCTGTACATCTAAGCTTACATGCTGTACATCTTAAGCTTACATGATATATCTTCTTAATGTTACAGTTTAATTTTCCATCATAGTCTTTTCTGTAAGACAAAATGTCATTAGGTGATTATCAATGCCAATAAGATCTTGTACTTTGTAATTCAAATTCACCTGGATTCAAAATTATGCAAATCAATTAATCTGTCATTAAGAAATATCATATTGTTTTTATTAATCATACCATGTTTCTAGTGATATTCATATATCATATATTTATTTGTACAATTACATAGGTAATAAAATTATTTTTATAGCTTTATAGAAAATATGCAAGACATTAAATTTGAGAAGGGGGACTATTTACTAATGGAATATTATAATTTTTGAAACTAGTTGTGTACATGGACACCACCACGTTCCAGTATAAAACTGACATTTCTGTGACAAACATTGGTGTTCAACAAGATAACTTCTTATTGTTTTATGTTTTGAACTCTTTTAATTGCTTTTAATTATTAATCTTAGTTTGTTATGAGTATTAATTAGTAATTTGGTCTATTTTTTCATTATTTCTGCATTTAAAATTAATCAGCAGTTTAGATTTTGAGGGAAATCCTTACGTTTCTGACAAATGTTTTTAATTTAAAGGAATTAAAGGAAATATATTTCTATTAGGTATGAGATAAGTATGGTCATCCTGCTAGAGGAGTGTTGCCTTTTGCGGCAAATTTCAAAAGGAATCTGTTAGAAACTAAATTTTCTAATATATACTTTTGTCGCCTACTATTTATATCGATCTTTAGTTTCGAAGACATTTCGAGTGAAAGTATAGCGAATTAAAAAAATACTTGCTTGTACAGGTACTTTAATTTAAAAAAAAAAAAGTTCAAAATATTACGTTAGTATATTACTAATGCTAGTAGGGGATTAGGGAGAGTTCAGCGGCACTTCAGAGGCGGTGAATCCCTATACTTTAACATGGGGAACCCTCCGAGGCCAGAAAATGGGTGCATCAACAGAGGCGGTGGTAAAGTCCCATGCTTTAACATAGGGGTTCTCAGAAGTCGGTGTGAGGCAGCACAGTTCCATAAGGTGACGTCACAGAAGAGAGTGGAGTTTATGACGTATATTGTTTTTCCTTTTTAGTAACAAAATTTCGTAAATGTAAGTTTTTTCTTTTTTTTTTTTTCAACAAGTTGGATTTTGAGGGTTGTTGGATTTCTCTATGGGAAATAACATGAATTTTAAGAAAGTGTCACTTTTAGCGTTTTTTCACAAAAAGTTTCAAAAACGTTAAAAAACAACAAAAATGTACGTTTTTAAAATAAATTGTGGTTTTTAGATTGTTTGAATTCTCTATGGGAAATAACATGGATTTTCGCACTTTTGTGTATTTTTTGTAAAAAAAATGTGCGTTTTTGCAAAAGTGTTACCAAAAAAGCGTTTTTTGAAAAATGTGACATTTTGCGATTTTTTTTCAAAATGTCGTTTTCTCTATGGGAATTAACATAGGTTTTCGCACTTTTACATTTTTTTTTAAAAAATGTGCGTTTTTGCAAAAGTGTTACCAAAAATGCGTTTTTTGAAAAATGTGACATTTTGCGATTTTTTTCAAAAACACACTTTTTACTTGTAAAAACTAAGAAAAACACGTTTTCAAAGTAGCAGAATCGCGTGAATTGGTGTTTTAAAGTAGTAGAATCGCGTGAATCGGTGTTTTAAAGTAGCAGAATCGCGTGAATCGGTGTTTTAAAGTAGCAGAATCGCGTGAATTGGTGTTTTAAAGTAGCAGAATCGCGTGAATCGGGTGTATGGGAGGGGGGGTGTTTCCTCAACCATTCTGGGCTTGGATTTCAAAATTTTAATATTTGTAAACATAAATATTTTAAATAATAGCAGATACTTGTTTTCAACTATCCAAATGCAGTAATGTCTCTAAGAAATTAGATGCTGTTAGAAAAATATATTATTTTTTTTATTGTGGTCCCACCTCCACCCGGTGTATAGGATACACCGCCACAATTTCTTTTTTTTTTTTTCTTTTTTCCTATTTTTTCCTTCTTTTTTTTTTTCCTTCTTTCTCTTTTTTCCTTTTTTTATTTTTTTATTTTAAAATGACCGTAGGCATAACTTGTAATGCCGTCCTCGAGTAAATATCTTTTGTCATCAATGGGTGACAAAGCCACCTTGTTCTGGCATACAGTGAATAGTTTATGATGACTACTATCAATTCTAATCTGTTCTTCCATGGTAGGTCTAACACTCAACAGGCATTGTCTATAGTCATTATGTGTCATTTTCCGTGCAACCACATGTGTAGAAACACCTTTAGCTCTTTTCTTTTCTCCAGCAGCTGATAGAATAGAGTACATTTTAGGTCTAAGTCCTATAAACTCTTGAATGGGGGTTGAATTCAGTTCATCTTTAAAATATCCAATACGCTTTTTATTGTCTTCACTGAAGAGGGGATGATCCTTGGGATAGTCAGAAAAATCATACAAGTGTTTATGCTGGTTCATATCTTCATAAATATCAGCAGTTTGGATTTCATAAGCCAATGAATCAGTATCGGTGAAGAGAAGCGAAGCTTTTTCACCATATTGGCTTTTAATATGTTTATAATGAAACTCATACATCAGGAGTTTAGATAACTCCAAGATAGCAAAGCCAACGTATATAGGCCGATTCATTAAAATGCAACTCTTTACACGTTCAACACCCACCAGATCTTCGCTAAAAATCCTGATAGCTCTAAAAGCTGGAGATGCCACCACCTTCAGGGCCCGCTTTGAAGAATTCACTAGTTCAATATTCACTCGATTTCGAAGATTCTCCATCGTTTTTCCAAACACAGCGTTATTAAGCAATTTAAAAAAGTCTTTCTCAAAATTAGTCTTTGCCTTCTTTCTTTCTTCTGTGTTAAATTGGATGTATTTTTGCAGCCATGGCTTCTGTGAAAATTTTAAGGTCTTGTGAATTTTCTTGAGTCTTAAACCTAATGATAGGTATAGCTGAAGGTTCCGATAGTGAACAATATAATGTTTCTTGTCATGCAGATTGGGTACCAATTTCGTAGTACTAACAAAATGTACATGATGTAACTGTTGAACTAGTCGTTCAGCATAGGGGGAGAGCATTTCTCGTTCAATCTTCACCCTTTCAGGGGCTAGAGGGTATTCATTATGATAATCATGTAAGGATTCAGGATACTCCAGATCCACTTCAAATATATATCCCTCTTGGGTATTATCCTTTAGACTCATTATCCAGAATTCATTCAAATTTTCTGTAGATATCCATTCAAAGCCACCATAGGGCAGTGGTTCAGACATGGCCCAACCATATAGGTTATTAGCATCAAGATAGATAATGTGCTTATCAGGCTTAGAAGAATCGTAATTTTCCAAATAACGATTATTAGCCTCGGATCTACGCTGACTTATCATACATATGCCACCGCGGATTCCACGTTCTATAAACAGTAACATATTTTCATCTGTGAGTAGTTCCAGGGTTTGCTCAGTCATTTTCAAAGAGGCCTGCCAAGCCAGTCCAGGGGCGGTCATCATATGAGCGGCGTCTAAATCATAGTTCTTCTTGCAAATTTTTCGAAAATTCTCAAATACATCGGCTAATAGTAGCACATCTGTTTTCACATACAGGTCGTGATATTCTCCCAAGTTCTTTATGTTGAAGGTATCCCATACAGTTTGGGCATGCCGATAATCTTCACTCTTAATATCTTCTCCTTTAATATCATTATGAAATGCAGAAGGGGGAGGGAGTACATTTTCATCAAATTTTTGAAAGGATGTCATATAGCTATAGGGATATACTCCTTTCCTAATAAGAGCATTCTGTTGTACTATATCGGGGAAATGTTCTCTGAGAATATAAAATTCACTCAAGTCTAAATTGGAAACTAGCTTTTCCAGGGAAGCATTCAGAAACTGTAGGCTATCAATAAATTGTAAACAGACACGGGGCCCCTCTTTCTTTGAAATCTTAAAAGATATGTATTTTTCAATATTAGTGGCAATCACATCAATTTTATGGTCTTGCAATTTCCCAAAACTCAGCATAATATGATGAGAGTCATAATTTTTTAAATTATGAAACACTACAGGAATATTAATACTTTGTCTATAGTTAAGATTACAGGCATTATGCAGGGCACCTCTATAGGCTCCAGTCACGTGATTGTGATCACGCACACGATCTGTTTTCAGTTCACGATGGCACACGTTACAATGGGTAGCTCTTTCAAAGTCAACTTCATTCTCTTTAGTCATTCGTAGTGGTTTAACATAACGTAATTTTTCTCCAAGATACTGTTTCTCCATTATCAAGTTGTTAAGAAAATGATTCACAGGGTCGATACCTCGATACACAGTAGCTTGTTTCAGGCATTTTCCATCAGGCCCTATAATAACATAAGCATATCCACAAGGTTCATGAATCGCTAGTCTATGCATGTAAGATCTAATATTCGAGGGTTTAGTAGTGTCTTCTTTAACGATCAGGGCTTCAAAGTCAGCATAAATGATGAAAGGGATAGAATGCTGATACTGTTTGTTCGTGAATTGGAGATATTTCTGATCTTCCGAGGGCATTTTAATGCGCTGAGGTGCATGTTCTTTGCAATATTGAGCATGATCTTGCAAAAGATCGTCTCTACTGTAACGATGTAAACATCTATAACATATATATTGGGCTCCATTGTGCTTAGTTATATCTCCCAGCAAGCGTGACATATTCCTTATGAGAGTATAGTGTTGCTTATCTTCATCACTAATCAGCAGGAGATTCACACAGTCTTCATCTTCACGTTTGGATATATGCAAAGGAAAAATATCTTCATCTTCGTATCCATATACATTTATTCGTATATTATTCAATTTTTCAATCTGAGGAATCTTCACAACTGAGATAGGGTATTGAATATCTCCAAGTTTAATGTCATTTTCAAAACTTTTATAATGTGACACTCTTTCAGGCTTATATTCACGGGATATATAGTATTTGTGGGCTAATAGGCACCACACCAGGCATTTCTCGTCTTCATTTCGAATATTGAGTAAAGCTTTCTTGGCTGCAAGATTTGTTGGCAAAGGTATATAGCTAGAAGCTGCAAGAGGCTTATACTTTGCACAGAAAACATCTATCTTTCGCATCTTTTGTAAAGTCCATCCAGAGCCTCGGCTGACAAATTCTTCGAATAACTTCAAGATTGAAAAAGCTTCTTCAGCATTGTTGGGAGGGGTATCATCACGAAATTCTGTCACAACATCTGTTCTAAAATATGAGCTGGATACCTGTTGGCCATTTGCAACGTCACAAATAAATTGCACATCCGCAATAAGATACCACTTAATAGATCTGTATGCATCAAGTTCGTCTTTTAATATCTTCAATAGCTGAGGGCGAATTTCATCAAAACATAGCATAAGATCCCTCTCTACACTTTCAGTAGGTTCCAGAGTGTGTACAGAGAATACATCTAAACCCTTCTTCTTCTTCGCTGCAATCTTGGGGCGCTTATTAGAAGTTGAGGCTAAAGCATGAGCTTTTCTCTTTTTAGAACCATGTTCAATACGCTGATGGCGCAGGGCATCACTTTTCTTGCTGAATATAAGTTCACAATGCATGCATTTCACACCATCCTTCAGATGAAGTAACAGGTGGCGCTTCAGGTTATCTCGTCTAGTAAACTGTATGGAGCATTGAGTGCATTCAAACACTTTAACGGGAGAATGCATATTCGCATGTCTAGCCAAGTCTTCCTTACGAACAAATGCACGTTCGCATACTTTACATCGATAAGTCAAGGCATCATCGTCAGAATGAATCTTCATATGTCTTGCTAAGGCATCTTTTCTGGAAAAGTGCTTATTACAAGATAAACACACCTGCAAGAGATAAAAAAATACAAGACCTTAGTATAAACACGCTATTCTCGGTAACAATGTAATACATTTCAGATGTATATATATCATTACAAATGTATATAAAGTAATCGCTAATCCATTATACTATCCCCATTAGAAATAATAAAATTCCTGGATTAAAGAATATATCCATATAAGAATATATCCATACAGGACATTTCATGTAAGATCCCCAAGACATTTCATTAAATTCATAAAAACACTCATTAAAAAGTTGTTACGCATCATAAAAATACAAAGTTTAATAAAATAATAGAATAAAATCACATTAAAACAAGTACTTACATGTCCAATCCTGTTCAAAGAGGGTGTATTACGCATAATAACGTCAGTAACGGTAGGGATAGTACCTCCGATATTACTTTCTAAGGCAAACATACTCGCAGAGCAACTTCAAACACGACTTCACAGCACGAAACTCACAACAGAAATGATAAAATCGCTGCTTAAAGACCACCTACATCCATTCATAAAAAATAGTTCCTGGTGTATCCTTCCGCCAAGGTCACCCCAAGGTTATCTCTAAAGAGTTCTTGATGTATCCGTAAGCCAAGGGCATGCCAAGGTCACATGATAGTTATATCACGGTTACCGCTAGATTTACAACACGCGAATGTAATTATGCACACATCCGATAAAAAATAAACAATTCATTCGACATCGCAATCGATTATATCCTTTTTTAATAATTGTAATCGATACATTAAATAGATTCACATCTTATAAAATAATAGATTTTAATAAAATAATGAAAGAAAATCCATTTGCGAGACCCCCTAAAACCTCCAATCGTTATGCAATACAACAACGCGCAAGCAAAAAAACCCCCGAATAACATACTCCTCTCTCCCCCTCCCTCCCCCGAGACACCAACACTCACTTCCCCATACACTAAACGTAACCCATAGCAACCGGAATCCATAATAAAACATTCACCTTCACCCCCAACGTACATCCAAATACACAGTCATTCAACGTGAAACCCGTATTTTTACAGCAAAAATCACTTTACAGGGATTCATAGAACAAAAATCCCTAAAAAATCAACAAATTCACCCAGAAACTAGCTAAAACCCTCAAATTACTTATAATTATCGTCTACATATGCTATATAACCATTTACAACCTTAAAAAGGTGAGTATGCTAGTAGTAAAGAAAGGTGGGTTCGCCAGAATGCGGTTAGAGCAATGCCGCCTAAAAATAGTTTCTGGAAAGAAAAAATAAATATTTTTTGGTATTTCCAGAAAGTATCCTCTATGTAATATTTTGGTAAAATTAAAAAGTTTTAAAAAAATTTTAAAAACTCAATTTTTTATTAATTTTCTCAAAATTCCTAATTTTCCTATTAGTATCCCTTTTCGCCGCTAGGGGGCGGTTATGGTTCCATACCGCCTTCGCAGGTGTTGCCACCTCCAAAACAGTTTCTCCCATACTTAGAAAAAATCCCATTTAAAAAATTATTTCTAAGTTCCATCTCCATAGTTCCACTTTTCGCCGATAGGGGACGCTGATGACATTGCTCCGCCACCGCCGGTACTGCCATCCCCAAAAAATTTCTTCCATACTTAGAAAAAAATCTCATTTAAAAAATTATTTCTCCCCCAAACCCCTCGTACAAGACTACGACATCGTTGCCACCCGACAAAAAGTTTCTCCAAAATTTTTACACCCATTTTTTTTTCATTTTCCCCCCTTTTACACCCCCGTCCAGGATTACGGAATTCAAGATGGCGACCATTTTGCTCCGCGCTCCGCATTGCTCCGCCGCTGCCGGTGAACTCTCCTTTCTTATCTACTAGCATACTCACCTTTTTAAGGTTGTAAATGGTTATATAGCATATGTAGACGATAATTATAAGTAATTTAAGGGTTTTAGCTAGTTTCTGGGTGAATTTGTTGATTTTTTAGGGATTTTTGTTCTATGAATCCCTGTAAAGTGATTTTTACTGTAAAAATACGGGTTTCACGTTGAATGACTGTGTATTTGGATGTACGTTGGGGGTGAAGGTGAATGTTTTATTATGGATTCCGGTTGCTATGGGTTACGTTTAGTGTATGGGGAAGTGAGTGTTGGTGTCTCGGGGAGGGAGGGGGAGAGAGGAGTATGTTATTCGGGGGGTTTTATGCTTGCGCGTTGTTGTATTGCATAACGATTGGAGGTTTTAGGGGGTCTCGCAAATGGATTTTCTTTCATTATTTTATTAAAATCTATTATTTTATAAGATGTGAATCTATTTAATGTATCGATTACAATTATTAAAAAAGGATATAATCGATTGCGATGTCGAATGAATTGTTTATTTTTTATCGGATGTGTGCATAATTACATTCGCGTGTTGTAAATCTAGCGGTAACCGTGATATAACTATCATGTGACCTTGGCATGCCCTTGGCTTACGGATACATCAAGAACTCTTTAGAGATAACCTTGGGGTGACCTTGGCGGAAGGATACACCAGGAACTATTTTTTATGAATGGATGTAGGTGGTCTTTAAGCAGCGATTTTATCATTTCTGTTGTGAGTTTCGTGCTGTTAAGTCGTGTTTGAAGTTGCTCTGCGAGTATGTTTGCCTTAGAAAGTAATATCGGAGGTACTATCCCTACCGTTACTGACGTTATTATGCGTAATACATCCTCTTTGAACAGGATTGGATATGTAAGTACTTGTTTTAATGTGATTTTATTCTATTATTTTATTAAACTTTGTATTTTTATGATGCGTAACAACTTTTTAATGAGTGTTTTTATGAATTTAATGAAATGTCTTGGCGATCTTACATGAAATGTCCTGTATGGATATATTCTTATATGGATATATTCTTTAATCCAGGAATTTTATTATTTCTAATGGGGATAGTATAATGGATTAGCGATTACTTTATATACATTTGTAATGATATATATACATCTGAAATGTATTACATTGTTACCGAGAATAGCGTGTTTATACTAAGGTCTTGTATTTTATTATCTCTTGCAGGTGTGTCCTAGTTGTGCGAAGAGCTTCATGGCAAAACGAAGCTTAGTGCGCCATATGAGGATTCATGCTGGAAAGAAGGATTACATATGTGAATTGTGTAAGGCGGCTTTTGTAAGAAAAGATGATCTGATACGTCATGAGAAGATTCATGAGCGGCCAGTTCATGGTGATAAGCCTATGCGAGGCACTAAAAGAAAAAGATTAGATGCTCCGTGTATGAATAAAAAGAAGAAGAAAGCGACTAAGAAACCCTGCAAACAGGCTTTAAACGGTACTGTGACTGTTTATAAAATTGCTGGTCATGCTGAAAAAGATTTACTTACCTTTTTGGATTCTCATAGAATTGAGATAAAGCAAGTAGTGCTAAAGGAAATTGCTTTGAAACGTAGTATTATATGGTACATAAATGTATGTTGCCGTTTTACTCGTTTCCGATCTGGAGGAGAACAGGAATACTGTATAAACTATTTCAGAAGTTCTTGTATGAAAAGCATTACAGAAGAAGATTTGGATTCTAATATGGATACTGCCTTTGCAAAAGTGTTAACATCGTTCGAAACCTATGAAGGCCGTGGTAGCGGTTGGGTCTTAGAGAGAATCGAGGAACTCATGATTGATGTTGGGACATATGATCCTCTGGCTGCTTCAAGCTATATACCGCTACCTAAAGAACTATTAGCCAAGAAAGCTATTATTAATGTGAAAAATAGTGATCAGAAATGTTTTATGTGGTCCATCTTAGCAGAACTTTATCCAGTTTATAAGAATGCATCTCGTGTCAGCAAATATACCGAGCATGAATGCAAGTTGAATCTGGATGGAATCGAGTTTCCCACTCCTTTACACCAAGTTAAATTATTTGAGCGAAATAATAATAATGTGAGCCTGAATGTCTTTGGATATGAAGATAAGAAGGTGTTTCCGCTCTATATATCATCTAATAGACGAGAACAACACTGTAATTTACTGCTTATTAGTAATGATGAGCAGTCTCATTACTGTTGTATTAGAAGTATGAGCAAACTTTTATACAGTATAAGAAAACATAAAGAGAAGCAATATTTTTGTGACTACTGTTTACAGCGATTTTCATCTGAAGCTCGTTTAAAGAAGCATATTGAATTATGTAGCCAATATGGCCTACAGAGAGTGGAGTTTCCCAGTGACAATGACAAGATTTTGAAATTTCAAAGTATTTACATGCAAATGCGTGTACCATTTGTGGTATACGCAGACTTTGAGTCTTTCCTAATGAAAGTGGAACTATGTGAGAATATCCCTTCTGTTTCACATGAGAGTATCTTATCTCATCATGTTCCTTGTGGTTTTGCCTATATTATTATTGGGCCTGATGGAAAAACCTTTAAAGGACCTGTTATCTATAGGGGTGAAGATGTGATTCATCATTTTTTGAAAGCCCTTATTCAAGAAGAAGAAGAGATTCAGAGAATACTGAGAGAAAATATGAAAATGAATTTTACTGCTGAAGATCGTGAAAACTTTGAAAATGCTACTCTCTGCCATATTTGTAACAAGGCTTTAGGAGAAAAGCGTGTGAGAGACCATTGCCACTTAACTTCCAAGTACAGAGGTGCAGCCCATCCTAATTGTAATCTGAATTACAAGATAAGACGACGCATACCCGTTGTGTTTCATAATTTAAAGGGGTATGATGGACATTTAATTATGCAGGGGATCGGTGAATTTAAAGGAAAGAGGATTGAATGCATCAGTAGCAATATGCAGCAATATATTACATTCAGCCTAGGAAGTTTACAGTTTATAGATTCTCTTCAATTCTTACCTGCCTCTATTGAGAAACTAAGTTCTAGTTTGGAATCCAATCAGTTTCGTATCACCCAAGAACATTTTACAAGTGATCAAGTGGATTTAGTGACTAGAAAGGGTGTTTACCCCTATTCTTATATGGATTGTGCTACCAAGTTTGAAGAAAAGAGCTTACCCTCTAAAGAGGCCTTCTTTGATGATTTAAATCGAGAGGAGATCTCTGATGATGCCTATGCCTATGCTCAACATGTTTGGACATCTTTAAAGATAAAGAATATGGGGGAATATCATGACTTGTACATAAAAACTGATATTCTTCTATTAGCGGACATTTTTGAGAATTTCCGTGATTTGACATTGAATTATTATGGAATAGATGCTGCCCACTGTTTAACATTACCATCTCTTGCCTGGAATGCAGCCTTGAAGACTAGTGGAGTATCATTAGAACTGATTACAGATCCTGATATGTACTTATTTTTAGAAGAAGGTATAAGAGGCGGTATTAGTGTTATTAGTAAGCGCCTTAGTCAGGCTAATAACAAGTATTTGGAACATTTTGATTCTACGAAACCTAGCAAATATATAATGTACCTGGATGCTAATAATCTATATGGGTGGGCTCTAAGCCAAGCACTCCCCGTATCGGATTTTAGATTGCTTGATTCTCAAGACATTCAGAACTTTAATCCACTTGCTGTTGAAGATGACTCACCTGTGGGATATATTATCGAAGCGGATATAGACTATCCCCATGATTTGCATGATAAGCATAATGATTATCCTCTAGCACCCGAAAGAGTTCATATCACCCCATCTCTGATTTCGGAGTATAGCCGGAATTTATCTGAAGAAATGAATTTGAAAATATGCAAGGACCAGATCAAATTAACACCTAATTTGAATCATAAGGTTAAATATGTTCTACATTATAGAAATTTAAAGCAGTATATGAAGCTAGGGATGAAACTTGTGAAAATCCATCGAGTATTAACTTTTAAGCAAGAGCCCTGGTTGAAGCCCTATGTACAATTTAACACTGAGAAGAGAATGAAAGCAAAAAATTCCTTTGAAAAAGATCTGTTCAAACTTATGAATAACGCAGTGTTTGGAAAAACTATGAAAAATTTGAGAAAAAGAATGGATGTTAAGCTAGTACAGACTGAGAAGAGACTGAAAAAATTACTTGCATCACCAGCCTTACACTCCTTCAAAATATTTAATGAAGATCTGGTAGCAGTTCATATGCATAAGACTCATTTGAAACTGAATAGACCCATCTATGCAGGTTTTTCAGTACTGGACTTGAGTAAAACACTTATGTATGAGTTTCATTATGATTTTATTAAGAAGATGTATGGAAGCCGAGCCGAATTGCTTTTCACAGACACCGATTCCCTGTGCTATGAAATTGAAACAGAGGATATTTACAAAGATTTTGAAAGTTATGAAGACTATTTTGACTTTTCGGATTATCCTCCAACACATCCACTCCATTCCAATAAGAATAAAAAAAGGATTGGAAAAATGAAAGACGAGTTGAATGGAACTCCTGCCGTGGAATTTGTAGGCCTAATATCGAAAATGTATAGCCTAAAAACACCCTTCACGGATAAAAAGACTGCTAAAGGTGTTAATAAGAATGTTGTAAAAAAACACATCCGTCATGAAGATTATTATAATTGCCTAACAAGGCGAAGATATAATAGAGTGGAGCAATTTAAAATTGCAAGTAAAGACCATCAGATGTATACTGTGAAGCAAATTAAAATGGGCTTATCCCCCTATGATGATAAGCGACATATCTTAAAGGATGGTATCAAGAGCCTAGCATACGGTCATTATCAAATTTAAATGACAATACCATGCTAGATTGAATTGTGGCGGTGTATCCTATACACCGGGTGGAGGTGGGACCACAATTTAAAAAATATATATATATTTTTCTAACAACACCTAATTTATGAAAGAGACCTTATCCCATTTAGATTGTTGAAAACAGGTATCTATGAATATTTAAAATATTTATGTTTAAAATTTTGAAATCCAAGACTGGTTGAAGACCCAGGCCGACCGGCTCGTCAACAGGGACATGAGCAACCGATTAGCCGGCCGATCCAAGACTGGTTGAGGAAACACACCCCTTAAACCCTCCGAGATTCTCGAGATTCCCATACACCCGATTCACGCGATTCTGCTACTTTAAAACACCAATTCACGCGATTCTGCTACTTTAAAACACCAATTCACGCGATTCTGCTACTTTAAAACACCGATTCACGCGATTCTGCTACTTTTAAAACACCGATTCACGCGATTCTGCTACTTTTAAAACATGTTTTTCTTAGTTTTTACAAGTAAAAAGTATGTTTTTGAAAAAAATCGCAAAATGTCACATTTTTCAAAAAACGCATTTTTGGTAACACTTTTGCAAAAACGCACATTTTTTTAAAAAAAATGTAAAAGTGCGAAAACCTATGTTAATTCCCATAGAGAAAACGGCACAAGTGCGGTTTTTGAAAAGTAAAAAACTTACATTTGCGAAAAAATATAAGGAAAAAACTTGCATTTACGAAATTTTGTTAGTAAAAAGTATGTTTTTGTGAAAAAATCGCAAAATGTCACATTTTTCAAAAAACGCTTTTTTGGTAACACTTTTGCAAAAACGCACATTTTTTTTACAAAAAATACACAAAAGTGTGAAAACCCATGTTATTTCCCATAGAGAATTCAAACAATCTAAAAACCACAATTTATTTTTAAAACGTACATTTTTGTTGTTTTTTAACGTTTTTGAAACTTTTTGTGAAAAAAACGCTAAAAACGGCACATTCTTAAAATTCATGTTATTTCCCATAGAGAAATTCGACAACCCTCAAAATCCAACTTGTTGAAAAAAACTTACATTTTAGAAAAATTATAAGAAAAAAACTTTACGAAATTTTTAAAACATTAACACTTAAAAAAAAAAAGAAAAAGAAAAAAAAATCATCTGATCCATCCTAACCTTTGACTGACTTCATGGAAAGTCACGTGCTGGTGGAAACTCCAACCCTCCTCATGAGGTGCGCCTATGCTTTAACATGGGAGAACTAGCACCGCAATTTCCCCATGTTAAAGTATAGCACCGCGTGAGCCAGAACCCCTACTATTCCCTACTAATGCTACATTGTACAACTTTATGCTGATAGAAGTTATAATATTATTATTTTATATTTTTTGTATACAATGAGATAATTCTTCAATAGCATGCAATCTAATTACTCAATGTTACATTTTCTGAAATTTCACAAGTACTAAATTGATACTCATTCGAGGAGATGGGATTAGTCCACTGAAAGGTTGCGACGTCAGAGCGGCGGCCTTCCTTCTTTCTTGGCAGATTTTCTGTAAGCAGTAATTGTAATTCATATTTAAACTTTTTTCTTTCTATGTTTTCGGTGATACCCTGGTGGGCAATTGCTAATTGGCCTAATAATAAGGAAATTTGCAATGTTTTGTTTCATAGGATTGTTTAGCAAGCTGCTTGTGCAAATTAATTATCTGCTGGCTCAGAATGGATTAAAAAATCTGATGTGGGCAGAACATGACTTTTCCTACATAATGCAATGATTCTACTTCCTTCACGGCGAAACAATGGTGTACAAGGTCCACAGAACAATGTTTTTGGCATTAAAATAGTACGACGTCAATTGAAATTAGGTGCTTTGGGCAAATTACAAGTCCAAACGAATGACCTTCTCATATTCACGTTTACTTAATTACAATATCATGAAATGACATCATCATTTGTTTAATATCAATTACATGAAATGAATTACTATTGAAGAATTCATAGGTGTCAAATTACTATCACTGTCAAAATGTCTTTTTTCCAGTGAATAGAATGATCTAGATTTATATGAATAATGTTGCATAATATTGTATGTGGAAGGTGTTACTATACTGTTACTAAGTGTTATATGTGGCGATACTTTCTTCCCTTTTTTTAACACTTTACAACAAAGTTGAAAAGTGTTTATGACTTTGTTCATTCTGTCTGTCTGTCTGTCCGTTAGCACGATAACTGCCGTAAAAATGACTTTATCAAAATGAAATTTTAGTATGTTGTTCAGACGGTCTGTAGGCCCTATGGGAATATAAATAAATAATATCACCCAATTAGTTTTTTATTGAACCTGGGTTGAAAAAATGAAATACATTGAACCCTATGAGACCTAATTTTTCAAACATTTTTTAAGTAAATTTAAAATTCACGAATTGCTTCGAAATTTTTAGGAAATATTCACATTATCCCATAGAATATATAAAAAAAATTCAGTAAAATATGTTAAGTAGTTTTTTAATTAAAAATTATTTAATATAGGGAAAAAAACAAATTCAATTAAATTCTGACTTTGGGATATCTTCCAGAAAGAAAAGAGAGATATATTATATAATAAATATCTTTCCATTTGTTTAAACGTAGTGCATATGGGAGAGACTTAACATTTTAAAATAAATTTTGTAGATAACAATTTTTCATTTTTTTTTAATTTTATATAACTCTTCATGATATACTTATTTGATGGCATTTTTAATGCACTTTCCTACGTCCTAGAGAGTTAAAATTTGGTACACAGCTTAAATTTGTTGAACATTTTATTCGACAAAAATTTGATGGATCTTTAAATATAGATCATACATTTTTTTCGAAATGGCCTGAAAATAATCCCCGTTCACTTCTATAAATCATTGTTGTAATATTGTTAAAAATTCTGATGTGGACAGCACATGTCTTTCCTTGCAGACTCATATTCGTTCTCTTTATTTATTCAATAATAATTTGAGTTTATCTGCATAAAATAACAACCATAAGTATTTTAAATGACATTGAATTTACAAGTTAAACTTAAATTTAGTTCTCATTTGATAGCTGGACTTATTGTCAAAGGTGGCGTAGCGAAAACGCGAAAAAACTAGAATATCTCAGGAACGGCTAGAGTAATGGGGTTAGTCTCATTCTTTTTGTTGTCAAAAATCACGTATAAAATAGGAATTTAATTGATATAATTGAACACACGTAGTCTTATATTTTTATATATAACGATTTTTGCGGGCCATTTCGCAAAAATACCCAGTTCCTTTTTCCCGAATCGTACTAAAATAACCTACAAATGATTTATATACAAAATTTTGTTAAATTTGGTATATAAATCACTTGTAGGTTATTGAAATATTATACACCAAATTTTGTTAAATTTTTTCCATTAGTTTTTAGCTAGAGTGGATAAAGGCAATTTCTGCGGCCATTTCGCAAAGAAGGCATTTTCTTTTATTACGAATCGTACTATAATCTAATGAACATCAGGATTTCCCACAAAAAACATATCTACCAAATTGTATGAAATTTGGTCCATTAGTTTTTCAATTAGAGTGGATGTAATATCCACACAGACACACAGAAACATACACAGATACACCCTTACACACACCTTACACCTTTCTGGTAGGTCGGACGGTCTGGGTTTCAACAACAACCCTTACACACACAGACGTCTTCCTAAAAATAGTTTTTTCGTGTTCTAGAAGTCCCAAAACGTTGTTGTTGTTGAAACCCAGACCGTCCGACCTACCAGAAAGGTGTAAGGTAACTGATTGGACGGTCGGGAAGTGCCACCCAATTTAGACCGGAACCCAGTGGGGGAGGCATCCACGGGGACCGTACCCTCCTTCCCCTACCACCAACCTCTCGGAAGGACTTTCGGACCCACATGTTTAACGTGATCGTACTCCGCATGAACACGGCGGCAGTTTTGGCAGTGGCTGGAATCGAACCCGGGCCTTCCGAGTGCAACTCCAGCGCGCTAACCAATGGGCTACCGCGCCCTGAAGTCCCAAAACGTGTAGATCCTTTGAAAATTCGAGTTCCGATCTTCGGCATGATTCCAATACTTTGAGTACACACATATATTATCTGTATACTTAAATTCCGTGCCTATGCAAGTACAATAGTTGTGATTTTAAATGATCCTTAAACTTTTATTATTTCTTCAACGAAGCCTAATTTTAACATAACCAGAATGCAAATATCTCAAGCGATTGTAAGATGAATTACATAAGAATTGCTGAATTTTTTTCACACAAAATTATTTAGCTCTGGAGTCTGGAATACAAGTTATATCAATGAAATATTCATTGATTTTGCATAAAGAATCAGATGATTTATATTTCGATACAGTTTTAAATATTTAAGTATAATAAATTACTGTAGAACTGTGATAATGTAAAAGATATCACCACTGAATGTATCACATTTCAGAAATTTTTAAATGAAATTACATTTCAGTTGGAAAGTGTTTCATAATCAATGCTTATGCATGATTGATCTTTCTTGTTTAATTTAACATTATGTTTTGAATAAATTTACATGAAAAATGTGCAATATCTCGAAATGTCGTATGTGGTATGTCAATCGTTTTCTAAGTGAATATTATGTATGAAATAATTAAACATTTAACAGCATTCAGATTCTTATTTTATTTTAATAATTTTTTCAAAAATTTATTCGAAACTTGTGTAGTATCTCGAGAATGGTTCATTCTAACATTCTAAAGTTTCTATCATTTGTCTATCAATTACGTCTGAAATGATTTTTTTTTTATCATTATTGAAAGTTCTGGTTAATGATTTTTTCAAGCTTTCGTTCAAAATATGGGGGAGGGGAGGGGGGAAGCTTCCAAACTTTCGATTACATTTAAAATCAATTGGAATCCAGTATACACTGAGGTCAATAATCGTACCAAATTATATTCAAAACTCTTCATTCGCGTGTGAGATAACACCTCCGCGGACTGACAGGCACACACATACACTATGTACTGTCCCGATCATGAAGCCTTCAGTGGAAGCACTTTTGAGAACCAGAAGTGAAACGCCGTACAGGCAGCCATTCCTATGATGTGGATCTAGGGATGCCATTTCAGGACTGTCGAGCCATGGTTGCCAGATTTGGTGATTTATTGGCGACATTTCGAATGTTCGAGAACCTTCTTAAAATGACGAGTATTCTACGAGATATGAGCCCCTTCTGGCAGTTTCTACTGAGAATATATAAAAAGAGTCATCGCTCAATTGGAGAGCAGTTGACGTGATACGAGCTACATTGAAATTATGAGATAAGTCATTGTTTTCAGGATAGTATCCGCTGTTTTGTGAAATTAACTGAGCATTTAATTGCTATTTTACTGTACCTAGCAGTTGTTTAGTAATCTTGTGAGATAGTTTTCGAACCATTTTCTGTATCTTATTCCTGTTTATGTTGTGCTTATAAACGTGTTAGTTATCCAGAAATTTGGATTCTTTCTTGTATCCTGGACGCACACCCACGATTCCAGAGAATACGTCGTAACAGTATATTAGTGTGTATTCACACCTGCTAACACATACAGAAATGACTTCAAAAACGTTCGGTTCTTGTTCTAGGATGCTTGAAACGTGTTCTTCCGTTGAAAACTTGCCCCAGTTAAATAAGTTCCCTATACTCTATAGGGAAACTAATAAGCAGGACAGTAAAAGCAGTACTTCTGCAAAATAATTTCGCTAATTTTTATATAAATAAAATTAAATGAATGCAATTAAAATGATTTGCAACCAAATTCTCACATCCATGATAGCTAATTCCTACTTTACTTTTAAAACTATATTATACTCAATTGTGTTGGGTACATAACATATTTTAATTAATCAATATTTTATATACTTTACTTCCTGAAACCTATTTTAAATACTCACAAATACCGAAATATATCTTCAAATTTTTCAATGTACATGTGCTCCATATTCGTATAAATCTACTTTGTATAAGTGCAAATTGAGCTAAATATTTATATAAATGTCAATTGAGTTAAATATTTGTGAAAATGTAAATTAAACTAAATATTTATATAAATGTAAATTGAGTTGAATATTTGTATAAATATATGTTAAGCAATATATATATATATATATATATATATATATATATATATATATATATATATATATATATATATATATATATATATATATATATATATATATTAATGGCCAGGCACTTGACTTTCGTCATTCGCCTTTCGTCAGCGGCCAGAACGTGAACCATTTAGCCGTCCTAAGACGTTGCCCCAGGCGCACCAGAGGGGGGCGGAACACACTACGCCCACAACACAAACATCCATGCTTTACGTGGGACTCGAACCTACAACTCGGAGGTCGAGCGATTGCTGTGGAAACACTGTGGAATTGACCACTCGACCACTGCGTCGGCTTAAGCAAAATATTTGAATAATGTACTGAATAAATGTGCTGATTTGTAAAAATATATTTATTTGTATTTGTATGTTTTAATACATATATAAATTTTATTGTCATAAAAGCATGTTCTTTAATTATTTGATGCATATTGGAAATTCGGAACTGAGAAGGGGCGAAATGGAGTCTCCCACTTTGAAATGGGAACAACTATATATAGGAAACGGTACAAATGAAAATTTTAGCGGTACATTCCATGCAAATGAAGTACATGCGAACGACGTCATTGAAATATGAAAATTCCGAGGTCAAAGCTGCCATTTTTCCAGCCCCCACTTTGAAATGAATATTGCGCCGTACCGGAAGTAGTGCACACGAAAATTTTTGCGGTACAATCCGGTACAAACGTAGTACAAACCAATGGCATCGACGAAATTTTGAAATTACGAGGTGGGGGGTTGCCGATGCTCAAGGACACCCACATTTAAATAAAAATTACGCTGTACCGGAAGTGGTACAAATGAAAATTTTGACGGTACCATTTTGTACAAACGTAGTACAAACCAATAGCATCGACGAAATTTTGAAATTCCGAAGTGAACGGGCTGCCGTTTCTAAAGCAAGCCCACTTTAAAATGAGAACAACACCGTACCGGAAGTGGTACAAACGAATATTTTTACTGTACAAACGTAGTACAAACGAATGGCATTGACGAAATTTTCAAATTCTTAGGTGGGTGCTGATGTTTCTCCCCCCTCACTTTGAAATGAGAATAACGTCGTACCGGAAGTGGTACAAACGAACATTTTTTGGTACAATCCGGTACAAACGAATGGAATCATCAACTAAATTCTGAAATTTCGAGGAGGGGGGGTTGCCGGAGCTCAACGTCACCAACTTTTAAATAAAAATTACGCCGTACCGGAAGTGGTACAAACGAAAATTTTTACGGTACAAACCGGTACAAACGTAGTACAAACGAATGGCATCGACGAAATTTTGAAATTTCGAGGTGGGGGTTGCCGGAAGTCAAGGTCACCCACTTTTAAATAAAAATTACGCCGTACCGGAAGTGGTACAAACGAAAATTTTTACGGTACAAACCAGTACAATTGTAGTACAAACGAATGGCATCGACGAAATTTTGAAATTTCGAGGTGGGGGGTTGCCGGGGCTCAAGGTCACCCACTTTTAAATTAAAATTACGCCGTACCGGAAGTGGTACAAACGAAAATTTTTACGGTACAAACCGGTACAAACGAATGGCATCGACGAAATTTTGAAATTCCGAGGTGGGGGGGCTGCCGTTTCGCCAGCCCCCCCCCCCCCCCACTTTGAAATGAGAATAACCCCGTTCTGGAAGTGGTACAAACGAAAATTTTGACGGTACAATCCGGTACAAACGTAGTACAAACGACCGCCATCATTGAAATTTTGAAATTCCGAGTTGGGGGGCTGTCGAAATGGAGCCGCCATCCAGTGTGTTCCGGAAGAGGATGGTCCGCGACGCGGTTATATCTTCTACCTAGTTCGATTCAGAGTTTCGCTGCTATCTCATTCTGTGCAACTTTCTAGATTCTTGGAACGGGTGAAATCTTTGCGAAAGATCTGTTTAACCGAAATCATTTATTATATACAATATGCTTTTAAAATATTATTGGTATATGTGGACAAAACGCAAAAATGTTTCAATATTAATTTCTTGTGATCTTGCATCTTCTATATAATAAAAGGCAATCAATGTCTGTGTGTGTGTCTGTCTGTCTTATACACTATAGGTTCAGCGACCGCGCGTCGGAGAGCTACAAAATTTGGCAATCGGAGACCCGAGGGGGGGGGGGGGGGACACGTGAAAACCGATTTTTAAATTTGAATTATTATTTTTGTTGTTGTTATTTAATGTTTTATGCGATTTCGACCGTTTTTTCCCTTTTCCCACCCTCGATTTATATTTCGAAGACATCATTTGAATAAAGTTAATTTTTTTTATGAAGTTTTAAGTTTTCAACTATAATAAATGATTGTAGTACTGTGATAATTTAAAATGTACCGGATGTATCGCATTTTAAAGATGTTTAAATAAAATTGCATTTTAGTTGGAAAGTATTTCATAATCAATGCTTTATGCATGATTGATCTTTCTTGTTTAATATGCATCGAAATTGCATGTTTTAGGTTACGTGATACTTTTTTCGCCGCATCTGAAAAACAAAGATTTGCGCAATTCTATAGCTTTGCAAAGTTTTGAATATATTGTCACAAGTTTTTTTTCAAGATTTTTCAAGATTGTTCAAAATTGTCACAAGTTTTTTCCGATGGCATAAATAATTTTAATTTTGAGCATTTATTAAGCGATCGAACCTGTACGATTTTTGATGCATCGTGTTTACTACCACAGACTATACTAATTAAATATATCTATCATCAAATATATCTATCTAATATATTACGTTCAACATAAAGCTCCGAAAATATTTCCAGTTTGTATTGAATTGGAGCTAATTCTCTGTAGATAGTTAAAATCCATGTGAACAAAGTTAATAGATTTTTAATTTTTAGTAAAGAGTAAAAAACTCGGCAAATGTTGGACAAAAAGGAATTTTTATCGAAAAGAAACTCAAATTTTCCAAACGTTCAACGCGACCAGGGTTTCTATCAAAAGAAATTACCTCTAAATATCTGCCATGGAAGACTAAAAGTGAAACTGGATATTTTCATGTTTATTTTTTTGCTAATTTTTCAATTATAATTTGGAAAACTTTGCATATCAACTTCATCACCATAAAAAAAAAATCAAATTTGAGGTCATTCTGCCCCACAGTTATTAAATTAGGCGTTTTCGTTACTTTTCTTATATTTTATTTTGTGCTGAAAAGTCTCTGTCACAAAAAGAAAATCACTCGTTTGCAAAATCGAAAATAAAAAATAAAAATTTTCTTTTTTTAACACTTTACAGCATAGTTGAAAAGTGTTTATGACTTTGTTCATTCTGTCTGTCTGTCTGTCCGTTAGCACGATAACTGCCGTAAAAATGACTTTATCAAAATGAAATTTTAGTATGTTTTTCAGACGGTCTGTGGGACCTATGGGAATATAAATAAATAATATCACCCAATTAGTTTTTTATTGAACCCGGGTTGAAAAAATGAAATACATTGAACCATATGGGACCTAAATTTTCAAACATTTTTTAAGCAAATTTAAAATTTTCAAATTGCTTCGAAATTTTTAGGAAATATTCACATTATCCCATAAATTATATAAAAAAAACTTCAGTAAAACATGTTAAGTAGTTTTTTAATTAAAAATTATTTAATCATTTTGTATATGAGAGAGACTTCACATTTTAAAATAAATTTGGTAGATAACAATTTTTCAATTTTTTTTTTTTTTAATTTTATATAACTCTTCATGATGTACTTATTTGATGGCATTTTTAATGCACTTTCCTACGTCCTAGAGAGTTAAAATTTGGTACACAGCTTAAATTTGTTGAACATTTTATTCTACAAAAATTTGGTGGATCTTTAAATATAGATCATACACTTTTTTCGAAATGGCCTGCGAATAATCCCCATTCACTTCTATAAATCATTGTTGTAATACTGTTAAAAATTCTGATGTGGTCAGCACATGTCTTTTCCTGCAGACTCATATTCACGTTCTCTTTATTTCTTCAATAATAATTTGAGTTTATCTGCACAAAATAACAACCATAAGTATTTTAAATGACATTGAATTTTTCACGTTAAACTTAAATTTGGTTCTCATTTGATAGCTGGACTTATTGTCAAAGGTGGCGTAGCGAAAACGCGAAAAAACTAGAATATCTCAAGAACGGCTAGTCTTAGAGTAATGGTGTTAGTCTTCTTATTTTTGTTGTCAAAAATCACGTATAAAATAGAAATTTAATTGATATAATGGAGTACACGTAGTCTTTTATTTTTATATTTAACGATTTTTGCGGGCCATTTCGTAAAGGTAGCCCGTTCCTTTTTCCCGAACCGTACTAGAATAACCTACAAATGATTTATATACCAAATTTTGTTAAATTTGGTATATAAATCACTTGTAGGTCATTGAAATATTATACACCAAATTTTGTTAAATTTGTTCCATTAATTTTTAGCTAGAGTGGATAAAGGCAATTTCTGCCGGCCATTTCGCAAAGAAGGCAGATACTTTTATTACGAATCGTACTATAATCTAATGAACATCAGGATTTCCCACAAAAAACATACCTACCAAATTTTATGAAATTCGGTCCATTAATTTTTTCAATTAGAGTGGATGTAATATCCTCACAGACACACAGAAACATACACAGATACACCCTTACACACACATACGTCTTCCTAAAAATAGTTTTTTCGTGTTCTAGAAGTCCTAAAACGTGTAGATCCTTCAAAAATTCGAGTTCCGATCTTCGGCACGATTCCAATACTTATACACAGATAATATATGTGTGTGTGTGTATGTGAATACACACATACACACACACACATATTATCTGTGTAATATCTGTGTATCTAAATTATGTGCCTAAGCAATTACAATTGTTGTGATTTTAAATGATCCCTAAACTTTTATTATTTCTTCAACGAAGCCTAATTTTAACTTATGCAGAATGCAAATATCTCAAGCGATTGTAAGGTGAGTTGCATAAGAATTGCTGAATTTTTTTCACACAAAATTATTTAGCTCTGGAGTCTGGAATACAAGTTATATGAATGAAATATTCATTGATTTTGCAAAAGAATCAGGTGATTTATACTTCTATACTGTTTCAAATATTTAAGTATAATAAATTACTGTAGTACTGTGATAATGTAAAAGATATCACCACTGAATGTATCACATTTTAAAAATTTTTAAATGAAATTGCATTTCAGTTGGAAAGTATTTCATAATCAATGCTTTATGCATGATTGATCTTTCTTGTTTAATATGCATCGAAATTGCATGTTTTAGGTTACGTGATACTTTTTTCGCCGCATCTGAAAAACAAAGATTTGCGCAATTCTATAGCTTTGCAAAGTTTTGAATATATTGTCACAAGTTTTTTTTCAAGATTTTTCAAGATTGTTCAAAATTGTCACAAGTTTTTTCCGATGGCATAAATAATTTTAATTTTGAGCATTTATTAAGCGATCGAACCTGTACGATTTTTGATGCATCGTGTTTACTACCACAGACTATACTAATTAAATATATCTATCATCAAATATATCTATCTAATATATTACGTTCAACATAAAGCTCCGAAAATATTTCCAGTTTGTATTGAATTGGAGCTAATTCTCTGTAGATAGTTAAAATCCATGTGAACAAAGTTAATAGATTTTTAATTTTTAGTAAAGAGTAAAAAACTCGGCAAATGTTGGACAAAAAGGAATTTTTATCGAAAAGAAACTCAAATTTTCCAAACGTTCAACGCGACCAGGGTTTCTATCAAAAGAAATTACCTCTAAATATCTGCCATGGAAGACTAAAAGTGAAACTGGATATTTTCATGTTTATTTTTTTGCTAATTTTTCAATTATAATTTGGAAAACTTTGCATATCAACTTCATCACCATAAAAAAAAAATCAAATTTGAGGTCATTCTGCCCCACAGTTATTAAATTAGGCGTTTTCGTTACTTTTCTTATATTTTATTTTGTGCTGAAAAGTCTCTGTCACAAAAAGAAAATCACTCGTTTGCAAAATCGAAAATAAAAAATAAAAATTTTCTTTTTTTAACACTTTACAGCATAGTTGAAAAGTGTTTATGACTTTGTTCATTCTGTCTGTCTGTCTGTCCGTTAGCACGATAACTGCCGTAAAAATGACTTTATCAAAATGAAATTTTAGTATGTTTTTCAGACGGTCTGTGGGACCTATGGGAATATAAATAAATAATATCACCCAATTAGTTTTTTATTGAACCCGGGTTGAAAAAATGAAATACATTGAACCATATGGGACCTAATTTTTCAAACATTTTTTAAGCAAATTTAAAATTTTCAAATTGCTTCGAAATTTTTAGGAAATATTCACATTATCCCATAAATTATATAAAAAAAACTTCAGTAAAACATATTAAGTAGTTTTTTAATTAAAAATTATTTAATCATTTTGTATATGAGAGAGACTTCACATTTTAAAATAAATTTGGTAGATAACAATTTTTCAATTTTTTTTTTTTTAATTTTATATAACTCTTCATGATGTACTTATTTGATGGCATTTTTAATGCACTTTCCTACGTCCTAGAGAGTTAAAATTTGGTACACAGCTTAAATTTGTTGAACATTTTATTCTACAAAAATTTGGTGGATCTTTAAATATAGATCATACACTTTTTTCGAAATGGCCTGCGAATAATCCCCATTCACTTCTATAAATCATTGTTGTAATACTGTTAAAAATTCTGATGTGGTCAGCACATGTCTTTTCCTGCAGACTCATATTCACGTTCTCTTTATTTCTTCAATAATAATTTGAGTTTATCTGCACAAAATAACAACCATAAGTATTTTAAATGACATTGAATTTTTCACGTTAAACTTAAATTTGGTTCTCATTTGATAGCTGGACTTATTGTCAAAGGTGGCGTAGCGAAAACGCGAAAAAACTAGAATATCTCAAGAACGGCTAGTCTTAGAGTAATGGTGTTAGTCTTCTTATTTTTGTTGTCAAAAATCACGTATAAAATAGAAATTTAATTGATATAATGGAGTACACGTAGTCTTTTATTTTTATATTTAACGATTTTTGCGGGCCATTTCGTAAAGGTAGCCCGTTCCTTTTTCCCGAACCGTACTAGAATAACCTACAAATGATTTATATACCAAATTTTGTTAAATTTGGTATATAAATCACTTGTAGGTCATTGAAATATTATACACCAAATTTTGTTAAATTTGTTCCATTAATTTTTAGCTAGAGTGGATAAAGGCAATTTCTGCCGGCCATTTCGCAAAGAAGGCAGATACTTTTATTACGAATCGTACTATAATCTAATGAACATCAGGATTTCCCACAAAAAACATACCTACCAAATTTTATGAAATTCGGTCCATTAATTTTTTCAATTAGAGTGGATGTAATATCCTCACAGACACACAGAAACATACACAGATACACCCTTACACACACATACGTCTTCCTAAAAATAGTTTTTTCGTGTTCTAGAAGTCCTAAAACGTGTAGATCCTTCAAAAATTCGAGTTCCGATCTTCGGCACGATTCCAATACTTATACACAGATAATATATGTGTGTGTGTGTATGTGAATACACACATACACACACACACATATTATCTGTGTATCTAAATTATGTGCCTAAGCAATTACAATTGTTGTGATTTTAAATGATCCCTAAACTTTTATTATTTCTTCAACGAAGCCTAATTTTAACTTATGCAGAATGCAAATATCTCAAGCGATTGTAAGGTGAGTTGCATAAGAATTGCTGAATTTTTTTCACACAAAATTATTTAGCTCTGGAGTCTGGAATACAAGTTATATGAATGAAATATTCATTGATTTTGCAAAAGAATCAGGTGATTTATACTTCTATACTGTTTCAAATATTTAAGTATAATAAATTACTGTAGTACTGTGATAATGTAAAAGATATCACCACTGAATGTATCACATTTTAAAAATTTTTAAATGAAATTGCATTTCAGTTGGAAAGTGTTTCATAATCAATGCTTATGCATGATTGATCTTTCTTGTTTTTATTATTGTTTGGTGTTTCAAACGGTCTATAATTTTTTATTTACAGTTTTTGTTCCGATTTAAGCAATCTTGGTGTACATCCTCAGCACCGACCTTAGCGTGTAGCTTTTAAGACCAGGGCGCTATTAATGAACTATGTACCGTTTAAATCAGCAACTAGCTGTGGGTATCACAAATACATGAGTAGAAGAGAAATGACAGTTGAACACCAGCAGGCGCAAGCGCGCAATATTGCGCCTGGAGGAGGATCCCTCTTTGGGAGGATCCCTCTTTGAGAGGATGCCTCTCTTGAGAGGGTCCCTCTTTGGGAGGATGCCTCTTTGGAGTGTCTTCCCTCTTTTGAGAGGATCCTCTTAGAGGGTCTTGAGACCCCCAGGAGGATGCCTCTCTTGAGAGGATCCTCTTTGGGAGGATGCCTCTCACTGTCCCCCTTCCCTCTTTTGAAAGTTCGGTACAGCACCGGATGCCTCTTTCAGAAGAGGGCAATTGTGAAGTCTTTCACGGAGGCATGATGACTCATACGGAGTGAGTTTCACTCCGAGTCTTGAGAGGGAATGTCACAATCGCTGACTGACCCTTGACCTGAGGAAGTGGTTTCAAGGGATTTCGCAATCGATGACTGAGCATCACACAATCTGGAAATGACGTGTCGCGCCTTGGAGCTCTTTAGCACACGTCCTCCCTCTCTGGTGGTCAGCGACAGAGTGAAAGATCTTATCAGCGTGACGTAGTTAAAGCGCCCTCTGGCGAATTTTGATGAAGTGCTGCCATCTATCGGCATTTTTTTTTCCAAAAGAAATTAATGTTTCACTGGTCAGGAGCTGGATTCGAACTTGGGCCCAACTGATTACAAGCCGAGCGTCTTACCGTCGTGCCAAAGCACCCGTGCTTTATAGGAAGTTATCTTCAAAGTGTACCTTATCAGTGGAAGCTAGATTATTTTTCAAAGTTCATTCGAATCGCTCGGTGAATAGCGATGCACTTTATAAAGGGTGCGTTTTCAAACAGAATGCTACGGAGTGAATATAAAATTGCGTATTATAACATTATGATTTTTTTTTAAAACAAATGTATACACAAACTTTAAAAACACGAATGTAATAATTAGCTAAAATTGTATTCAGTGATATATAGCAATGCGGATTTTTTTTTTTTTTTTAAATAAATCTAACTATCAATACGATTTTTATAATAATAACGAAATAATTTCGAATGTTTAAAAACAAATTGATTACGGATTTCCAATGAACACAAAAATGGTGTTACGTGAATACCATTCGACCATTTTAAGTGTTGTGTATCTAAAAACAAATGTATACACAAACTTTAAAAACACGAATGTAATACTTAGCTGAGTGATATATAGCAATACGGATTTTTTTTAAATAAATCTAACTATCAATATGATTTTTATAATAATAACGAAATGATTTCGAATGTTTAAAAACAAATAGAATACGGATTTACAACGAACACACAAATTGTGTTCAATGAATAGGATTCGACCCTTTTAAATGTTGTGGATTTAAAAACAAATGTATGCACAATATATTTGACAACCTTTAAAATAGTGCATTTAGTTAAAATGAAGTGAACAAGATTTGACCATTCTAAGTGTGTGTGTGATTTTTTAAAAATAAATCTAACAGCATATACGACTAGTAACGAAATGATTTTTTTTCTTTTTATAAAAATAATAATGAAAATTAGAACTCACGGAACGACGTGTTCACTACCCGCTGGACAAACTCCAAATGAGTGATACACTCTCATTACGCTATTAAAAATTAGATCTTATCTATAATGACGTCACCAGTATGAGGTGTTGCCATCTATTTTTTCTAATAATATATTTCTAGTAACTGGATACTTCAACGGTCTGATTTGCTACACGTAATCTGAAACACATCACTTTAATAATATTGTGCATTGAATATGATTTGACCATTTTTTTAAAGTGGTGGGTGTAATTGAAATATCGAAGTTTAGAATTTAACAAGCTAAAGAACTTTCACCCCCAAAATTTTAGCATTCAGTTTAAATAAAACCCAATGAATATGATATCACCATTTTCACATCGTAATTTTACTACCATTATAGAACTTAGAAGTGAGTGTACATTATTTTTTTCAGGACACCAATACATTTTAAAATCTATTGAATAGGAATAGACCATTTTGCACATATATGTACCTAGATTTCAACACCCGGTATTAAAACCTGCTAAACATGAAACGAGTAAGTATTGTGTGAGATTTTATCACACTAACTTTCAAACTTTTTAAATTTTTAAAAATGTCCGAAATAGTTGTATTTCATCGGTAGACATAAATTGTATGGAACACATTTTTATGAAAAAAATATCTGTTTCGACAGCTTTTAAAAATAGATTTCTACAGTTGTACACTACGGTTCTAGAATTTTCTAAATACGAATCGACTGTTTGAACTACCAATGGTGGTTTTACCGATGCAAATATTTACAGGACAAATATTTCAATGAAACCGAACTTAGTTGAAGCTTCTAAGTTTGAATATTTAGAATCATTTCATATAATTTTTATATTCACATTGAAAATAGTTAACAAAATTGGAACTCACGGAGCGACAACTTACTGTCCACACTCCAAATGAGTGATACACTCTTATTACATTATTAAAAATTAGACCTTATCTATAATGATGTCATTATGTTGCCGTATTGCCACCACACAATTATTCTTTCCAAATTATGCATTTTTTTCTTTTTTCTTTTTAATAACTTGCTACTGTCTTATGCTATCCATTTTTTTTTTTTTTTTTTTTTTCATATAAGCAGATATTCCATATACCTTCTAAATGTTAAGTTACAATTTAAAAAAAAAAAAAGCATTAGAGGTGTATTTTACGTCTGAATTCGTCCAAGTGGAAATCCGACAATTGCAAATGCATGATTGCATCCTCACATTTCAATAGACACCACTAAAATGTGTGGATCTTATTTTGAAAAAGCTGCTCTCAGAAAGAATATGTATATGAATACATATTTTCCATAAATATACCCCTCCCCCCACAATACACACAACATGCAGGCCAAAGACTCACCCAAAATACATTCCAAATCGGCTCTATAGCTTATCGCACTTATCAGTGTAACAGATAGTGACCCAAAGTTCATGTTCGCAAAGCGAGTTAATTGCAATGTTATTGTTTTAAGCAGTTCCCATATTTAAATGAAAAATTTATCAAATTATACAATACATACAAGAGCTGGAAGATCATAGCATTTCAATATTATAGAATACTCACGAATGTTTTTTTTTTTCCCCATTTAAAATTATCAAATTTTAATGCAATTTGACAAAAATTGCACAATACTTAGTGTATGACTATCAAATAAGAGCTAGGTTTTATTGTTACAACAACGTTTAAGATCATTAAACGAGTATATATATATATTTTTTTTTTAAAGAAGAATAGTATATAACTTACTGTTTTTAAGGATAGGTGATTGTTAACATTGAATTTAAATGAAAGAGTGACCCTCTGAGACAAGTACAGTACATTGCAATAACATTAAAAAATATGAAAGATATGCAATTAACACCTTAAAAGAAACATGTAATGCGTTTTGATATCTTAATACGAGACATTATTGACATGCACATAGAAATGTCACAATTTTGTGGCTGTAGGTGCTCCATAAGACCCCTCTGCTCTTAATAAATGATCCCATTTGAATGTACATATTTAACAACACACAGAAAATGACAGGACCACAACAAAATTTTACACTTATTACAGAATAACTCCAAACTTCGTAGATTTTTAAGAAACTACAGTCGAATTTTCACCGATTCTTAGAGATTGAAACACAGCATTGTTTATGAATCTTCATACTTTAGAGAATGGAACATAAATTAGCATTTATTTTGAATGAATTCAGAATTTTGACATTGATTATAAATTTATGATTTAAACTCTGTAAAGTGTAAATATCTTTTGTCATGAAACTCACACTGTAGACATTTGATATGATTCGAATAAATCTATTTTTAATTTTTTATATTTTATTTTAAAAAGTGAGATTAGTAAACCTGTTACACTTGAATGCATAGATACATAACTCACAACAATATAACATTTCTTAAATGGAACATGCTAAAAAAAAAAAAAAAATTAGCTAATGAGTATAAATAAGGAATTCAATTTGAAAGATAAAAACCATTTAATGAATCTATTATTAATGAAATACACATTAACCATTATCACTTGTACATTTAAACAAATAAGTTAAAATAATTTCCTTATCGCACTTTCATAGTCCTCTGATTTGAATGACTCGAAAAAATTTCTATCATAGCAGTAAAAGACTTCTTCACCACGCAATAAAACTTTCTTAGCAATGTTATTAATGTCAAGATTTAGAAGTACTTGTTCAGACACTCTGTCAAACATTTGTAATGGAGTGCTGTAAAGACATTCATGGTAACTTAAATCTTCAACTTGACCAACACAGCCAACACATTTGAAAAGTTTTCTTACATGACACATGATGTTGTCATGAATACAAGAGATTAATTGTTCGAATGCAAAATTTTTGTCACAAATAAGTGATGGTAGAAAGGTTATAGTGTCCTTTATTTTTAATATTTGAGCAGGAAGCCACTCTATAAATATACTTTCTCGAAGATGTATACTAATGTTGTTAACACTATTCTGTAAACATGCTATTTGATTTTTATCTAAGGTAATATGACACTGTGTTAGACAAAATTTTGAATCATATAATTGAATTATTTTCTGCAGATGCAATTTTCCGTTGTCATTGAAACAGAACAACTCATTGCGACTGACGAAAGAGGTATCTGCATATAGAATATTGAACGACCACAATTTTTGAGAAAATTCACTCCATGTAGCCGGTGACAGTGTAACACCTTCACGCGTAGGCTGTAATTCATTTCGATCGTTAGAGAGATATTTCCATATATACACTTTTAACTTCCCATGACGAAGTTTCAAATACATATACACATTAGAACCTAAATGCCAACGACGGAGTGCATCTTGCATAAAATCTGAAGAAGTAGATTCAGTCGAAACTGTTTCTGCATTGGAAGATAACAGTCCACTATGTGTTAGAGCACAAGAAAGCAGATCATGAGTTGAGTTTTCAACCTCGGTGAGAACTTGTGAATTGACAACGGTAGATGTTTCTGCTGGGGTTTTGGAAGACATAAGATAGGTTTCTAACCAATCCACAGCAAATTTTTTTGAGGGTGAATTAATCACATCTGAGACAATGTCCACAGATTTTGTTTCTTCCAGGGCAGGAACAGTCAACTCCGCACTATTTACACTAGAAATTATTTGCTCGAGTGATGGCATACTTTGAATTTTAGACATTCTTTTTAGATAGTAGCATCCAACTACGACATTCACCGTATAAGATTTATTTTTAAAACACTAACATCTTAAAACATTATAATTCTGTCACAGCTATGAGCGAAGCAAACCTATCCACACAACGTCCAAAGTTGAAATGACTTATAAAACAACTTCATAAGTATAATCACGTAACCTAAATCGAGTGTCGTGTGCAAACAGATCACAGATTCCACATAAAATGACGTCATCACTCCAAAGTTCACAAGATGACGTCATTGGTCCAAGGTTCGCAAGATAGCCATTTAGCCTTTTAAAATTAAGAAGTAATTAAAATTTTTTTAATTACTATCGATTTTTAATTACTTCTTAATTTTAAAAGGCTAAATGGCTATCTTGCGAACCTTGGACCAATGACGTCATCTTGTGAACTTTGGAGTGATGACGTCATTTTATGTGGAATCTTAGATAAGATAAGAACTGATAAGCTCTCATCTAATTGTTGCAATTAGTGTGTTTATCGTTCATTTCTAGTTTGGATGCCGACTTGTGAAGGCCTCATACTGTTAGTTATTTTCGTGTTTTTGGTAGTTATTCTTGTATATTCCGCGTGATACATATCACCTAAAGTTATAAAAATATATATAAAATTTTTCTAAGTATATAATGTTAATGTGATTTAAAATTCGGAACTTTAAGTAAGTTTGGTACATATTTTCACTCTATGATTTCGAAGCTGAATGAAATAATATAGAAATTTTCTCATGTAGATAACAATTGTATTTACCACAATCTAATGTTGTACGATTCATTAAAAATTATAAGTTCTAATCACTTCATATCTTATGTGATCTGTTTGCACACGACACTCGATTTAGGTTACGTGATTATACTTATGAAGTTGTTTTATAAGTCATTTCAACTTTGGACGTTGTGTGGATAGGTTTGCTTCGCTCATAGCTGTGACAGAATTATAATGTTTTAAGATGTTAGTGTTTTAAAAATAAATCTTATACTGTGAATGTCGTAGTTGGATGCTACTATCTAAAAAGAATGTCTAAAATTCAAAGTATGCCATCACTCGAGCAAATAATTTCTAGTGTAAATAGTGCGGAGTTGACTGTTCCTGCCCTAGAAGAAACAAAATCTGTGGACATTGTCTCAGATGTGATTAATTCACCCTCACAAAAATTTGCTGTGGATTGGTTAGAAACCTATCTTATGTCTTCCAAAACCCCAGCAGAAACATCTACCGTTGTCAATTCACAAGTTCTCACCGAGGTTGAAAACTCAACTCATGATCTGCTTTCTTGTGCTCTAACACATAGTGGACTGTTATCTTCCAATGCAGAAACAGTTTCGACTGAATCTACTTCTTCAGATTTTATGCAAGATGCACTCCGTCGTTGGCATTTAGGTTCTAATGTGTATGTGTATTTGAAACTTCGTCATGGGAAGTTAAAAGTGTATATATGGAAATATCTCTCTAACGATCGAAATGAATTACAGCCTACGCGTGAAGGTGTTACACTGTCACCGGCTACATGGAGTGAATTTTCTCAAAAATTGTGGTCGTTCAATATTCTATATGCAGATACCTCTTTCGTCAGTCGCAATGAGTTGTTCTGTTTCAATGACAACGGAAAATTGCATCTGCAGAAAATAATTCAATTATATGATTCAAAATTTTGTCTAACACAGTGTCATATTACCTTAGATAAAAATCAAATAGCATGTTTACAGAATAGTGTTAACAACATTAGTATACATCTTCGAGAAAGTATATTTATAGAGTGGCTTCCTGCTCAAATATTAAAAATAAAGAACACTATAACCTTTCTACAATCACTTATTTGTGACAAAAATTTTGCATTCGAACAATTAATCTCTTGTATTCATGACAACATCATGTGTCATGTAAGAAAACTTTTCAAATGTGTTGGCTGTGTTGGTCAAGTTGAAGATTTAAGTTACCATGAATGTCTTTACAGCACTCCATTACAAATATTTGACAGAGTGTCTGAACAAGTACTTCTAAATCTTGACATTAATAACATTGCTAAGAAAGTTTTGTTGCGTGGTGAAGAAGTCTTTTACTGCTATGATAGAAATTTTTTCGAGTCATTCAAATCAGAGGACTATGAAAGTGCGATAAGGAAATTATTTTAACTTATTTGTTTAAATGTACAAGTGATAATGGTTAATGTGTATTTCATTAATAATAGATTCATTAAATGGTTTTTATCTTTCAAATTGAATTCCTTATTTATACTCATTAGCTAATTTTTTTTTTTTTTTTTAGCATGTTCCATTTAAGAAATGTTATATTGTTGTGAGTTATGTATCTATGCATTCAAGTGTAACAGGTTTACTAATCTCACTTTTTAAAATAAAATATAAAAAATTAAAAATAGATTTATTCGAATCATATCAAATGTCTACAGTGTGAGTTTCATGACAAAAGATATTTACACTTTACAGAGTTTAAATCATAAATTTATAATCAATGTCAAAATTCTGAATTCATTCAAAATAAATGCTAATTTATGTTCCATTCTCTAAAGTATGAAGATTCATAAACAATGCTGTGTTTCAATCTCTAAGAATCGGTGAAAATTCGACTGTAGTTTCTTAAAAATCTACGAAGTTGGGAGTTATTCTGTAATAAGTGTAAAATTTTGTTGTGGTCCTGTCATTTTCTGTGTGTTGTTAAATATGTACATTCAAATGGGATCATTTATTAAGAGCAGAGGGGTCTTATGGAGCACCTACAGCCACAAAATTGTGACATTTCTATGTGCATGTCAATAATGTCTCGTATTAAGATATCAAAACGCATTACATGTTTCTTTTAAGGTGTTAATTGCATATCTTTCATATTTTTTAATGTTATTGCAATGTACTGTACTTGTCTCAGAGGGTCACTCTTTCATTTAAATTCAATGTTAACAATCACCTATCCTTAAAAACAGTAAGTTATATACTATTCTTCTTTAAAAAAAAATATATATATATATACTCGTTTAATGATCTTAAACGTTGTTGTAACAATAAAACCTAGCTCTTATTTGATAGTCATACACTAAGTATTGTGCAATTTTTGTCAAATTGCATTAAAATTTGATAATTTTAAATGGGGAAAAAAAAAACATTCGTGAGTATTCTATAATATTGAAATGCTATGATCTTCCAGCTCTTGTATGTATTGTATAATTTGATAAATTTTTCATTTAAATATGGGAACTGCTTAAAACAATAACATTGCAATTAACTCGCTTTGCGAACATGAACTTTGGGTCACTATCTGTTACACTGATAAGTGCGATAAGCTATAGAGCCGATTTGGAATGTATTTTGGGTGAGTCTTTGGCCTGCATATTGTGTGTATTGTGGGGGGAGGGGGTATATTTATGGAAAATATGTATTCATATACATATTCTTTCTGAGAGCAGCTTTTTCAAAATAAGATCCACACATTTTAGTGGTGTCTATTGAAATGTGAGGATGCAATCATGCATTTGCAATTGTCGGATTTCCACTTGGACGAATTCAGACGTAAAATACACCTCTAATGCTTTTTTTTTTTTTAAATTGTAACTTAACATTTAGAAGGTATATGGAATATCTGCTTATATGAAAAAAAAAAAAAAAAAAAAAATGGATAGCATAAGACAGTAGCAAGTTATTAAAAAGAAAAAAGAAAAAAATGCATAATTTGGAAAGAATAATTGTGTGGTGGCAATACGGCAACATAATGACATCATTATAGATAAGGTCTAATTTTTAATAATGTAATAAGAGTGTATCACTCATTTGGAGTGTGGACAGTAAGTTGTCGCTCCGTGAGTTCCAATTTTGTTAACTATTTTCAATGTGAATATAAAAATTATATGAAATGATTCTAAATATTCAAACTTAGAAGCTTCAACTAAGTTCGGTTTCATTGAAATATTTGTCCTGTAAATATTTGCATCGGTAAAACCACCATTGGTAGTTCAAACAGTCGATTCGTATTTAGAAAATTCTAGAACCGTAGTGTACAACTGTAGAAATCTATTTTTAAAAGCTGTCGAAACAGATATTTTTTTCATAAAAATGTGTTCCATACAATTTATGTCTACCGATGAAATACAACTATTTCGGACATTTTTAAAAATTTAAAAAGTTTGAAAGTTAGTGTGATAAAATCTCACACAATACTTACTTGTTTCATGTTTAGCAGGTTTTAATACCGGGTGTTGAAATCTAGGTACATATATGTGCAAAATGGTCTATTCCTATTCAATAGATTTTAAAATGTATTGGTGTCCTGAAAAAAATAATGTACACTCACTTCTAAGTTCTATAATGGTAGTAAAATTACGATGTGAAAATGGTGATATCATATTCATTGGGTTTTATTTAAACTGAATGCTAAAATTTTGGGGGTGAAAGTTCGTTAGCTTGTTAAATTCTAAACTTCGATATTTCAATTACACCCACCACTTTAAAAAAATGGTCAAATCATATTCAATGCACAATATTATTAAAGTGATGTGTTTCAGATTACGTGTAGCAAATCAGACCGTTGAAGTATCCAGTTACTAGAAATATATTATTAGAAAAAATAGATGGCAACACCTCATACTGGTGACGTCATTATAGATAAGATCTAATTTTTAATAGCGTAATGAGAGTGTATCACTCATTTGGAGTTTGTCCAGCGGGTAGTGAACACGTCGTTCCGTGAGTTCTAATTTTCATTATTATTTTTATAAAAAGAAAAAAAATCATTTCGTTACTAGTCGTATATGCTGTTAGATTTATTTTTAAAAAATCACACACACACTTAGAATGGTCAAATCTTGTTCACTTCATTTTAACTAAATGCACTATTTTAAAGGTTGTCAAATATATTGTGCATACATTTGTTTTTAAATCCACAACATTTAAAAGGGTCGAATCCTATTCATTGAACACAATTTGTGTGTTCGTTGTAAATCCGTATTCTATTTGTTTTTAAACATTCGAAATCATTTCGTTATTATTATAAAAATCATATTGATAGTTAGATTTATTTAAAAAAAATCCGTATTGCTATATATCACTCAGCTAAGTATTACATTCGTGTTTTTAAAGTTTGTGTATACATTTGTTTTTAGATACACAACACTTAAAATGGTCGAATGGTATTCACGTAACACCATTTTTGTGTTCATTGGAAATCCGTAATCAATTTGTTTTTAAACATTCGAAATTATTTCGTTATTATTATAAAAATCGTATTGATAGTTAGATTTATTTAAAAAAAAAAAAAAAAAATCCGCATTGCTATATATCACTGAATACAATTTTAGCTAATTATTACATTCGTGTTTTTAAAGTTTGTGTATACATTTGTTTTAAAAAAAAATCATAATGTTATAATACGCAATTTTATATTCACTCCGTAGCATTCTGTTCCAAAACGCACCCTTTATAAAGTGCATCGCTATTCACCGAGCGATTCGAATGAACTTTGAAAAATAATCTAGCTTCCACTGATAAGGTACACTTTGAAGATAACTTCCTATAAAGCACGGGTGCTTTGGCACGACGGTAAGACGCTCGGCTTGTAATCAGTTGGGCCCAAGTTCGAATCCAGATTCGAAGTTCGAAAGTTCGAAGCCCAAGTTCGAAACACGATTTACTATTCCAATATATTAATCCCAAATTAATTCAAAAATCTTAAAAAAATCTTAAAAAGAAGCCAGAAGTATAATCTATTGAACGCTGTTTTTCAAAATGTGAAACGTTTGATAGTTAATTTTTCATAGTGCAATTAAGAAGGTGATGTTTTATCTAAGAAATTTTGACAAATTAACTCCATTTCAAGATATATTTAAAATAAAATTTAAAAAATTGATGACAGAGTTCAATGCATTAAACTGTCTACAATCATGTTCAAAAAACAGAATTTTAAATTATTCATTTGCTAATGTGTAATTAGCGAAGAACTTCCCCCATAGGTTAACATGGGCATGAAAGCTAACTGAAGCGTCGCTTTAAGCCAAAGATTGCACGGCTAAATATCTCATGAACGATGGGCCGTAGACCCATGCTTCCAATTTAAGAAATGCTTTAATTAAGACAGACTATCATAGTATGGAAATTTTAATCATGCGACACCATTTAGTAGAAAGGTAGAAACTTTCAACTTTTTATAAGGATTTTCTATTAAAATAAAATTCTTTTCATTTGTGGAAATATTTTACATAGTCGAATTAGTCAAATAAAATAAGTTCCAGTATTATACAATCGAATTTACCCGATATACAATTAATTAAAATTTTGGAGATAATCGGGAACTGTGTAAAACTGTTGCTAAAGATAGGTACGGAGTTTTCTAATGGAAAATTTTATCTAACGGAATTCAATTTTTTTCTAGCCCCTAAAATCTATGTTTTTGCCGTTTTATTCAAAGTGCTGTGTTGTGCTGGATTTTTGAGAAAGAGCAGAAATAATTTGCTTTACTGCTAATAAATTAATTTAATCCTATAACTCTTAACTTATTAATACTTCAAACCTAATACATGTACTCTTGGTACTATATAATTTTAAGTGAGCAATAATTTAAAGGTAATTGAATTCAAAAGTAAAATGCTATTCACATATATATGTTAATGATCTTTATCTTAAGGACTTTTAATCTTAATCACTTTTTATTTTAATAAGAACTTTAACTTAATCTTGTGTTTACTTTAAAAGAAATTGAAGCTGAGCAATCAAATTAATAAGTAAATAGTCATAAATTTTGTTTCTAGTAAATTGCTCAGGTCAATAAGATCATTCTAGCTTGAAAAGGTGAGAATAAACTAACTTTAATTTAAATAATTCTTTACCTGCATAACAGGACTTTAAAATAATTTTAAATGCACCTTTTCTGAATTTTTATACTTGGGCAGACTGGAATTTTCCCCCTCCCAAACGTGCAATTTGCTCTGAAAGCAATTGAATGTAACTACGAAGTCATCTGTAAACAATTCCATGTAAAAGAACATCACAGACTATGTATTGCTTTATTGCACCCAGGATTAAGGAGAATTATTTGTTTTTATGTTATAACTGTATATGATGAAATATTAAGTGTATATGTTGATAACAAATCATAAACATCATTTTTTTTCATTCACAAAACATATTTTTACGCCTTCTAGAAAGGTTTTTATAATTTTGGCAAAGTTCCTTTTTATAGATTTTCACGTTTTTTCAATATGGCTGCCCTGACGCTACTAATTTCAAGCGTCCCGGCATTGTAAACAAGCATATTAAGTTACTGATCACTTTTACACATGTGGCGTAGGGTAGATACTTTTGGCGCACTTAGCTTTATAAGAGGATATTTTTAGGCCTAGCATGTGGACGTTTCGTCGGACGCTTGCGGACTCTTGGCGCGTTAGATTCGGATTGGCGCCGCCAAAAGGAGGTTGCCGGTTCGAAACTTCGTGCCAAGTCAGAGAGCGCTCCTCACTCGGGAACGATGCAGCAGTAGCGAACAGACGTTATTTTCTGGTTCTAGAGAAACTTTTCAACTTTTGTGGGGAGATCCCACCAGGATCGTAAGATGGAGCTATTTTTTTGAGCGAATCCTCATACGTCACCATTATGAGATAAGGAGATTAGTTTTTTCTCTTCCTTCGGAGAGAAATGAGTCACCACCTGCTCCGTAGGCTAATTGCCGGGAATACGATGCCTTAAATTCTTCACTTTTTGAGCTGAAAGCTCTTTCTACTCCAGCCTATGTTTTTGGCCCTCATCGCCCAACTCTATGATATGAAGCTAAAGGCTCCCACCGTTTTCACCTAAATTCTCCGGGAGACCGGGCCCAACGCATCCAGCCCTTCCACCGAATGCCGGCCCCTGGACAGCGGACCACCTCCTTACCAGCACTGATGACCGGGACGAGGCAACCGGACCATTGTAAATTGGCCATGAAAGCTCCTCTCTGGTAGGCAACAAGCCACTCTCGAACTCAGCATGGGGGTAAGTCCTCTCCATTTAAAGTACTCAGGAAGAATCCATCCGGAGCACCTTCAGTAATCATCAAACTCCTGACCCGTTCAATAAAAATGGACTTTAACTAACTTAACGGAGAAATCTTAAATTAAGGGTGGATTCAAGCCGAAAATATTGCCTAGTAAACAAAAATGTTTTTCCTTTTTCTTCACCTCTTAAAAGGGGAAACCAAACCTTAACAAAAATTGTTCCTAAGAGAAAATGATATTTTTTTATATCTAGTTTGATACCTCAAGGGCTGTTTTAAATTAGTTTTCTTTATTTTTATTACCTATTTTATATACACTCTACATTTTTCTTTACACACCTTTTTTGGATGTAATTTCATCTAGATCACTAGAATGTCGGTTTTTTTTTGTACACCTTTTATTTTGTGTCTCACCATTTAAAGGGGGACTATTGGTATGTCACACCTCCTAAAGGTGGACTTGATTTTTATTAGTTTATTCTGACACTTTTATACACTCCTTTTTTGTCAATTATGTGTATTATCAATCTACTGTTGCCAAACTTAGTTCTCCAACATTTTTGTAACCTGGGTGTAATCGCCTGTAACTGTTTCTCCTTTTTTTTTTTGTTAAGTTTAATAAATATCTCTTTTTACATTTCAAAATTTTCTCTTTATTTGTGAAGTGGTTGATTTTAATGGCTTAATTTTTAGTTTTCAGCTTAACGATCACGGCCTAACTTTTATTAATCCTTAAAGTTTGTATTTGTAATTTTCACAATATGCTGATGTCAAAAAAGGCACAGCATATTAACTGGTGCCTTAAGACCAGTCTTTGGAGAACTCTGTTTGGTTATTACATGTTTGATTATTGCATGATGTAAAGATTTCCTTTTTAAAAATTTGTTTTATATGTGTTATATTTTGGTGGGAGATAGAGTTCCAGTCTGGGAGTATGTTTTAAAATTTTTGGGAACCTTTACCTGACCACATCACTTTTAGTTTGATATTTTAATTTTTCTGTAAAATGTTTCCTGTAAGTGGTGCAGCTGAGGGTAATACTCCTTTAATTGGTAATAAGGAAACCACCCGTAGAAACATAATGAGTACTCCAAATCCTTTCCAAAATGGGGAAGATCAGATAAATAGAGAGCAAGGTAGTGGGAATGAGCTTGTTTTTACTAGTATGGCAGAAAATAGCAGGGAGAATCAGGACCCTCCCACTTTATCTAATGAAATGTATCCACACATTAGTGGTCAAAATTCTCCCCACTCAGGTGGAAGTCAAATCTTACAGTATGTCGCACAGACAGCCCCTTTAGGTGGATTTCTGGACAGTATTCCAGTTTTTTGTGGAACAGAAAGAGACTCCTCACTTGAGGATTTCTTATCCACTATAGAGATGATCGCAACTTATGCAAATTGGGGAGAAGGGGATAAGCTCTTAGCTATCAAGTTGAAACTAGGAGGGGAGGCGGCACGTCTAATAAGAGACAATCCAACCTTAAAAGTCGAAAGAAATTTGAATGTCATTATTAAAGCTCTCCGTGACAGATTTTCATCGCCGGAGTATGCACATAAGCATTTGAGGTCCCTTCTTCAGAGTTACCAGCGCCCGCATGAGACGGTGAGGCAGTACGCGGCCAGATTGGAGGCACTTTCCTTCAAAACTGTTCCCGCAGAATTGCTTCAGAATTCCTTGGCCGACAAAAATCGCCAGGATATTTTGACATCGGTGTTTATTGAGGGTCTTAACCATAATATCAGAAGGTTAGTCCTTCCTCAGAATCACAAGACTTTTCATAAGGCCCGTAATCAGGCAGTGGCTGAGGAGGAAGTATGGAGTCAACAGAACTCCCAACAACCGCTAGAGGAAGTCAAAGTACTCAACCAGTCAGAGGAATTCAAAGATATTTTTCTCAAACAACAAAAAATGATAGCATCATTAACTGATTCGGTAGCGGCCTTGCAATTACAGGTGCAAGAAGTACTTTCTGCACCCAAAGAGAATAAATCAAACACTTTCTCACACAAAAAACAGGGGTCACAGGATGTGAGGAATTCTTCACTTACCTGCTTCAGATGTGATAAGAAGGGACATATAGCCCGAGATTGTAATAAACCACCAGCAAATCGTCACAGATATCAACAGGGTTACTCACGAGAATATATACCACCACAGAATAACCATCAGGGATATGGGTTTCAAGGGGCTTACCATCAGAATTCCCACCAAAACTACTCAGGGCCTCCTCAGCAGAATTTTCATCCTTACCAACCGATGCTTCCAACTAGGCCTTCACGTGATACAAACCCATTTAGCAACCAGACTCAACAGCAGTCATGGCAGGCACCTTCTGGACCTTTAAACTAGAACAGGGTGGCGGAAGTGTTGACCTTAGCTTACCGTCTCAAACCCATTTTGAGGTGTCATTTCTTGGCATGGCAGTTTCATCTGTTAGAGCCCAACTCCCTTTAGTTTCAGGTACTGTTAAAAACCAAAATCTTGTATTTTTAGTTGACTCGGGTGCATCCATTAATGTAATGTATGCTAGTACTCTAAAATTTTTATCTATTGACCAATCATCTATTGATCAATGCAATATTTTTTTGAAAGGGATTTCTAGGCAGCAATTAAATGTTAGAGAAAAAGTCACTCTGCCTATTCTTTTTGGAAGGGAAACTCTGCAGGTAGATTTTTATATTTTAAATGATGCACTTACTCCTCCACATTATTCGGCTATTTTAGGTACAAAATTTTTATCACAGCATAAATTTAAAATTGATTTTGAAAATGAGATTCTAGAAAATGATGTTGTCATTTTGCCTTTTGATTTGTCAAGCCAACCTGGCCAGCCTAGACCTCTTAATAATAATATTGATTCTTCGCCAAATTCTTCCCACCAAGCCCAGGTGTCCTTAAATTGTTTTACGCTAAATAAATTCAACTTGGAACCTTATTCTGAATGTTTTGTAAAAGTCCGCTGCAAACCTAGTCAAAATTTTTTTTCAGACATTATTTTAATAGAGCCAAATTCTTTTAACAGTAATATTGTTGTGGCACGATCAGTTCATAATTTTGCTTCTAATGATATTTATACAGTCAAAATTGCAAATTTTTCTCGCACAAGTGTACATGTAAACAAAAATACTAAGATTGCCACTTTATCATCTATTTTTTCAGTCCCATCTTGCCCTATTAATACTATTATAAATTCCAATTCAGATGAGGGAGATGATTTTGAAGCTTGGGGAGGAAAATTTGATTTTTCGCACTTGCAAGATTTGCACAAGTTGCCCTTGCAAGATTTACTTAAAGAATTTAAACATGTTTTTGCAAATTCTGTTTCAGACTTAGAGGGCTGTGATACAATCTATCACAACATTAATTTGAACAATTCTGTCCCTGTTAGATTAAGACCCTACCGTGTACCTTTTCATCTGAAGGATGAGTTAGACAAACAAATCCACGAGCTTTTAGAAGCGGATGTTATCCAGGAGTCTGGCAGCCCATTTGCTTGCCCTGTCCTGTTTGTAAAAAAGGCTGATGGCACCTTCAGGCTTGTCTGTGACTTTCGAAAACTAAATGAGGTGACAATTGCAGAAAATTTCCCCATCCCCAATATTCAGGAAATGATTGATGACTTAAATGGAGCCAAATTTTTTTCCACCCTTGATCTTACATCAGGTTTCTACCAGATGAAACTCCATCCAGATGACACTTATAAGACAGGGTTTTCTACGCCATCGGGACACTATGAGTGGAAAAGGGTACCATTCGGACTCAAAAATGCCCCCTCATCTTTTCAACGCCTAATGTCTATTGTATTATCTGACCTTTCTCCTATGCAGATAGGCATCTATATTGACGATATCGTAATTGCTTCCACAACCTTTGAAGAACATCTGAATAAATTAAGAATTGTTTTTGACCGTTTGCAAACCCACAATCTTAAGCTCAAACCGAGCAAGTGTATTTTTTTTAAACCATCCATAACTTATCTAGGATTTCAAGTTTCCCAAGGCATTGTTCAACCAGATCCCACTAATTTACAAGTTGTTGAAAAATTCAAAATTCCTTCATGCAAAAAACACATTAGACAATTTTTAGGGTTAACAGGATTCTACCGCAGATTTATTCAAAATTATGCTGAGAAATCTCTTCCATTAACTGAATTAACTAGAGATTCTTCAAATTTTGTTTGGTCAGAGAAAGCGCAAACTGCTTTTGACACATTAAAACAAGAGCTGCTTCAAAAACCCATTTTACAACTTCCTGATTTTTCAAAACCTTTTGCCTTGTGCACAGATGCTTCAAAGTATTCTCTGGGGGCCGTTCTATGCCAAGAAGATGAAAATAAATTCCTACATCCTGTTGCTTATGCCAGTAGAAAGTTAAAAGCAGCCGAATTAAATTACAGCACTGTGGAAAGAGAAGCTTTAGGTGTTGTTTGGGCTACTGCCTATTTTAAACACTACCTTTTAGGGAAGCATTTTATTGTGTATTGCGATCAAGCTTCCCTATCTCATGTGATTAAACTTAAAGACCCCACTTCGCGTATTGCAAGATGGATAATGAATCTGACCAGCTATGATTTCAAAATTGTCCATAAACCAGGGAAACTAAACGTTACCGCTGATTTTCTTTCAAGGTGTATTAATACTGTGGAAACTGTAAATGATAGCGAAGCCCTAAATTTAACCAGTGATTTGAAAAACTTAACTATTGATCCTAGCCTTTTTAATCGAATTGCTATTTCCCAGTTATCAGATTCAAAATGTAACAAATTAAAATTTTCACTAAATAATAATAAAGATACTTACCCTGTAACCCTCCATTTTTTCTTAAGAGATGATGTTTTATACGCAATTCATAAGAGACCTAAACACAGATTTCAAACTATGGAAAGAATCTATGTTCCCTTGGACTTAGTCCCTGATATTTTAAATTTATGTCATGATTCTCCCACCGCAGCTCATGGCGGTTTTAAAAGAACTCTTGCTAGAATCCAAAAACACTTTTATTGGCCAAAAATGTATGCCCATGTTGTGAACTATGTAAAGTCCTGCCACACTTGTCTGCAAAGACGTGGCTATAAAGCTCATCAGAAGGCACCTATTCAACGATTTCCAGTCACAACCTACCCTATGGAGAGAATTGCAACAGATGTAGTCGGCCCTTTGCCAGAAACCTCAGCTGGAAATAAATATATTTTGGTCGTTACTGACTATTTTACAAGGTGGCCTGAAGCGTATCCCATTAAAAATACTAAATCTGAAACTGTTTTGGCTTGCTTAGAAAATTGGGTTTCTGCTCATGGTGTTCCTCGGCACTTGGTCACAGATAAGGGATCAAATTTTATATCTAAAGTAGCTAAGAACTTTTATAAGAAATTGGGAATTACAAAACATACTACGACAAGTTACAATCCTCAGGCAGATGGGGTCTGCGAGCGTTTAAATTCAACTTTAATTAAGTCTCTCAGTACCTTAATTTCCAGCACACAAGATGACTGGGATAGGCATTTGCACTTTGCCCTTATGGCGCACAGAGTAGCAAAGCATAGTGCTACAGGAGAGTCTCCTGCCTTTCTTTTGTTTGGTAGAGACATTACTTTACCTGAGGATTTATTATCAAATACTAAGAGACCAGCCTTTATTTCTGTTCAAGATTACTCAGACGATTTGGTTATTCGCATGAAAAACTCCTTCGAAATAACAAATCGAAATTTAGTAAGGGCAGCTGAACAACAGGAGAGTTATCAGCATAAGCATGCGGTGCATAAAAACATCAAAGTGGGTGATTTAGTTTTCTTGTACACTCCAGTCGTCCGCAAAGGACAAGCACGAAAGTTGACAAATTTTAATAAGGGCCCATATAGAGTTATATCACAGAGAACAAATGTAAATTTTGTGATTACAAATACTCTGGCTCCTTTAGACACACAAACTGTGCATGTCAACAGGCTCACTCGTATCACAGATAGACAGCAGGCTCTTATGCCAACAGATGCTGCAGGCCAGGAACTTAACGACTCCAGTGTCACTGATTCAGCTAGTAACTTGCCTAGCGTTTCCAACAGTCCTGAGCAAAGATACATGTTGAGACCTAGAAATAGATTGGGTTGAAAATTTTTCCCATGGTTTGGATTTTTGTGATTTTGTTTATTTTACATATATTATTCATCATTCGTTTTGTCATGTGTTTTTCAGTATTTATTCATTTGTGTCAAATTTTTTAAACATTAGTATTGCCATAGATACACACAAGTGGCAGATACTTTTAGCTTGTTTCTATTCAAATTTTTGAATCATTTTGCTATTCAATCTTTTTACATTGTTTTCTGAGTTTAAATTTGTGTTTGAAAGTTTGTAAATCTCCAAGGGGGAGATAGTTTTGTGTGTTGCATTTAAAAGCAAAGGTATCCTGGCCAGGATACATACAAACATGGCGCTAACTAGTAGTGTCTTTTGGGAAATTATGGTGTTTCCAAAGTCTAAATGTTGGTAATGTTTTTGGGAATTTAGGGTTTGTAATGTTTTCGAAAGTTTTAAGTTTGCTGATATTTTCAAAGGTCAAGTGTAAACCTTTTCAAGTCATAGGTTGCAATGAAATTATTCCTTTTAAATCAGCTTTCTGACTTAATATTTGGTAGTGAGTTATGGTAACTTCACATCTCACTTGTTTCTCTGAATTTTTTTTTGAACTCTTGGATTGTGGGAGGATGTGGTTGACAGATAAATGTGTGTTTAGAAAACTTAATGGAACTTTTAAGGCTGTGTGCCACATTGGGCCTGCAATAGTTTTGGCGAGGGTTCTTGTTTGTTCGAGTCCCTCATGTTCAAGTTAAATTTCCCCTTTTAGTCTGCCTAGGGAGTGCATAGTTTTTTCAGTTCTGTTTATGAAGTTTTATTTACTGCTGAGTGCAGACGTGTACTCGTTTTCTGTTCGAAACACTCGTTTCATTGCCATTGGGTTTTTGGGGACTTTTTGAGGAACATTTTTACATCTTTTCATCTTCTATATACATGGAATTTTGGAAAAGAGATGTGGGAGTCAAAAGTGCATATCTACTAAATACTTTCGGATTCAGAAATTTTTTTTTTCCTTGTGTTTTGTTTCAATGATACTTTTGAGTGGAGGTGGCGTGTGCTTTTATGCCAGTTACAGGAAAGCTTTTTACACTTTTTTTTGGGGGGGGGGGAAACTTTTAAAATACTTTGTTTTACTTTTATATTGTGTGACGAACGCCTTTACAGTGTGTTTTTCCTTTTGGAACCCCAGGGTTTCACCCATTTCAGTTTGTACAATTTATATTTTTTTTGGTGTATCTTTTTAACATGTTTTCATTTGTCCTGCCTCTCCGTCTCCATGTGTTTAGGGTTGTAAGATTTTTGTTTTTCTTTGTGGTCCTGCTTTTCCCTGAAATTTTAAGTTTTACCTTTGCCCTCTCTTAAATGTTTACATTTTAGGCCCTGTTTTATTGAAAAAATAAATAAATAAAAAAAAAAAAAATTTTATCCCTTTTGGTCCTGTTATTACCTTTAAAAAAAATTTTTTTTCATTTTTTCTTGTGGTCCTATTTTGGGTTTTTTTAAATTTTTCTTTCTGCGAAACAAAAATTTTTAGGTGGTCAGGGAGGTAATATGTTGTGCTGGATTTTTGAGAAAGAGCAGAAATAATTTGCTTTACTGCTAATAAATTAATTTAATCCTATAACTCTTAATTTATTAATACTTCAAACCTAATACATGTACTCTTGGTACTATATAATTTTAAGTGAGCAATAATTTAAAGGTAATTGAATTCAAAAGTAAAATGCTATTCACATATATATGTTAATGATCTTTATCTTAAGGACTTTTAATCTTAATCACTTTTTATTTTAATAAGAACTTTAACTTAATCTTGTGTTTACTTTAAAAGAAATTGAAGCTGAGCAATCAAATTAATAAGTAAATAGTCATAAATTTTGTTTCTAGTAAATTGCTCAGGTCAATAAGATCATTCTAGCTTGAAAAGGTGAGAATAAACTAACTTTAATTTAAATAATTCTTTACCTGCATAACAGGACTTTAAAATAATTTTAAATGCACCTTTTCTGAATTTTTATACTTGGGCAGACTGGAATTTTCCCCCTCCCAAACGTGCAATTTGCTCTGAAAGCAATTGAATGTAACTACGAAGTCATCTGTAAACAATTCCATGTAAAAGAACATCACAGACTATGTATTGCTTTATTGCACCCAGGATTAAGGAGAATTATTTGTTTTTATGTTATAACTGTATATGATGAAATATTAAGTGTATATGTTGATAACAAATCATAAACATCATTTTTTTTCATTCACAAAACATATTTTTACGCCTTCTAGAAAGGTTTTTATAATTTTGGCAAAGTTCCTTTTTATAGATTTTCACGTTTTTTCAATATGGCTGCCCTGACGCTACTAATTTCAAGCGTCCCGGCATTGTAAACAAGCATATTAAGTTACTGATCACTTTTACACATGTGGCGTAGGGTAGATACTTTTGGCGCACTTAGCTTTATAAGAGGATATTTTTAGGCCTAGCATGTGGACGTTTCGTCGGACGCTTGCGGACTCTTGGCGCGTTAGATTCGGATTGGCGCCGCCAAAAGGAGGTTGCCGGTTCGAAACTTCGTGCCAAGTCAGAGAGCGCTCCTCACTCGGGAACGATGCAGCAGTAGCGAACAGACGTTATTTTCTGGTTCTAGAGAAACTTTTCAACTTTTGTGGGGAGATCCCACCAGGATCGTAAGATGGAGCTATTTTTTTGAGCGAATCCTCATACGTCACCATTATGAGATAAGGAGATTAGTTTTTTCTCTTCCTTCGGAGAGAAATGAGTCACCACCTGCTCCGTAGGCTAATTGCCGGGAATACGATGCCTTAAATTCTTCACTTTTTGAGCTGAAAGCTCTTTCTACTCCAGCCTATGTTTTTGGCCCTCATCGCCCAACTCTATGATATGAAGCTAAAGGCTCCCACCGTTTTCACCTAAATTCTCCGGGAGACCGGGCCCAACGCATCCAGCCCTTCCACCGAATGCCGGCCCCTGGACAGCGGACCACCTCCTTACCAGCACTGATGACCGGGACGAGGCAACCGGACCATTGTAAATTGGCCATGAAAGCTCCTCTCTGGTAGGCAACAAGCCACTCTCGAACTCAGCATGGGGGTAAGTCCTCTCCATTTAAAGTACTCAGGAAGAATCCATCCGGAGCACCTTCAGTAATCATCAAACTCCTGACCCGTTCAATAAAAATGGACTTTAACTAACTTAACGGAGAAATCTTAAATTAAGGGTGGATTCAAGCCGAAAATATTGCCTAGTAAACAAAAATGTTTTTCCTTTTTCTTCACCTCTTAAAAGGGGAAACCAAACCTTAACAAAAATTGTTCCTAAGAGAAAATGATATTTTTTTATATCTAGTTTGATACCTCAAGGGCTGTTTTAAATTAGTTTTCTTTATTTTTATTACCTATTTTATATACACTCTACATTTTTCTTTACACACCTTTTTTGGATGTAATTTCATCTAGATCACTAGAATGTCGGTTTTTTTTTGTACACCTTTTATTTTGTGTCTCACCATTTAAAGGGGGACTATTGGTATGTCACACCTCCTAAAGGTGGACTTGATTTTTATTAGTTTATTCTGACACTTTTATACACTCCTTTTTTGTCAATTATGTGTATTATCAATCTACTGTTGCCAAACTTAGTTCTCCAACATTTTTGTAACCTGGGTGTAATCGCCTGTAACTGTTTCTCCTTTTTTTTTTTGTTAAGTTTAATAAATATCTCTTTTTACATTTCAAAATTTTCTCTTTATTTGTGAAGTGGTTGATTTTAATGGCTTAATTTTTAGTTTTCAGCTTAACGATCACGGCCTAACTTTTATTAATCCTTAAAGTTTGTATTTGTAATTTTCACAATATGCTGATGTCAAAAAAGGCACAGCAGCTGTAAGTCCTATAATTTTGATCATTTTTTTTTTTTCGCGGCTAACTTTGCATAATACAGAACCAGTATTTTCTTTGTTTGTTTTTCAGAAGATCTTTAAATAATGTAAGAACAGTTTGCTAATTAGAATTTTTTTTGCAGAAGACCCGTAAAAAAAGCTAAATTTTGTACTTTCTTATTAAAATATATCACGTGACAAGAAATGTCATAGTCTGAAAATCTAATTTGATTTCTTAAATTGGGACCATATGTCTGTAAATGTCACAGTCTGAAAATCTAATTTGATTTCTTAAATTGGGACCATAGTT